>CM021108.1:253386783-253427037 GCA_007115665.2 Sequoiadendron giganteum | reverse complement strand
ATCAAGACTTCCCCACCCAGCCATCTCACAACCATGCACTTCACCTTCAAGTCTTGTTTCACAAGAAAAAAGTCAAAAGGGTCTTGGTGGATGGAGGCGTGGGCATCAATATTTATTCGCTTAAACTTATAAAGAACTTGGGAATCTTAGAAGACTCCATTAAAAAAAACAAAGGCATTACCATCAAAGCATATGATGACCAAGAAAGAGTATCCCAAGGCATTATCAAACTCCCTATCCAAGTGGGGTCAACCACTATGGAAACCACATGTCAGGTCCTCAACCTTTATTTACCCTACAACATCCTCCTAGGATGCCCATGGATCCATGGAATGAAGGCGGTCGCCTCAACATTCCACAAATGCATCAAATTTTCATACCAAAATGAGGAGGTCACAATACATGTTGATCCTGAGCCATTCGCCTATTGCAAAAAAATTGGAAGCCAAGTTCTATAAAGTTCCCCAAGTGCCAAAGAACGATGAAGGCCCCTCCACTCCCTATATAGATCCATCTAACCTTGCCTCCACTTTTGCAATAGAGACACCCTCCATCCCTGACATATCCGACATCAAGATCATGATCCAAGATAATGGGTGTGGAGATTACAGAATGAAGAAGAATGATTTTATTGTAGGAGAGTTACCTCAATCTCCTAGGCCACATGGGCAATTCCAACCAGTTGAAACACCTATCCACACTTTTAGGGAAAATCCTTCTAGATTTTGTTGTTGGGGGGATCTAAGTCAAGAAAATATGGATGAAAGAGACATTCAAGCTCACTATACCAAGATGAAAGGCCTGCACCCACCCTACCCATGGATGAAGCTAGCAGAGGACTGAAAATTACGCTTGTATGGGCTACGACATAAATGAAAGCCTTGGAAGGAATAGTGATGGACGACTGAAGCCAATCATTATAAAAAGATGAATGAGAAATCTTGACCTTGGATGTACCCCTTTGAGTATAACCATGCATGGCAGAGGTACCCCTATTAGAGCGGTCAAGACTCCCCCTCAGTTATCGATAGTTGCCCTATGACTACCCGTATCAACAAGTCTTCCATTGGATAACTTCAACTTTCATATCACTGATGTTTGTAGAAGTAGTGATGACGAAGAAACCATAACAAACCTTCCCATGCTATTTCAAGACTCCTCCTTACTTATGATTAGCACATCATCTTTCGAGTCAAACCACACCCCACAAGATAAACCTCGTCTACCCACAAATCATCGATTATGACCAATGAGGATCACCTATTTTAGACACATTCGACAATAATGAGGAACTCTCAAAATTCATAGTACTAAGGGATATAGTACCATGCAAAGATCATAAGGTGGGATTTGACATCACACTGGATACACAAGCATATTATGTGGAGACGATTGAGTCCTTCAGTTGCAAAATAAAAAGAATGAGAATAAGCTCAGGGTCATTGAGTGAAAACCACACTGTGGCACTCTCTAACCATAGAATAGTAAAAATAAAGGATGCATCCAATGGTGAAAACCTCTTTGAGGCACCGAAGGATGAAGGATTCAATCTCTGCCTCACTACACTTCATTAAGAGAAATCAACAGTCTTAGTAGAATGATGCAATCCTATCAACCTGGGCATGTAAGAGCTACCACACATCACTTTCTATGTTGAATCACTTCTCATAGAAGAACAAGAACTCTTAGCGGCATTCCTAAGAGAAAGAAAGGTGAAATTCATGTGGACCTATTCTGACATGTCGGGTCTCGATCCAGAAGTTGTGGTTCATCACTTAGCTATCTACCCAGGGGCAAAGCCAGTGAGACAAAAGTTGAGAAAGATGCACCCTCAAATAGCTTTGCTAGTCAAGGTGGAATTACAAAAAATCCTAGATGCTGGTTTTATACACCCAATTGATTATCCAGAATGGGTATCAAATCTTGTGCCAGTTTCAAAGTTGAATGGGGGCATTTGTATCTACATCAATTTTAGAGACCTAAACGAAGTGTGTCCTAAGGATGACTTTCCACTACCCAACATTGATATGATAGTGGACATGATAGTCGGACACAAGATGCTATCACTAATGGATGGCTTCTCAGGGTACAGCTAGATTATGATAGCAAAGGAATACCAACAGAAGATGATGTTTACATGTCCATGGGGCACCTATTGCTAGAACATTATTCCATTTGGGGTAAATAATGCGGGAGCAACATATCAAAGGGCCATGACAGTAATTTTTCATGACATGATTCACAAAACTATTGAAGATTATATGGATGATATATTGGCCAAGTCAAAGAAAAGATAGGATCACATAGTAGCTCTAAGTGCCATCTTTGATAGATTGGAGAAATACAAGGTTAGACTTAACCCCAAGAAGTGAATCTTTGGGGTGCAATCAAGAAAACTCCTAGTATATATAGTATCAATGAGAGGAATAGAAGTGGATCTTGCCAAAGTCAAGGAAATCCTTGATATGGAAGCACCCAAGACACTAACACAACTCAGAGGCCTACAATTAAGGCTCCAATCCATCTAAATATTCATAGCACAACTGGTAGATAAACATATCTCATACTCTCATCTACTCTAAAAGGGAGTAACATACAAGTGGGACGACAAGTGTGATTAGACTTTTAGTAAAATCAAAGAATATTTAATTACACCACCAGTGTTAAAGCCACCTGAAAACCATTGATTCTATACATTTCAACAACCATGGTAGCTCTCGATGCTCTATTAGCTCAACATGATGAAAATGGAAGAGAGAGAAATATAATATATCACTAGAACTATGGTGGGACATGAGCTAAACTATACTCCTATTGAAAATTTTTGTCTAGTAGTTGTATTTGTAGCACAAAAATTTAGACACTACATGTTGGCTCACCAAATCAAGTTGATTGTGAAGATAGATCCTCTTAAGTACCTACTCTCTAAAGCCACTCTCATAGGATGGACAACCAAGTGGGTCATGATATTGATGAAACCCAACATTGAATATGTGGAGCGCAAGGCTATCAAGGGACAAGTAATTATAGATCAACTAGAAGATGGTCCTATTTATGCAGAGAACCCACTCATTTCAGAATTCCCAGATGAATCAATATTTAGCTTAAGTGTTGTAGACCACTAGAAGATGTATTTTGATGGATCTTACACACAACACAGATCAAGGGCATAAATTTTCTTCATAACTCCCCAAGGAGACTGCATACCCAAATCTTACAAACTATCATTTCCATGCACGAATAACATAGCAAAGTGTGAGGCTCTCATCATAGGCTTAAGGATTGCAGTACAATGGAAGATCATGGCTTTAAAGGTATATGGGGACTCTTAGCTCATAATCAATTAGGTACATAATGAATATCAGACAAAGGATGATAAGCTAACTCCATACAAGAAGTTAGTCGAGAGCCTCAAAGAGTCATTCATTGATATCACATTTAAACAGTTACCTAGAGAAAATAACAGAGCAACAGACACAATGATGACAATTGGATCACTCCTGGAAATCCCGTGCAATGTCCCAAAGTAAGAATTCTTGGTAGAGTAGCTTCTCGTACCAACATTCGAGGTATCAGAGTCTGAATTCGTGTGTTAACTCATTGGTCTCGGTGATCCTTGGTATCATGACATTTACACCTATTTAACAATAGGAGTCTTTCTAGTTGATATAATCCCAAACCTTAAATGAGCCTTCATAAAAAATTCCACCCACTTTTTCATCCTAGGAGAAACCCTTTATCATAGGAGCATTGAAAGGAACCTTGTTGCATTGCCTAAACACTAAGGAAGCCCTGACTACTTTAACTGAGGTACATAATGAAATTTGTGGATCACACTCAAGTGGTATGACCTTGGCTAACAAGTTGTTGAGAATCGGATACGACTGTCCCACAATGGAGTGGGATGCACATGATTTCATCAAAAAATGTTTACAATGCCAACAACATGGGGACCTTATCCATGCACCAGCTCAAGAGCTTCTTCCTATTATTACACCTTGGCCCTTTTCATAGAGGGGGCTCGATCTCATCAGAAAAATAACCCCCACCTCATCCAATGGTCACAAATTCATCATTAATACTATGGAGTACTTTACAAATTGGGTCGAAGCCATTCCTATGAACTACATAATGGGAAAGAAAATATCGAAGTTCATCTTGAACTACCTCATTTTTTGGTATAGTGTCCCCCAAGCTATTATCTTAGATAATGGGACACCTTTCAAAAACTAGGATTTTCATGATTTATGTGAAAAAATCAATATCCAATATCACTTTTCCACTTTGTACTATCCCCAAAGAAATGGCCAAGCATAAGCCACCAATAAAACCATCTTGAAAATCCTTAAGAAGATAGTCAATGATGTTGGTCATGACTGGCATCTGCAGCTAGATCTCGCCTTGTGGGCCTATCGTACTAGCATCTGCATGCCAACAGGTTCCACCCCATTCTCCCTAGTCTACGGATCAAAATCCATCCTCCCAATCAAGATTGAGCTTCCATAATTAAGGATATCATTGCAAAAACTCATTACAGATGAGGAATATCGAGTTTCAAGGTTAAATGAGCCGAAGTTATTAGATGAACGGTGCATGGATTCCCTCAACCATCTACAGGTCTATTAGAATCGCCTATAGCATAGCTACAACAAGAAGATCAAGAGACACACCTTCCAAGTCAGTGAACTTATGCTAAAGGAGAACCAAAAGAACATGCCAAACCCAGAAAGTAAAGACAAATTTGAGCCCAATTGGTTGGGACCGTTTGTCATCACAACAAGCTATAAATCAGGAGCCTACCAGTTATCAACACCAAAAGGCGAACCCCTATAGGATCCCATAAACAACTCCCATCTCAAAAAATTTTATGCCTAAAATCTTGCAAGGTATAGAACCAAAAAGTTAAAAAAAATCAAAAAATGTCCTAAAAGATGGTCGCCCAGATGAAAACCTGGCAAACAGGCGTCTTGGTGGCAACAAAAAAATACAAAAATACAAAAATTAGAAGAAAAAAATTAGAAAAAGGATTGAAAACAGTAAAGAGAAAATTCGTCCTCTAGTGAAAACCACTTTGGTCGCGCTTTGGGCAAGTACCTAGGTGAAAACCTAGTAAACAGACGCCAAGCATAAATAAAGCACTCTCCATCCACCAAGATCTTCACGACTCGCTTATACATTACATTCCATCTATCCTTCCACTATTTTTTTGTATCCATACCATAGCTTGATCTTGTGCTCATATCATGTTCCACCCTAGTACTACTTGGCATATTCCTAAGGTCAGTTTGTCCTTTTTGTATCGAAGTAGTCTATCACATAATGTTGCGGGCATGTTCCTATACCTACATCAGATTAGATTCATGTATATTCTTATGATCTTCCTAAACATCAAAAATCCAAAAATATTCAGAAAATCGTATCAAAATCCAAAAACATTCGGAAAATAAAAAATCCAAAAAAAATCAGAAAATCATATCAAAATCCAAAAACATTCGAAAAATCAAAATCCAAAAACATTCAAAAAATCATATCAAAATCCAAAACATGTCAAAAATCTGAAAAATAAAAAATAGAGTCATCTGAATGAACTACATTATCTCTGAGCTTGAACATAGGCAAGGTTGATCTTTGATCATCCCTCGAGACATTTTAGGTTAGTCCCTTAGGCGTCCATCACAATTTGGCAATCCATTTGCCCATCTCACATCATTGAATTGAGTATATTGTCAATCGAACTATGTGGTCTTTGCGTATATAATGTAGATCAACTCCTGAGACCCCTAGGGTAAGTCTTTAAATTACTCTCTGGGTCAAAATCTCGAAAATACCAAAAACATTGGAAAATCTCAAAATCCTAAAAATAGCCTCAAAACATTTCAAAACCTCAAAAACATCCAAACATTTGAAAAACCTAAAATGTTGCACCCATCTCATCTTGCCTTCACCTAAAATAATCATCACTCATGATAAATCATCGTTGTCTTCATCCTTTGGTGAAGTAGTCAGAAGCAAGTCTAGCAAGTTCAAAAGTGAACACCTAATCCTCAAATTCTCAAGTCTAGGTCAGTAAGCAAGCAATTTGGTCAACTCAGAGTATCAATAGCTTATAATCCAATCAATCTCATTAAAACCTTGATCACAACATATTGTAGGATGCATCCTTCCCATGATGGACATCAACACCAGGTACCCCACTATAGTTTAGTCTTGGCTAGCGGTATGAAGAACATTAGCTTGTTTGTTTACTTTATCCTTTCTTTGGATTTATCTTATTTCACTCATTCCAAGGACCTCTTGATGATGCCTAATCAAAACAGGTGTAGAGAGAAAGGAATGGGGCAACGATCATTATCTTTTTGTCTGTTGTGCTTGTTGGATAATCTTGTAAAATAACTTATTCATGTGTGCTTTTTTGGATTGTAGGGAGGGTTTTTTAGGTGTCTTGTTGACCACATAGGAAGACTTTCTTTTCTATATTTTGGTCTGAGATGTTTAGAAGATCTGAACTACATCCTGAATAAGGTTTCGTATGCTAAGTGTGAACATGAATACTCCTATCTGATTGTCAATTCAAAGTCCATCACACTAGGTACAACACCATCCTGGTTCTTTATACCTTGATGGATCATACCTATGTGTGTTATCAAACATAAAGTAATTGGCCCTTTGAAAATCCCAACTCATGGTAAGAAATTCATTGACATTGGCTTTAATGATAATGACTTGTTGGATATTTTTTTCTTTTATCTTATTTCCATACTAACATGGTACCATGATAGTTAATCAGAACATCGCTAATGCATCCGCTCTACATCCATAAAATCATCAGCATAAATACATATCATATCATATAGATCATACCACATCATATCATCCCACATTATCATCATCTTAATAATATAGATTTGTTATTCTAAGTATCTTAATAAATCATTGCATTACTTTCATCTCATATCATACATTACACAAATCATTAAAGGCATAATAGAAATCGTTACCATCCATCATCAGTATATAAGCATTTGCATAGACTGCATCCATATGATTGTCACCAAAATGCATAGAAAAATACAAAAATAAATGCATCCATAATCATCATCACATCATGTAGAAACATACATCATATTGCATAAACATAAAATAAAAGTATTTCATAACATCTCATAGCACATAGGAAATTAAAAAGCATCCATACATCATAGAACATCTCATAAATAAGACCATATCATATATATCATCAAAATATACAATTGTCATGGTACAAAAGAATCGGATCAAGTGTGTATACATCAAGATATATGATACAATCGGGGCAATAAGTATCAAAGCCCATGAATCAAAAAATGGATAACTGCCCATGATCAAAGACTAGCCTTGTTGGTTGTGCCACTCCCCCTCTAGTCTCTCACCATGGTCCTCGGGAGGCCTCATCCCTATTTGCTAAGAAAAATCTGGCACCCAACCAGCTGGTGGCATTGCCTGCCTATAATGTTGTCGATAGTACTCGACCTCTCTAACCACCTCTCGGTATGCCCTCAAAGATATTGTCTAGCCTTGGGAGGATGAGGTTGTACTCTCTAGCTGTCTCCTCTAGTCGATCTCCTGATCCCTCTCAGATCGGGCCTGGTCCCTTTCAATAGTAACTACCAAAACCTGCTGACAAGCTTAATCTCACTCAACTATCAAAATCTATATTTGCCTCGAAAGCTATTGAATTAGGGCATCCCTATGGTTTGGCTATGTGGGTAGCTATTGCTGCGGTACCTAATCTCAGCGGGGGCTCGACTATGCTTGGTCCTGTGGTGGTGTCGGTACCCGCTGTGGTGTCAGTGCCTGCGGGGGTGCCTTGTCCCGCAGTGGTGTCTGATGTGGAGGAGGGCCACCTCCTCCACTATCCCCGTCACCATCACCTCTACCTCCCTGTCCCTTGCCCCTATCGGTGGACCTACCTCTCGACCTCTATTGTGGAAGAACTGTACCTGGAACTATCAATCTGAGAGGAGGCCTGAACCAAGCTCTGTACGCTTGGGTAACCCCTGCATCTCTCAGCCCCTGATCATATGGCCATGGCCTAGCCACTAACTGTCTAAATGAGGCTACTCCCTCCTATGCCAGAATGGGTTGGCCCCATGTGGTCTGTTGGGTGGAACAGACAAAGATCACCACGTACTGATCATTCGACCTATCCTGAACATCACTGAACTGGTGGGCCACCCTATCTAGAAGATATCACTCTATCATGGTGTGCTCTCGGCCCTGCATCCATTTATCCTATTGAGAAAAGAATAGTTGCTTGTGATCATCATACCACGAGCCTATACCCATCCAGGGCCTCCAAACAAACTCTCGCATCTCATCAAGAACTCATCGCCAATGGGCAATGCCTCCTGTACCTGTATGAGTAAAATGAATCTAGGCTCCCCCATACTGCCAAACAATAGGATCATTAATATCCAGAACAATCAGAGTAACTTGCAGACGGAGCACTGGAATCCACTCCCATGCCCAGATGAGTAGTAGAGTAACCTCGACCCCGATGGCCCTACTGTCAAGATATGCAAACTCATGGAGATCCCTATATACTGAGGCCAACATCATTGGACCCCAAGCAAAGCACTCCTTGCGGACAACCATATGCTCCTAAGCTAGCCCCCACCTCGGACTGAAGTATCGGCCTCGATGATTTGGTGCCACAAGACTTGATATAATGGCGACAACAATCAATCTATAGGTGGGCACTATGCCTCGATACCTCTCCAATTCTATCTATCCCTCAGAAAATTAAATCTCATTGAAACCCATCACATCGTAACAGGAATCCCTACCAGCATCTGGGTCATAAATGACTCTCACTCCATGGATAGGCAGTCGTAGGATGCGCTAGACATCCTTGAGTGTAACAGTAGCCTCGTCAGTGGGAAGATGGAAAGAGGAGGTCTCACTGTGCCATCGCTCCGCCAAAGCTGTCATCATCCCCAAGTGGGTCTGAATAGGATGAACGTACACAAAAAACCAAAGGCCAAGAATACCAAGCTGCTCTTGAAGGAATATGTGCATGCCATCTAATCTGATGAGAACCAACCATCTGTGCTCCCTTGAGTGGAGTATATCGAGGTCTTCCTGCACAAGGGAAACCATCGCATCAAGTCTCGTAAAAAAATATGCCGCCCACATCAGCTTTTCGCATTTGAAATAAGAAATGTGGCAATGTTTGCAAATGCAACATAGTTTGTAAAGTTCTAAACTGCACCATCGCGGTGAATTTTGGCAAATCTTAAATTCCTAAATGCGTCGCGCGACCCGATTTGCATATGCGACTAAGTTTGATAGAAAACCCTAATCTCCTAACTGGACTGTGGCAGTGCTACTCTCATATGCGGCACAGTTTGAGGCCACACGACATCGATTGAGAATTTTTAGTGGTGCCATATAGCATCATTTGACCTAAAGTTGACTTGGACCTTATTAAATGCATGTAAAACAAAAAAATTAAAAGTCGAGATAGGGGTACATACCACGGGTCCTGCATCAGCTGGTCACTGGTGCACTCGTACCCTCTCTGACACATGCCTAGGAATTTATCATTGCACCATCTCAATCGAGACTCATAGCTCAGAAGATAGAAATTTCTAAAGGTTAAGTGTGCAAATGAATTGAAAGTGACCCCTCAGGGTCTATTTAAGCTTGCAAACTAGGGTTTTTTGACCTAATTTGACCATCCAACTAGGTTTTTGGTCCCCCAATGTTTTTTTTTCCCAACCAAGGGCCATGTTGCATCTTTTGTAGCGTTTTAACACGTTTTTTGGCATCCTGGGGTATTTTTAGACCTATCGGGCACCTTGTCCTCTTTTTTCCCGACATCATCCAAAATCCAAAATTTTCGTCCGATCTCTCGAGGGGGCAATATATCAACATAATCCTTCTATTGGGGAAACTGTGGAGCATCTAAAAAATAAAGATTTTTTTTACTTTTGATCACAACAGTTTATTCTTTGAACCAATACAACAAGTGCATTGCTTCAAAGAGGGGCAAAATGTAGACATGGAAAATTGATCGACACACTTGATCCTAACTACTAACATTGTTTCATCCTGAATCATACTCTCAGCTTATCATTACCTTTCATCCCTTAATTAAATAAATCATTATTTATTTGATTAGGTCTTTCTCTTATGTTGATTAAATCAGTCAATTTAATTTAATTAACCTTATATCTCTATTCATTTAAATAATTCATTTTATTTAAAATAAAACTCTAAAGTCCTCTTATTAAATTGAATAAATTAAACCTTATTTGATTTAATCTAACATTATCCCCTTTAGTTAAATAAACCAAAAACATTTATTTAATTAAACCCTTCCTCTCAATTTGATTTAAATCAATTCATAAATTTAAGTCTAAATTGTCACATCTCCTAATTCCTCATTACATTAATTAATCTTTGATTAATTTAATCTTAAATCATGTCCCATCCTCTAGATTTTACCACTTGCACATGAAAATAGATTTAATTCATTTATTAAATCTCTATTTTTTCTCAACATGGAATAAAAGGAGAATATTTCCTCAAATTTGAATTCAAATCCAAGTGGATTTAGTCCTTCCAACAAGGCATTTATTTCACCTTACAAGTCTTTTGCCTTGAGTCAAGTGGCCATAACTCCATTTTCTTCCCTCTCCAACAAATCATTTCACTAATTTCAAATTCCACCTAATATCATTTATTGGCACTTTCATCAAAATGTGCACAACCTTCACCTATTCACATCTTGACAAGTGGCACTTGGCCATTGGATGTTGAATGATCCCACATTGCTCAATCTTTCTCATTCTTCCTATTTAGAAATCTATAAATGAGAGACTCTTCCTCTCATTCATCATCCAAAATTTGAATGCAAAGTTATTATCTTCAATTAAGAGCTATTCTATTCATCTTCTTGAGCATTTTCCATAACCATAGCTAGGTTATTGCAGATTTTAGCAAGGAGCCACATTTTTCTTCACCATCAAGTGGATCAACCATCATCAATCTTACAAAGGAGCTGGGAAAGGTCCAATTTCTACACAGATTGGCACTAATTCCCCCATGGGATCAAGAGTTTGCATCTTAGAATAGGATTTCATTGCTTTCTTTGTTCATTTCTTCATTTTTTTCCTATTTGAGCATTACAAATGGATTTCACAGGGAATCCTTTTCCTCACTTGCATATGAACCTAATTATGTGTTTGTTGTCATGTTTGTGTAGGTATAGGATTGAGGTTCACATATTCATTATCCATAACATATCTAGAGTGGGGCATATTCTTCCTCTACCACTCAGTCCTTGGATATTGCCTACCCTATCCATCCTTCATATTCCCCCATTTATTTATCCACTTTATCTTCCCCCATTCATAATCCCTTTTGCCTTCTTATTAGTATCAAGCTTAAAACTACTTCCATGTCATCCAATTCCATATTTATCATCAATCTAATGCTCCTTGCAATCTGATGCTCCTAAAAATCTAATAGCTCAAATAGATCATAATCCATGCACTTCTAGCTATACAATCTAAGCAAATAATCACAACCTTGGTCTTGTTTCTAGCCTTGCTACAAGCCTTGATCCAAATCAATCATTGTCATTGGGATGTATCATTCAAACATTCCCAATCCTTGTTTTTTTCTTGGGATGTATCATTCCCACATCAACATCTCATATATCAATCAATTTTGGATTTTTAGCCTGACCAAGGCAACACCATGTTTGTCTTTAAATTATCTTTTACATGTTTACTAGCTTGTTTATATGTATTATCATTTTACCTCATCTATATTGGTCCTTGTAGTGTACCTTCCATATTAGTATTATTGTCTTCCATATCATGATGCTATACAACATTATGTTGATTGAAAATTATCTTTTATTTATGCATATGACACATTGTCACCCTAGTTCCTTGTACCTTAGTGTAAAACATCTTGTGCTATATCAAATAAAGAGTGCTTAATACAACATATCATAACTAGGCATTCATCCTCTCTCCATTGTCCCTTCATACTTTTATTACCTATCTCTCATCTCTTTCTTCTCTCTATCTTGTATATTTCCATCCATTTTGAGAGAACACACGTGTTCTCCAAACCCACTTGTCCTCTCAAGGGGGCATAATCATTCCCAAATCCTTCCTCCTAGACACTCCTTCAAATGATTGAGGTATCCAACAATTTTCTTTAATCTAATGTATTTTATTTTGTTTTAAAATGATGTTACTTTGTAACACCACTTCAAAAAGGGGCAAAATATAGACACTTAAAATTGGCACATCATCATTTCAATTAATTACCTAACCATTTTTGTTATAATTGATTGAATAAATACCTATTTATCCAATTAATTATCTAATTTTCACCTCCTTATTAATTAAATAATATTTATTATTTATTTAAAAAAGTCATTATTCATTTAATATTGATTACTATTCACTTGATCCTATTTCTAGTCTAAAATCACTTAATCATCATTCTTCTAATGTCCACTCTAGGTAAAAAAATATAAACCAAGTTCTTTGTCCCTTTTTATAAAATTAAATATATGGATCTATTTATTTTTTCCCTTTTCCATCCACTTTTCATTAGTGGGCTAAAATTAAGTACCCCACTAATCCCTCTTTTACACGCACTAACCTTAGTCAAATTCCTTCAAATCTTACACATATGTACATAGGTGTGACCTTTGTACACAAGTCATGAACCTTTTGTATATGTGACATGGGCCTTAGTTACATGTGACCTTTGTACACAAGTCATGACCCTTTTGTACATAGTACCATGTCACATGGGATAAATGACTTGCCCATCCCCTTAGGGTACTCTAAAGTACCCCTTTTCCATCTTAGCCCTTCACTTTCTCCACTTGGAGATCCTCAAGTATGGATTTCCCTTTAATCTTGGACTCTTCCCATCCACCAACCAAATGAGGACTTTTGTCATCTCGTCTCTCTAATTGACTCAACTAATTTGAGCCCTTAATCTTTACTTTTAATTCTAGCCATCCAATCTTTGCACAAAAAATCTATAAATTGGCCTCAAACTAGGTCATTTTTATCTCTTGGCCTTATGCAATGTTATGATGTTGGTGAAGGCACTCACATACTACCAAACCTATCATCCTTGAGCAGAACCACCATGGCTTGGTGCAACAAGGGACGATGTTGGTAAGATTCCTTAGTGTTTTTATCAATGTTTGCTAACATATTTTGCTTAATCTGAGTGTTGCATAAATCAAGAGTAGCATAGATTAATATAGTTTTAACTTGTCCTTTCATTCTCCATTTTTTGTGTATACAAGTAATCATTATTTATTTCATTTATTTTCTTGTTTCCTAGCATTTATATTCTGAGAAGACATGCCCTTAGAATGTCACCATTAAAATTTTGGTCATATGTGTATACATGTTATTAGATTAGCCTTCACTGCACTTGAAAAAAGATTAATGTGTTTAAGATATCTATAATCCCAACCCTCTCTCTTCTCCATCACATATTTGGTAGATTTGAGTCTTGGTGGATGAGTTTATTGCAATGTTACCATCACCTTCACCAATTATACTCAACTAATTGAACTACGACATTTTTTTTAATTTCATTTAATCTCTATATAACTAACTAATACCAATTAATAGTATACAACTTTTATAAAGTAGGTGATATTTCACTAACAATTTTAATAACTAATACCTATACAACTTTAATGAAATAGGTGGTGTTTCACTAACCATTTCAATATTTATTATGCTTTTAAGGGAAGAATCAATCCTTGATTGAATCTACGAAGTGAAGTACTGCCATACACAAAATATTAGAATATGCCAATGTTAGAAATAAAGGGAGTTGTAAAGAGCCCAACACAACTTCTGAGTTAAGTCGACCTTGGTTAAATTAAAAAGAGAAACTTTAATGCAACCGAATTTAATTAATGATTGTAGGGAGAAGCAGAGCCGACCGTTGGTAGGTGGAGGAAAACTAATTCTGAAGACCAGATTGAGCATGAAACTCACATCTTCTTAATTCCTCACAGTTGTCAGTTGGTCTTGGGCCATAAATCAAATTGAAAATAACATCGTACAGAACGTAATTTAATGAGATAAAGAGCCGATCTCCTCATGGGTAGTTTAAGAAAAGCTACATTCACCAGTTATGGTTTTTTTTGTCGTTCGATTCTTCAATAATGACGGGCATGCACCTAAAGCTGCAATAAGTTAAGCATTCAATATGGGGTTGAATGTGGAAATTGGGTGTGTTAAGAGAGTGTTGAAGATGATGTATGTTCGTTGATACGGAGAAAATGTATTGAATGGTTTTCGGTGCCTACAAGTTTCCTTCCTAATCCAAGTGTTGAAGATGATGTATGTTCGTTGATATGGAGAAAATGTATTGAATGGTTTTCGGTGCCTACAAGTTTTCTTCCTAATCCATGCACAGGTCAGTCTCCATGGCTTTAAAACATCCAACTACCCATATGGTTTTGTGAATATAATATAGATTTGATAGTTTAATGCGAAGTCTATTAAAGGGGAGGGGTATGGTTGTAGGTTAATTTTGTATGTATGTAGGGGAGAGGATTTGGGAGTTGAGCACTCTAATTTTGCGTTTCTCAAAATTTTATGTAGAAATTTCAAATCACTCTCAATTTTTTACAATAACTTATTTCACAAGTCTCTTGTTTATAACTAAAGTTTCAAGGTCACATAATCAAATATGATGCCACATCAACATGTTTTTTGTCGAGGTGTCCAAAAAAAGTGAAACCAATAGTTGTGTCCAAAAAGGCCCAAAAAAAGTGAAACCAATAGTTATGTCCAAAAAGGCCCAAAAAAAGTGAAACCAATAAAAAGGCCCAAAAAAGGTGAGACCAATAGTTACACACTAAGGCTTGTTTTATTGGTGCACTCATGTGGCTTCACATGATTTATTGATTTTTAGATTTAAGGAGTACACTTCATTCAATTATGGGTAGTCATCATCAACTCTAACAACTTTAAAGTCACAAGTATTGGCTCAATATTGTTAAAAATATTGGACATTAAATCAACAAATGCTATAACAACTGTTGGAACATGCTCAAGTATTGGGTCATCTCCTCTAACAGTTACATGAATATTTTAGGACATTTGTTTTTTAGAAATGTGAAATGACTTCTTATCTATTTACAACTAAGGTTTGGAGGTGTGACTTATCATCCAACTTGCCACATCAGTGCATCTAGTGAGGAGTATCCTAAAAATGAATTTTTAAATATTTGACCAAAACTTAATCAAGATATCTCTAGTAATTGACCAAAAAAAAATACCATGTATTGTTAGAACAATATTACATTTTTATTGAAAATATAACTTATATGCAACCTAAATGATCTCGATATTTTCAATAACCATAAATCAATCTTGTTATCTCTAATCTTTATATCCATACAAATGTCCCAATAGTTGAACACAAAAATGCTATTTGTTGTTATAAAAACAACACACTTTTATTTAAAATACGACTTATATTCAACTTTAAATGATCATAAAACTTTTTGACAATCTTTTATGGTAAAATACAAAGTATCTATTGTGCTCATCTTTTACATTTATTGTAGGACAAACTATTAATATGAATCACTCCAATGCATATATATTACCATCTTGATAGTTATACATATACAAATATTGTTTTTCACGTAACAACAATACCTGTTTAAATGAGCACCGATACATTTATAGTCGATAGTTGTGATATTTTATATGAAAAAAATAATATATATACTTCACTTGGTAATGAATGCATTTCTGTTTTCTATAAGTTCTAATATGTTCATGTATGGGTTCATCTTGACCAACCCACTGAACAAAGAGAAAAAATCTTTTATATATGTAACTTAGACTAATGTTATTCTTAAGATTTTGTTAATCAATCCAGTCTTGAGATTTTAAATCCCACAAGTCCCTAAATTGTCGAACTCCTTTTTTAAATAAATAATATGCTTGCCTTGGAAAAACAACAACCAGAAGTTGATCATGATATTGAACAATTTTATTCCATCTTATTGACAAGGATCCAAAGCTGAATCTATTTTATAGGGCTTTTCCAATCTAAGAACTTGCATACTTGTCATGTGGTTGGTGGCTCATAACCGATGTCTTACTTGGGATAATTTATGCAAGCGGGGTTTCCAGGGTCCCTCTTTTTGTGTGTTGTGTCGTGAGGCTGAGTGTGCTTCTCATCTCTTCTTCCAATGTTCCTATGCTCGGGAGATTTGGCATTTTTGGTGGCGGGTGTGGAATATGCCCTGTCGGCATGTTTCTTCTTTGGCTGAGTTCGTGGATCAGGGGAGTAGGGCCCCTGTTTCTACTCCCTTTCTTCAAGCTGCTTGGGCGATTGGCCCTTCCTTCATCATTTGGAATCTTTGGTTGGAGAGGAATCGTCGGATTTTTCAAGATATGATGATGGGGGCCCCTCGCTTGTGGTGGAAAATTTTGCATTCTGTGGGAGAAACGATCGCGGCCAAGTGTGATCTGTCTGATCCGATTGCTCCTTCAGATGTTGGCTGTTTCAACCGCCTTCATCTGCCTCCTTCACATCAGCAACTTAAGCGCAATAGGTGTAGGCATCCTATTCCGAAGGTGAATAGGGAGGGAAGATGGTCTCCTCCTCCTCATGGCATCCTTAAAATTAACACGGATGGCTCTTCTCGTGGAAACCCTGGTCATGCTGGAATTGGTGGTGTTGGTCGGGATAGTTCTGGGGATGTTCAATTTATTTTCTCTATTTATAAGGGTCTTCATACTAATAATCTTATGGAGGCTCAGGCAATTTTAATGGCTGTGGAGCATAGCAGTAAGTTGGGGTGGCGCAAGATTATATGTGAATCTGATTCCCAGGTTGTGGTGAACCTGTTGAACAGGTGGAGGTTAGAGGATGTTAGTTGGCACCTGGCTTTGATTATTGATCAAATTCTCAATCTCTGTGTTTCTCTCGAGTTTGTTACTTTCACTCATATTCCTAGGGAGTGGAATGGTGTTGCTGATTGTTTGGCCAAATGGGCTTCTGATCATATTCATGATTGGAATTTGGTAGATCGGGGTCAATTACCCCCTGATTTGTCTCAACAGTTGGACCATTTGGTGGAACTTGATAAGGCTATGTAATGTTTTGGCTCTGTAATTTCCTCTTGTTTTAATAAATTTTTACCCCTCTTTTATGTTAAAGAACTTGCATACTTGTAACCATACCTTCCAAACTGAAGGTAAAAAAGAAGAGACTTTACATGTAAACTAATTATTGACAATGTATAGTACAAATATGTTGCAGAAATTAATATCTACAGTCGTACCTATGTTGTAGAAATTGCACCCTAAACTGTAAGTACTATACCAACAATAAAATTTAAATAAAACAAGTATTAATAACTCAAAAGGTTTCACATTTACTAAGAATGAATGAAAGCTGGCATATTTAAGCAGGATGCTCATGTACTAAATATAAAGTTGCAGCAATTGAAACATACAAGTGAGTAAATTCTGAATAATTGCCTTCGTATTGTTCAAGGCAGGTGAGATGGGCATCAAAGCAAGCGCGGTGCTTTTATTCCTCCTCCTCCTCCTCCATAACTTCCTCTGCATCTCTGCCAAAGGTTGGTTACTGTCTTATATTTTCTCATTTTATATGATTACCCAATCCTCGGTCTGAAAGTTCTGTTTTTGGCCAGGAGGAGAGCATTCGTTTGTGAAAGAGGCAAAGAAGGGTGGGAAATGGAAGAAGTTACGGTACGATTATATAATTGTTGGGGGAGGCACAGCAGGGTGCACTCTTGCCGCCACTCTCTCTCAGAATATGTCTGTCCTCCTCTTGGAAAGAGGTGGGTCTCCGTTTTCAAACCAAAACATAACACAGATTCAAAATTTTCGTGCAAATTTGCTGGACTACGAATCGCCCCACTCGCCCACCCAGGAGTTTATATCTGAGGATAGGGTGAGTGATCATTTTGTTTTAGGGCCTATTTCCTTCACTAAGATTGCCAATAGTGGATAAACATACCCAAAGTTCATCTTTTTGTTAGTTTTCTCAATGGTGTCTAAAATCCTGAGGGTTTACTAGGTGATCACTGCAAGAGCAAGAGTGTTGGGAGGAGGCACCTGTCTCAACGCAGGATTCTACACCCGTGCGAGTTCAAGTGAGGTGAGATCCATGGGATTGGAGGCACCCTTGGTGGAGCAGTCTTATCGTTGGGTGGAAAGTATGGTAACCCATCGACCGCACCCAAACGAATGGCAGGTTTCAGTAGCAGAAGGTCTCATTGAGGCAGGGGTTTCTCCTTACAATGGCTTCACATATGATCACATCCCTGGCACCAAGCTTGGTGGCACAACTTTTAATCAGACTGGATATCGCTCTACAGCTGCTGATATTCTTGTTCAACGTGCCAATCCAAGAAAACTTAAAGTTTTGCTGTATGCAACGGTTCAACGCATTCTTTTTGCTACCAAAGGTATTTTACATCTCTGCACAGAATTTTTAGCTACTAGATACAGAGCATGATCTGATATAGGAGCTTGCATCTTTATGTTGAAACCTTTTCGATTGAGAGTCATAGTCCGACGAATGTTCAGTCTGTCGAAATCCCAACCTCATCACTTAATGATAATGTTGGAACCTTGCACTGAACCGCTTAAATATTGTTTGCAGGAAAAACGAAGCCAAAAGCGTGCGGGGTTGTTCTCAGAGATAGAGATGGAGCTGAGCATCGAGTCTTTTTGAAGAAACATAACAGTGAGGTTATCATTTCTGCAGGGGCTCTGGGAAGCCCGCAGCTGCTTATGCTCAGCGGAATTGGGCCTGCAGGGGAATTGAAGTCCATGGGAATACCAGTGATAATGGACCATCCTGCAGTGGGGACTGGTATGGCTGATAATCCTATGAATTCCATTTTCGTTCCCTCTACAATTCCAGTCAATTGCTCTCTCATACAGGTAGTGGGTATCACCAAATTTGGAACCTACATAGAGGCATCCAGTGGGTTTGACTCCACCAGTAAGGTATGCCTTGACATTCTTCATTTCTTCATGATGTATATCTATTTTGGTGGGTGAGTGAGTAATCTGTACTTTATGGTGGAAAACAGGAAGTGGTGAAAAATGAAGGAACTATTCTAGAGAAGGTGGAAGGTCCTCTTTCCAGAGGTTATCTGAGATTGAACACTACCAATGCTGAAGACAATCCGGTAGTGAGATTCAATTATTTTGAGCACCCAGAAGATCTGCAGAAGTGTGTGAAAGGAATAAAGACCATCCAAAAGGTCATAATGTCCCACCCTATGAAAAAATTCATCTCCCCCAACATGAATCTGACCCAGATTATGAAATCAAGCTTTCAACATATAGTGAACTTAATTCCTAGGAAAACAGATTACTGTGGATCAATAGAGCAGTACTGTAAGGATACAGTGACATCAATTTGGCATTATCATGGAGGGTGTCAAGTGGGTAGTGTTGTTGATCTAGAGTATAGACTCATTGGAGCAGATGGTGTTAGAGTCATTGATGGATCCACTTTTCTTTTCTCTCCAGGAACTAACCCTCAGGCTACTGTGATGATGCTTGGAAGGTGTGCTTTCTTCTTACTTGCTTTACTCTTGCAAAGTTTGCAGTGCTCTTCTGCTTTGTGTAAACTAAAGCATATATTGTCTTGTGATTGTGCAGATACATGGGAGTGAAGATTCTGAGAGGACGATTGGGCAAATTGGCAAGAGTAGATTTGCAGCATCACATATAGGGGAAAAGACTCAATTGCCGCCCATGATCCAATATATGTTCACTTTTTGTTCACTTGACCCCCCAATAACCGTTTATATTTTAGTCATTACATTGTTTTAATTATGCCAATAAAAATTTACAAATTACACCAATATATGTTCACAATTGAATGTGTAATTGACAAAAATAAATAAAACACATTGAAAACTATTGAAAACACCTTTTTAACTATTGAAAATTGTTTTAATTTTTATGGGTTTTTATTGTTTGTCTAATGAACGGGTATTGGCGAAGTGGTAAAGATGTATGGGACGAAGGTTTTAAAACGCCCTTTTTGAACACCTTTCGCTTTACGGGTTCTACAGGCGCGTTTTAAATACCTAGAAGCCAAATTTTTCTTTTTAAGGTCCTAACTCGCTTATGAAGAAACCCAATTTTATTTTTTTTGAAATCGGACCTATTTTAGACTCTGCAGGAATGCGCGAAGTTAACCTTGACGGCTACTGGTACGTTTCCCCTAGACCACGTCACTTTCATCCTCCTATTCACCTTTGACATTCTCTTTATACTTTTATAGTTGGGTGTGTATGGTGGCATTTAAAGATGGTGCTTTAATGGGTTCACCAATCTAGTTTTGCTCAATTATTCAAATAAATGGCAGAGAGAAAAACAACACCAATCACCAGCTCACTTGGTGGAGATGGTTCTAAGGTTTACTATATGCTTTTTTTAGTGAGAATATTATAACTAGGTATTCATATTGATTATAAAGGTTTAATTCTTTAATTTTTTATTTTGATATGTTTACAAAGTTATTATTTCATATTTTATTATGTTATTGTTATGGTTATCTTTTAAGCATACATATTTTATTTAATAATTAATATGATTTGTACTTATTAATGAGAAAAGCATTATTATAGATTATTAGTTTATTTGGTGGAGATGGTTCTAACATATTTAACATACATGTATTTATAAGATTTAGTTCTATTGAAATAGATTGAGGGTTGAATTTAACGTGCATAAATTTTATTTTATTTTTTGTTTCTTATACTATAATGATACTTTAATTAAAAGAAAAAGTAATATAAATAGTTAACATCATATTGGAAAAGTGAATTTGATAAATTTGAGACATGATAAAAGATAATGTGTTTATGTCGAGCTTTTGATGTTGATTTGTTGATGTGTTGTAACGGTTGAATTTGACGTACATAAAAAATATTCATTTTTTTGTTTCTTATACTAAAATGATACTTTAATTAAAAGATGAAGTAATATAAATAGCTAAAATCATATTATAAAAGTGACTTTGATAAATTTGAGAAATGATAAAAGATAATGTGTTTATATCGAGCTTTTGATGTTGATTTTTTGATGTGTTGTAATCTACCATCAACATTTGAATATGATTTGGGATATGAAACTTGTGATGAATCTGTTTCAATTATTCTAACATAGACTAGGTTGTGCCAAGTGGCTTGGTCTAGGACTAGATTACACTACATAGTATAGTCCTAATGATGCGACCTTGTCTATTGTCATTGAGGTCTTTATGATGTGCTCATTCTTTTTGCCAAGAATCGGTTGCTATAATAAGAGTTTTTGGGTCTATTCTAGGATAGATAGAAGACCTTAGACTTTCTCGCTACCAATCAAACCCCTTAGGAGTAGTAGTATAAAAATTGTACATGATCAAGCAAGCAGTGAGATGATAGCTATTGATAAAAATGCTTTTGAAGTACCATGATGCAATTAAATTTGCTTAAGTGTAAATATATTTTCTAAATTGTAGGTCTACAACGGTGTACCTTACATATGTCATTATAATAACCTAGGATTGTTTATAAATACATTATCCTAGTTGCTCAACTTGATGTATTTGACATGTGAGAGGATAGGGTAATGGTTGACTTCCAAATATGTTGTCTTGGGGATGAGAGATCATTTAAAATTTAAAATTTGAATTTGGTCGATTACATTGCACTCTTTGGCCTAATCTAAGATGGTAGGAGGCTTGGGAGATTGAACCACTCTAAACTTAGGCAATGGATAAGAAAAAAATCTGCAAATAGATTTAGGCTCTATAATAATTGCCCTTCAATTACCACTATTTTTTTTCCAATTCACAAGTACTAACTCAATTGATCAAGCATCTTCCATCTAATTTAGATTTTCCAACTTTATAACCTATTCAACTTTAGTTGTGTTGATAACTTTATGCCACTACTTAGATACTTGCATTAGAATGTAGTAAGCTCCCAAAGTTCGAGCCATCCCTAGACCTAGACTTAATCTTTGAGAGCTCATTCATGATGACCTTGCCTACATATCCTTGTTGGGAATTTGAGGCTTTTTAGTTCCTACATTAGAGATAGAGAGATTTCATTTTCTCCTCTTATATGAAATTGTTGATTTCACTTTTAAATCATAACTAGTCATTGAGATTAATGAGCCCATTTATTAGCTAGTTTTTTGTTATGGGTGTTGGCAAGAAATTGAGTCCACTTTTTGGCCAAAAAGTGGAAGTGTTTTCCCTGATTTTTAGAATTTGACATTTGACCTTAAAATTTGAAACACTTAGAGATGGAATCTTCAAAAAAGTCACTAATCATAAAATGTAGTACTCAGAGTCTAGTTTCCAAATATGTAATTTATTTCAATACTAAGATTGTACAAATTGAGTTTCAATAGGGATTTCTAAAAACCACTGTTTAAAAGTCATTTTTTTTTAGCATACCATGCATGTGTACGACATCCATATTTTGACCTAAATTATCGTATTTTTTAAAATCCTTTTGGGAACAAATTTGTGACTCACTGAAGCTTGTTCTCGATATTTTTTTGTAATTTTTTATTGAATATTTTTTTTTTGTTAAATTTTTATTAGGCATATTTGTCGTTTTGAAAAATTGTCATGTACGACATGCATAAGATGACCTAAATTTATCATTTTTTGATTTTTTTTTTTAAATTGAAAAGAATTGTCTAAGGTTTGTTCTTGTGCAATCCGTTCATCAAAATGTTATGTTGATCAAAAGTTATTAAAATAGTAAAAAACCCTAATATTTAAAATTTATGGACCAGTTTCATCAGAAATTAATTGAAAAATAGAAAAAATAATCCAATTGTAAAATAAATTACATATTTGGAATTTGCATTGTCTCATCTAAAATGGGTTTTAATTTCATCAAAAAAATCTGCAAAAAAAGTCGTCAGCCATATGTCTAAACTCGGTATTTTCTCTGACATTGCTAGGACCTTCAACTTGCAGGTCAAACCAGGTTGAAGGCCTAGGTTCAGATTCCCAATGCTTTTCCCAAACCAAAATACAAGGCAGAAACTCGACCATAAAGCAAATCCAATTTCAAATTTTAGGAAACAGGATCCCGTTCCCAATATTAAATGTCCTAACCATTGAAAGGGAAATAAGATCCCGCTTTATAAATGGGATCCTGCTTTATAAACGGGGTCTCGTTCCTTTGTCAACGGTCCCCACATTTAAAATTGGGAACGAGATCCCACTTGTTAATAAACGGGATCCTGTTTGTTTTTAACCGTTTTATTTAAATTTATCGTCAAAATCTACCATGAAGTCTGCAACTTCACATGTACGACCGAGAGCAGTAAAATTGGGCTATTTTTTTTTATCAAGTATTGTCTTTACAGGTGGTGACTTGCATTTTTGATTAATTCTTTCAAATGAGACATCATGTAAACCATTTTTGAAGTGGAATTGTGTTAGTTTTGTACTTGTTTGGAGGAACAAAAGGTCTTCAACTTGCAATATGGATTGATTTTTTCAAAGGAGGCATAAAGAAAATAGTTTTTAAAGTGGAATTGTGCTAGTTTTCTACTTGTTTTGAGAAACATGTAAGAGGAATAATTTTGTCTTTATAGGTCTTCAACTTCCAATTTGGATTACTTTTTTTGAAGAATTTCACTATTGACATTCATTTGTGCTTGAGAATTTTATAATCATGGGAGATAAAACTCATAATAAGAGGAGAAAGACATTGACTCCTAAAGAAACTGAAGCAAAAAAAGATAAGGAGAGACAAAGACAGAGAAAGAAGAATGAGAATTAAATCAATGAATGATGGGGGAGAATCCAATTCCACAACCATTGAAGATGGAAATATTGAGGAGACCATGCTTGTAGATGAAGCTAATTTGCAAGAAGTCAATTTGAAGAAGAATATGATTATACAAGCAAGTCCTAATATGTCTTCAAATCCCTCTTTCAATGCTATGGAGAATGTTTCAATATGCACAAATCCAGACACGTCTTCAAATCCACATGTTAGTGAAATGGTAAATTCGTATGTAGAAGTTTTACAAGATGCTAGACTTAACGATGTTGACATTGATAATATTCAGAGAGATGAAACTTTTATAGAATCTGTTGAAAAGAGAATGATCCCTTTGTCGAAAATGATAATGAGAATGATCCTTTTGTTGAAAATGAAAACAAAAATCGTTTTGTTGATGAAAATGTAAATCATTTTGAAGTTGAAAATGAAGATGAAAATGAAGACGAAGATGAAAATCTAGAATGTGATGTTGAATTTAATGAAAATACTTTTTTAAAAATTGAAATTGGTGTTTTCGATAATCTTCGTGGTCAAAATTCTTGGAGGCAAATAAGAACACATGCAAATAAAATATACAACAAATTCTTTTATCGTAAAAAAATTTCAATTCAATGTCAACTAATGATGCAATTGATGAGAATGCAAAAAATGAGGAAAATAATGAAAAGGTTAGGCTTTTCTGTTAAACCAAAAAGAAAAGATCAATCATTAAAACATGTTATGTCTACTATTGCTAGTGCCATTCAATCTATTGGGAAAAATAGTTGATCTAAAGATAAAAATGCAGCAAGAAGAGCTATAACAACTACTATAGTTAATAAAACAACTTTGAATAAAAGAATGGTAAGAAATATTAGTGAAGTTTTAAAAATACATCCTAAAACATTGCTAAGAGTGGCAAAAAGAAGATAAAGTATAGAAAATGATCCTATCAACCAATGTTGGAGTTTCAGTGGTCGACTCTCGAGGTCTGATATGAAATTGAATGTTGAAATTAAATCTTTGATCGAAAAATATTGGCATGATAATACTAGGGTTTCATCTAATGCTAGAGATGTTTTAAAATTAAGGGTAGAGTCCAAAGTTCACTATCCTCACCCAAAACACCTATTAGATACAACACAAACTGAATTTTATAGAAAATTTTGTGGTGATTTAGTGTTACTTGGTAATATTAAAATAAGTCAAAGGCCTTTTGAAAAATGTAAACTGTGGTATGTAAAAAATAATAAGCAACGAATATCTTGTTGTTGTAAAATGCATGTTCAATTTCGTTATTTTTATGATGTTTTTCAATATATGCGTTGTATCTTGCATACTAACATGACTATACACGAATGTGGTATTAATATGCCACTTGAAGCAATAAGGGATTTTATTTCATGTTGGTTTTTTGAAAGATCTAATGGTAAATTGTTTTATTTAAGTTCTTGTATTTCTGGATAATGCATTGACTATGGAAATCTTTCATTCTCAAGAATTTGTATGCATGAAAGTGTTGATAATGATTTTGGACAACAATTAGTAGATGTTAAAAGATTTAAGAATGTTCACTATTCTTTAAAAGATGGAAAAATAGGAAAGCGTTGTGATTTAGTTACAAAAAAAGTTAGTGTGCATGCATTCATGAGTGAATTTAAGAATAAGATTGTACCAAAATATGTCATGCACTCTCAACATGTTCAATGGTTTGATGGTCAATTTTGCGCATGAAGAAACACATTTCCAATTGGTACTATACTTTCAGTGGTTGATTTTGCGGAAAATTATACTCTAGCTCCGCAAGAGGAAATTCAATCACAGTATTATAATTCAGTGCAAGTAGCTATGTTTGTCCATATTGTTTATAGACATGCAGATGATAACACTGAGGAAGATAGAAAAGTTTTGAGGGAGTATCATTTTTATTTGAGTGACAACCGATTACACTCGTCAAAGTTTGTTCAATATTGTTTTAGTATATTTTACAGGAATTTAAGAGAAAGAGGAATCCATATGAAAGAACACCTCACAGGGAAGTTCAAGAATGCTCGAATGTTCTATTGGTTAAGTAGGGTTCACAAGGAATTTAATGTCCAACATATATGGAGTTTTTTGAAGCTAGTCATGGTAAAGGAGAACATGATGGAGTTGGTGTGTGTGTCAAAAGAATTCTTGCTAGAGAACAATTAAAATTTGAAGATGCAGTAAAATTTAAAGATGCACGTGGGATTGTGGATTGGTGTAATACAAGATTATCTGCACTTGGTTCGAGTGATTACTCTAGATTTCATTGATTCTTTTGGTTGGTTGAAGAAGAGAAAATTGTACCTAGAGTTGATTGTGAGACAATCAGTGGATCTACTAAATGGCATTCATTTAGGAGTTCAACAACAAGCACATGGACTATTTGGACAAGGGAGCTTGCATTTTTTTTTCCAGTTTTGTATCTCAGGATATTGGGAAGCATGTGAAAATACATAATGGGTTGAACAGTGGGAGCAAAGATCGTTGAAACCTACACAAGCACATGATCAATATGAAAGAACTATTGAAGAAAATGATCAAGTGTTTGCATCTGAAGACTATGATTGTATTTAAGACCTTGTACAAGAAGGTAATTTAACTCAATTTATTTCACTTTATTAAGTTATTTTGTAATACTAAATTATTTATATGGATATGCACAAGTTATTAAATCAATATTTGTTTGCAAGACATGTGTATGTTGTTGTTGCACCTGAGGGGAATGAAGAGCAAACAAAATATTGGTTGGCTCGTTGTGTGGAGACTAAGCATAAGTTAATATCACCTCGAGAAGATGATGATGGCTATCATTATCCAATAGGTACGATGATCCCCTTAAGACATCCCCTTAAGCAAATTTTGATAACAAGTTTTTGATCCCCTTAAGCAATTTTCTAGAACAAGTCTTTGATCCCATTAAGAAAATTTTGAGAACTTATTTGATGATGGTTTTCATTTTTTCCAATAGGATCGGTTGTGGTTGTTGGCACTTGGCTACGAAAATACCTGGCAAGGAAGAATGGTTTACCTGCATTCGAAGATTATGAACCGCATAAAAAAATTATGCATTATTCACATTTGGTGGTGGCAACAAATATAAAACTAGATCGGTATCGCGGAAGACCTACAAAAAAAGTGCTATGAACAATTTCTATGGAAGAGCATTAGACAATCATAGATGCATTGCAAAAAAGAGAGGATGTAGATGGTACAATGGAATAAGTAAATACAGGTAAATACAATTTTAGTTTTATATTGTCCTTTTAAACAGATTAAATACATGTTTTGATATATTGTCCTTTTAAATAGATTAAATACAAGTAAATATAGTTTTAGTTTTAAATTGTCCTTTTATAGATCCTTAAGCCATAATCACAAAAAGGATCTAGTCCATGCAGATTCAACCTAGACAACATGGAATACTTGGTAAAAATAGGTAATTATTAGTTAAAACATATTTAAATACATGTTTCGATTACATATTGATATTGCTTGTACACCAATAGTTAAAACTGATTTACTATCCTCTTTTGTATCCTTAAGCCATCATTGCATTGATCTCATACTTTGAAACAAAAAGGAGAGGATGCCTGGATTCAACCTACATGTGTGTGGAATACTTTTAAATGCAAGTACTTGAGTTGTGTACATATAGATAGTTTTATATAAGTTAAAATATGTATGTTTTGATGATTTCATTGATATTGCTTGTACCTTTTTGATATTAGGTGGTGTGAAGACCGACTACATTTTAGGCATGAGTTTGAGATGTTCTTGAGATGGCATATCCAAATTTTATAAACATTGTTTTGAGATGACATATATGTACATATATGTTCTACTATGTCTTCAAATCACTAAATATCATGCATACATTATTGTTAAATCAATTATATCCTTAAGACGTTGTATTATGACCCCTTAAGACATCCCCTTAAGACATTGTATTATGACCCCTTAAGACATCCCCTTAAGACATTGTATTATGACCCCTTATTTGTTTTCAATGCCAGTATTTGTTTTGAAAACTTATAAATTAGTATTGGATGTCATTATTTGTTTTGACAACTTATAAATTAGTATTAGATGCCATTATTTGTGTTGACAACTTATAAAATAGTATTGGATGCCATTATTTGTTTTGACAACTTATAAATTAGTGTCAGATGTTATTATTTATAGAATTTATTAATGCTTTTGTTCTCTAATCTTGTATCGTATTGTTTATTTCTTAAAATTTTATCCTTTCTGGTATATAAATGGATTGCTTTTGTTTGTAAATTATGATTTATTGACTAATTATTGATTGACGTGAATTGAATAAGTTCATTGACTACTTATTGCTAATTATTGAATGCACATATCATGTATATCATGTATGAAATCACTAAATTTGTAAAGTATAAATATTAAAATGTCCTATTAATTTAAACTTTAATTTCATATTTATATTTAATTTCACATTAATGTCCTATATTAATGTCTTGACTATGAACATAAAATGCATAAATGTATGTGTAAATCAAAATTTCAAACAATAATAAAGTCCATAATTTATGTAAATATATTAAGTGCATGAAACCAATATATTAAACTCATGAAATAAAGTCCATCAGAGTACAACCCATGAACTAAAGTCCAACTAAGTACTTGAACCGTGAAATATAAAGTCCAATAGAGTACATGACAAACCAGAAATATAGTCCATGAAATAAACAAATATAACCCACAAAATCATGTTTCTAGGTCATGTATTGTCTCTATACTCAAGAGACCTCTTCACGCCATGCAAACTATGTGGATGACCTAAAACACTCTATACAAGAGAAAGATGAAATCAGATGTAAGACAATGAAAAATTATTTAATGACAATTTAATTTATAATTCATCATAAAATTAAATTACCATCTTATTTGGGTTTGGATGCTCTGGTGCACCTAAAGCAACCTCTAAATTATCTGAATCAATCTACATAAACAAGACAAAGAAAGTTGAAATTATATGCACAAGTCTACATTTAAAAATGATTTAATTGAAATTAATTTATAATTTATCATATTTTAATTGTACCATATTCTGAGGTTGTGCACCCTCTTCTCTAGGACCTGTTTGTACATGCTCAACTACAAGATGTGTCTCATGCTATAAAAGAAAAATAATTTAAAACATTTATTATCTCATATTATATATATATATATATATATATATATTCAATTTGAAATTTAAAATTAAATTTATATTCACAATATATAATTTATAATTGAATTTAAATATAATAAAAAAATTAAATTGCCATTTGATATGGATCTTGCTCTGCATGTCCTCTTGGAGGTGTAACTATGTCTGGGTCAGGGCTAAAAGTCGCACTAACAAAGTCCTACATGATCAAAATTAAAGCATGTATATTTGAATTAGGTTAATATATATATTCAAGTTTGCACATTTTGTGTAGAATTTGTTTTAAACAATCTGAAAAATCAGAGGCCTCACAAATAGCTGCAACATCTAATGTTTGCCCGATGCCCATTCTCATTGTGGTATCAACCTAGACATACATGTAGAGATTTAATGCTTATAATATTTACAAGTGTACATGCACACTTCATATATAGTGAATTCAAAATTCATAATTGTAACTATACTAATGTAAGTTAAACAATTTACAATATAAATGCACATGCCCTTGATCTACGATGCCCTATAGTGGAGGAGTGCTCGACAACCCCTCGGGTGGAATCGATGTGGAAGCCGATTGACTCACCTAAACCAACATAAATATTTCAAACATATATGTGATTCAATTATAAATTTAAAACTTAAGTTTAAAATCATTTCATATATAATTTAAAAAATTGAAATCAAAATACCCCATAAGGGTTGCCGAGTAGGACAGGTGTCGATGTATGTACTCATGGAACGGATGATTGCCCCATCGTTACTATCATTTGTACACCAAATAGTTTGATTGTTAAAATGTATTGCAAACTTTTCTTTGATATACACATTCATCAAAATTCTTATAAAATGAACGTTTAGATGCATATTTATAACTGTGTCGAAGTGTCCTCAGGGTGATGGTTTGTTGTAAGAAAATCTAAAAATGAACTGATGTGACCAGATGAACCACCGAAATGTCCACGTCCACCCGAACTAGGTGTGGCCTGATCAGGTTCATAGCATATTTGATGGCAACTAGTACATACATGTGGGATGGGCCTCGACACTCTTGGAGTGGTACTCATACCATCTCCATAAAACACTCCTCCATCATCATCATCTCTATGCTCCCCACCCTCTATCGCAGAAGCATGCTGATCAAGGTCTCCTGCGAGTGTACTAAGGGATCCTAATGTCAAGACCATAGCTCGATGATGCACAGGTGCAGGAATGGGAGGACTAGGAGCAACAACAAGGGGTTGTGCATGCACTGGGCATTGGGGATCAACCCTTTCCCCTAACCTCTATTGTGGCATGTCGCCACCAACACCCTGAAATGATTTAAAATCAAAATAATTGGGATTTTTCCCCATAACAAACTCTACATACAGTTTCCTCAAAAAATACAATGGGCACTCCCAATTAGGGTGTGGGGGACTATCAAAAACCATATACCATTGATCCCAAGAATGTGCACTCATGTGTGGATGTATGCACCACCTCATGGATATTCTAGATTTGTCGGGAGGAATGGGTTATCGAGTAACAAGGTTGAGAAAGTAGGGGGCTAGGTGGGATTTCGTTATTTTAAGGTCTAAAGTTTATAAGAGAGACCGTCAGCATAAAATTGTCTCATCTGTTATCTGTCTCATCGATGCCTATCTAGATCAAAATCAATGGTCCTGATGGAATCTACAACATTTTGCATCACATATGCAAAACGTCTAACATGTGGTGGAATCAATGCTTGACTCTGCATAGCATTGATTTGATTTTTTATGGATGCAACCTGATCATTTATGTGTGCTCGCAAGTGAGCCTCATCAGATGCAACAGGTGCTAGAGGTGGCATATTAGGTGGAGGGGGAGGTGGAGGTTGTTGTGGCTGAGGTGGTGGATTGATGATATCATCAATGTTAAAATCATCCATTATATGAGATATAAGTGTGCACCTGCATTAAATTATACAAAATTAACATACAAACTTAAAAAATTACAAGAAATAGTTAAATTTGAAACACACATGGAAATTTGTTTAAATAGGACATGCATACATATATTAAGATCATATAAAATTGAAACACACATATACATTGATTGAACTTGAGAATGTGCATACAAAATTCAAAATTTAACATGTACACATATTTAAAATAAAAAATATGATGCATAATTTGCATGCATACATCATTAAACTAAACTATGTACATACATACAAATTTCAAAATTTAAGAACTATATGCAATTTTAATACATGTGTACATACTAAACAATAAACTTGAAACATTCACAAAAATCTCATTTTATGTCTAACGCATATATATATATATATATTATAATTTTCCATCAGGAGAAATCATGCTCTAGTAGATAGTCATAAAATATATACTATTATAAATTATCATTATAAGTTCATAAATTCCACCAAATTCACAAATTCATGTCACTAAAAATATCCATCTAGAACCAAAATCATAAATTCACATCACTAAAAATATCCATCTAGAACCAAAATCATAAATTCACAACACTAAAAATATCCATCCAACCAAATTTATAAATTCATCACAAAAAATATCCATCGTTCACCAAATTCATAAATTCATAACTATTTAAGATCATTGTCTTAAATTAGAAACTATTATGGCTCTCTACTGCATCTCTTCATTTATTTGTGTTTTCCTTCTCAGAATCAGAAGTTCTCCTCTCCTCTAGCCATTGTCGATGCTCATCTAAGATCCCATCCATAGCCCTGACAACATCAACAATGGTTTGCATCCTAGATGCAATCATCCTCACGGGTGGTGTGACAAATTATTCATTTTGAATAATGTTGATTTGATCTTGGATGGTTCTAACATTGGAATTGATTCATGCTTAAAAATGAGCACCATTGATTTCAGGTGGTGGAGGTGGGGGGTTATGAGGTGGAGTGGGTGGAAGTGGAGGTGAAGGTGGTGGAGATGGATGGTGCAGAGGTGGATTGCAAATATTATTGAATTGATCCATGTGATCTCTAAGATATGAGTGAACCTGCATTAGATTTGTAATTTCAAAATGTAAGATACATGTTTAGGAAATACCCTTAAACCATTCAATATAAATGGCCTAATTGAATACAAATGATAAAATATGTAAGCCTCATTTATGTCTAAGGCATGTTACTTGAATGAAAATACAATTAACTATTAATATAGGACAATTTATGAATGCTATAGGGTTTACGGTTTAGAGTTTGAAGATTTAGGTTTTAGGGTAATACGATGGCTTAAGGGGATCTATGTAGTGAGGTCCTAGTACAAAATGACATGGCTTTTAAGTGAATAAAATTTGGTGAAGATGCCCAAGGAAACCAAATTTCATTAAGGCCTGAGGCAACTTCACCAAATTTTATTTACTTGAGCCATGTCATTTTGTCCTAGGAAATTACTAGACATAGATCCCCTTAATCCATCCTATCACCATAAACCGTAAATTAATCAACCTAGATCATGATTTATCTCATTCATATTATAATCTTGCATGATCTTATTATTGTTAAATTTGGTTTACGAAACTTAGGGTGAAGTGTTGGTGTCCCTTGGAATATAATGATCTTGCAAGTTAGTGAAGAATATTTTCTTGTGGAACAGTTGATTGAGATAGCTCTTGTTTCAACTAACCAACCTAGATCATGAAATATCATTCATATTATAATCTTGCACAATCTTATTATTGTTAAATTTGGTTTCCTTGGGCAACTTCACCAAATTTTGAGAACTTCTTTGATCCCCTTAAGAAATGTCATATTAGGACCCCTTAAGACATCGATTTATGATTTAGGGTGATAGGATGGCTTAAGGGGATCTATGTCTAGTGAGGTCCTAGGACTAAATGACATGGCTCAAGTGAAGAAAATTTGGTGGCGTTGCCCAAGGAAACCAAATTTCATTAAGGGCCTAGGAAAAAATGATGTCTTTAGGGTTTAGGGTTTAGAGTTTAGAGTTTAGGGTTTACGGTAATATGATGGCTTAAGATGATCTTTGTAGTAAGGTACTATGACAAAATGACATGGCTTAAGGGAATAAAATTTGGTGGAGTTGCCTAAGGCAACCAAATTTCATTTTAAGGTCCTAAGACAAAATGAATGCTTTAGTGTTAAGGGTTTAGATTTTAGAGTTTTGGGCTTAGGGTTTAGCGAACTTAGGGTGAAGTTTGGGTGGCCCTTAGAATAATGGACTTACAAGTTAGTGCCTAGTTTATGAATATTTTTGATTTTATGAATAGATTGACTATTTTTGTAATAGAAACACATAATTATGTATTATTAAGATTGAGTATGATGTATGTTTTAACTGGATATTTTTTTAATTGAATATAAGATTATTTTATTTAACATTTTTTTCATTAATATTAACCACTTAAATGAATTTTATGATATAAAATGTATAATATAAAATTAGTTAATGTTGAATCAAGTATTTTATTTTAGATTGTTTGGAATTGAAAGAACCTAAAAGAACTTAGAAAAGAAAAATGTTTAGATTCTTTAGTGTCTAGGTAACTAGTGCAAAAATTGAGACTTTAGACTAAGAGAGGTCAAAAAATAAAATAGAAATGAATGTTGAATACTATCTAATTAAGTGACAATTGGAAATCGATTGTACACTTGGATTTACGAATTTTCTAACTAAATTTGCAAACAAACATTGATAAAATTTAGGAATTGTAACTATTCTTTAACATATTGTTTTCTAATCTAATTATAATTTAACATTGAAACTAAAGTTTAACATATCATTTTCTCCATACAATGCAAATGAAATTTAAAACATTTAAGCAACGCAAATAAATTTTCTTGAGCTCGAAATTAGGGTTTTCAAAATCAAAATGATTTGTTCGATTTCAATTTAGGGTTCTAGCAAAAAAAATTGTTTCAATTCAATTTAGGGTTTCAATTTCTAAGCAATTAGGGTTTTTAATGCAATTTTTCATTTCATTTCAAACTAGGGTTTTCAAATTCAATTTTTTTGGTTTGATTTGAATTCAGGATTTCAAAAAGATTGATTAGGGTTTCTAAATGCAATTTTTTTATTTCATTTCAATTTCTAGGGTTTTGAAATGCAATTTTTTTGTTTCATTTCAATTAGGTTTTTCAAATACAATTTTTTTTGGTTTGATCGAACAATTTAGGTTTAAAAAGTTAAATTTTGTTTCTAAAATACAGGTCAAGGTTCATTTTTTCATTTCTATTCAATATCTTCAGGTTTCATTGCATTTTTTCATCTATTTCTACAATTCCTCATTTCTACTATAACAGGAAATAAAATTCTTAAAACGTCAAATAAATTTGAAAAAAACATGCTAAAATCATTTCTTCTATTGACAATTTCAATAAAAAATGAAAAAATGCAAAAAAATGGGGGTGTACAGGTACCTAGAGGCTGTGTCTAGGTCTCGTCGCTTAGAACTCGGGATCCTGTGTGCTGCTAAAAAATTAAGGTTTGTTCAATTTTAAAAAATAAATACCATTACGAAACGGGATCTTGATTATTACAAAATGGGATCTTAATTTTTACAAATCAGGATCTCGTTTTGTAGTAATCGAGATCACGTTCTGTGTCTGTCGGTTCGGGACCCTCTAACAAACGAGATCTCTATTTTTAAAAAGCAGGACCCTGTTTGTTATTTAGGCTCGAGATCCTGAACCTAAACGGGATCTCGTTTTTCCAATGCAATTTCATTTTTTTGGCTAAGGCAAAAACTTCCATGTTTCATGGACTCAACTTTGTGCACTTACCCTTATCTTTATGTTGCTTATAAGACATTCCTAAGACAATTATTCCTACAATATGCCATCTTTTACATTTATTATGTAGACCTTGAACTTGGTTAAAGTATATGGACATGCAATTATGATATGATGGTGTTGCTTGATTTATATGTGAATGTGTATGAATTATGATTGATATATGTGTTTAATCATGGTAGTTAGTATTGTGCGCATGTTTTATGAACTAATCCCTTGCAGCTTAAGAAGACACTATAGCCCATAGCAACTATAGAATGCAACCTGCAGCCAAAGGAGTTCCTAGACAATAAATTAGGGGATGTTCTTGAATACACTGAGTGTAATAACTACAACATGGATACACCTGATGAAGACAATCGTGCATCATTATGACAATAAAAAAAGTCAGTAAAGAAGGAGAACCCTGTTATCATTAGGATTCTAGCGTAACTGATTCTATGTTCCAATTTCAGTTATGTTATTACAAAGTTTTGATCCTATTTGGATTCTTATTTCTTTTCAGTTGTAGTTAGGATAACTAAATCTTAATTATGCTCTAATATCTAGGGAGTTGTAATTAATGACTTTAGTTTAGAGTCATGTTCTGAATAAACTCCCTATGCATGTATATAGTCGGTGGATGAGTTTTTAGGATAGTAAGTTGTGGATTTGGTTCTCAAACACTTTTTAGTTTCTAGTTGTTAATACACAGACATGTTAATTATTCAAACATGTTTTTTCTAAATACAATCTTTGAGCAAGATTTCATGCGATATTTTAGAATGTGTAATGAATGATCTTGAGTTGATATGATTGAGTTGAATATGAGGATTCAGATTTGGTTTAGTTTAGTGGAGACAACCACTTGAGCAAGGGACACTCAAGGTACTGTCCTTCACTACATTTACAATTTTTATTTTTGTTAGTAGTTATTTCATAACTGCATAATAAGTTAAGATAGATTCTCACATCAAAGTTATCAATATTTTGTGTTCATGCTCATGATTGCATTCATTTAACTTGTAGTACTCTGAAGTGTAGCATAGGTTTAGTTATTAGTTTCTAGTTAGTTTTAGTATTTACCTATTAATAGCAGTTCAATCACAAACTATGATGTAGGTACCCATAGCCAAAGCACCAACTTTACTTCTTTTGAACACTGTTATGCATTTTTTATGATTTTCCAGCAAGTATAATACCTTTACTAGGATAATTTAGGTAACCTCAGGTCTTTGAAAGCACATATAGTGCTAGTACCATCACAATCCTACTAGCCTTGGTCGATAATTTAATGAAAGTCTTTTCAATGTCAAGTGGACTGTTCAACCAGGTTTTCCCCTAAATTGTGTGATTTCCACCAAGTTTAGTAGACATTAGAATGGACTCTACTTTTTTGGCGCCGTTGCTAGGGATAGTGCTACTTTCAAAGATTAGTTTCATTCATTTTTAAACTTTCCTAGTTTAGAATTTTTTTTTTAGTATTAAGACTATTAGGTTTAATCTTATCAAATACCTGAACATTCTACTAACATTGTGCAGGAGTCATTTCTATACAAAGTTCTACCTATTATATGAGGATGCAAAGAGACACATTGGGAAGGTTCCTCCCCTCAACAAGCCAACAAGCTAGAGAAGATATTGGTGACTACATTAATCAGAGTGAGGGTACTACTGAAGAAGAATCTTCCCTTTCACCAATATCTACTATGTACCCATAGAGGGGACATATTGAACCATGGGTGATGCAATAGTGGATGATCGCCTAAACATGTGACCTTTGAATTTCCAATTACCAACCAAGAGAGGGATACTGTGCTGAAGAATATCCCTCCTTCAACATTACCAATATTTTATGGTTTGGTGATTGAAGATCTAGACAAATTTTTGTTTGAGTTTGATGTCCTATATAGGAGCCATGACTACACCTTTGATGCTCATAGGCTCAAACTCTTTCCTGCCACTCTAAAAGATGCTGCTCTGAGATGGTTTATGGGATTAGACAAGGATGTTATTCTAGATTGGATACCATGAAAAAAATGTTCTTGGAAAAATACCAAAACTATTGTAGAGGACTTGATAGGAGGAGAGATGAAATTTTTAGAATGTCATAGAAGGAGGATGAGCCATTAGAGGACTGTGTGGAGAGATTCCAATTCTCCTTGAAGAAAACCCCATAGAATAAGCTATATGAAGAATCCCTCAAGTTAGTATTTTTGAGGGGAGTCAATGAGGACTATCTAGATGCCCTCAATCTTATTTGGCAATGGGATTTTTCTCAACTCCCATTTGAAGAAATCTGTAGGGTCAACCGAAATTACTCCAAGACCTTCACTAAGAAGACAAGGGGGGAGAGGACATCCACCGTTGGCAAATCATCTTCTGGGTTTCAAGGGTAGAGTTAAGTAATTTGTTGTCCAACATGAAGGAGGACATTATCAGTCACCTAGAAACTCATTTGGACACTCTCCATATAAAGAAGCAAGAAGAAGTTGATGCAATGCTCACTGAATACTACCCCAATTGCAAAAAAAGGAAAGCAAACTGCAAATGCAAGACAGTGGCTAGTATTGAAGAAGACAAAACAAAGAAACTTGATTTTCAAACACTTGAAGGAGAGGATGGATAGCTATTTTACATTGCTCAAAGAAGGCCATGGAAACCAATACAAGGTATGCCACAACACCCTCTAAACTTTAATTTATCTTTTCCAATTGGAAATCAAAGATTTTTTGCTTGGAATTCCCAACCCTAGCTAAATAACCAAAACCAATGGAAAAACCATCAATAATGGCAAAACCCTCAGCAAAACTGGAACCAACAACAACCAAATGCATGGTCACAACAAAATTTTCAAGATTCTAGTTATAATCCTCAATGAACCAGTGGTAGCCACAATGGAAAAAGGGCTAGCAATGGCAACAACAAAACATGAATTACCAGTAGTCTTTGCTCCCTCCTTAGCCACAACAAGCCATTATGCCTAATCCATCTAATCCAACATATCAGCCACCAAGAACACCACAATTACCTACCCAACCTGCACCTAACACTAACAACAAGCCTATCCAACAAGCTTATACTAACGAGGTATGCAATACCCCACCTATGGGGTAGAGGTGAGTGATGTCCACCTTAGGTCAGGAAAAACACTAGCTGGTCCTTCATCCCCATAAATTACTGAAATGGAAGATGAGAAACCTACAATTGAAGCTCCAGACAATTCATCCCTGACGCCTGAGTCAAATCAGATAAACCAGACTATCTCAAGTCTAGAGCCTCCATTTCTTGAGAGCTTAGCCATACCAAGACATCAAAGTCAAGCTGAGACAGACCTATTGGGTCAACTAAAGGATGTAAGTATCAAAATTCATCTCATTTAAGCTATCAAAGACATACCAATTTATACCAAGATAGTAAGGGACGTATGTCTTAAGAAACCAGGAAGAAAGAGGAAGGATCCTCAAATAGTTCATGTCCTAGGAAACCTTGCTGATATTATGCTAGGGAACATAATTGTCCCTAAATATAAATACCTTGGTAGTCCAGTAGTGGATGTTAAGATTAATGGGACCCCTTGATTGATTTAGGGGCAACAATCAATGTCATGACTAAGGAAATAATGCAATTCCTTCAGTTAGCCAACCTTAGACCTACACCTATTATTTTATAGTTGGTAGATAGGTCAACAGTAAAGCCTTGGGGAATAATTGAGGATTCAGTTGTAGCATTAGATTCTTGGGAATATCCTGCTAATTTCATAGTCTTGCAGCCAAAGGTCAACCTAGCAGGATATCCACTCATTTTAGGTAGACCATGGTTAGCTATAACCGATGCATTCATAGGCTATAGGTCTAGAAATATGATAATATCTAATGGAACTGTAACCATAAATTGGTTCTCTATCCTCCAACCCAACCTTATGTTGATCTTGAGCAAACCATATGGCCCACCTTGGATGAGGATGACCACTATTCCCTGCAGACTTTAATGACAATAGAATGTAGCCCTTTGTTAAATGATTAGGATGAAGATTATTTGATTGCTCACATAATATAGAATGATTGCAGTAGGAACCCGCAACAACATGACTATCTTTCATTCCTGCAAGATCCTTTATAGAATATTATACCTGCAAATTCATCAAAAGAAATATCTCAAATTTCCCATTCCTTACTGCCATAGTAGTGTATACCAAACATTCTTGGACTTTACCTCTCATTTATCCAAGCATCATCTAAAACATTAGAAATTTTCCATGAAAAATACTGAATATAAACAATGCATTAACTGAAGAGTAGCAAAATTCCCTGAATACAGTGTTGGAGGCACATGCATCATCTTTGCATGGGACTACTATGACATGAAGGGTATAGATCTTGACTTATGTATGCATAGGATCTATATAAATGATGGTTTTAGACCCATTAGACAACGTCAAAAGTGAATGAACCCTGCTTTGAGAGAAATAGTTAAAGCTAAACTCCAAAAACTACTTTATGCAAGCTTCATTTATCTTATATCTGACAGTGAATGGGTATCACCCTTAGTTATTTTCCCTAAGAAAGGTGGAAAATGGAGGGTATGTGTAGATTATAGGGAGCTGAACACAACCACTAGGAAATTCCACTTCCCATTGCCCTCCATTGATTAAGTGCTTAACTCTTTAGCAGGGAAGAAACTTAATTTTCATTCCTAGATGGTTTTCATGGCTACAATCAGATAAAGATTGCTCTAGAAGATCAGGACAAAACAACATTCACATGCCCTTGGGGTACTTATGCCTTTTTTTTCCTACCCTTTGTGTTATGTAATACGCCAACTAATTTCTAGAGGGTAGTGCTTAACATCTTCTCTGATTATGCTCATGACTCTATGGCGATATATATGGATGACTTCACTACATATGGGGAAACTTATGACGAAGCTCTTACCAATCTGGAAAAGGTTTTGAAAAGATGTAAATAACATCGCTTGTCCCTAAGTAATGAAAAGTGCTTTATGATGATGACTTAGGGAATTGTTCTAGGACATTTCATTTCTAGTAAAAGGATTCAAGTTGACCCACATAAGATAGAGATTATTTCTACATTACCTATTCCACAAAGGCAGAGAAATCTTAGAAGCTTCCTAGGCCATGCAAGCTATTATAGGAGGTTCATTAAAGACTTTAGTAAGATTTCAACACCATTATTTGTTCTACTGACTAAAGATATAGAATTTGACTAAACATCAAAGTGCCAACAATCTTTTGAGGATTTTAAGGCAACCATATCTAGAGCACCTATTTTGAGGAGATTGAATTGGACATTACCCTTCCATATACAAACTAATGCTTTAGATTTTTCTATTGGAGCAGTTTTGGGTCATAAAGAATATGCTATTTACTACATTAGCAAGAAAGTTTATAGGGAGAAAAACTAAATTACACTATTACAAAGAATGAAA
>CM021108.1:253176390-253386683 GCA_007115665.2 Sequoiadendron giganteum | reverse complement strand
TTTTTTTTTGTTAATTTTTTATTAGGCATATTTGTCATTTTGAAAAATCGTCGTGTATGACACGCATAAGATGACCTAAAGTTATCATTTTTTGCATTTTTTTTAAAATTGAAAAGAATTGTCTGAATTTTTCTCTCGTGTAATCTGTTCGTCAAAATGTTATGTTGATCAAAAGTTATTAAAATAGTAAAAAACCTTGATATTTAAAGTTTATGGACCAGTTTCATCAAAAATTAATTGAAAATAGAAAGAATAATCCAATTGTAAAAAAAATTACATATTTGGAATCTGCATTGTCTCATCTAAAATGGGTTTTAATTTTGTCAAAAAATTCTACAAAAAAAGTCGTCAGCCATATGTCCAAACTCAATATTTTTCTCTGACATTGTTAGAATCTTCAACTTGCAAGTCAAACTAGGTTGAAGGCCCAGGTTCGGACTCCCAATACTTTTCCCGAACCAAAATCTGAGGCAAAAACCCAACCACAAAGCAAAACTAATTTCAAAATTTTAAAAACGGGATCCCGTTCTATAATCGGGATCTCGTTCCTAATATTTAATACGGTGATCGTTGGTAGGGAAATAGGATCTCGTTCCTTTGCTAACGGTCCCCACAATAAATATTAGGAACATGATCCCGATTATAGAACGTGATCCCGTTTCTTTTTAACCATGTTATTTAAATTTATTGTCAAATTTTACTATGAAGTCTGCAAACTTCACATGTACGACCGAGAGCAGTAAAATTGGACTATTTTTCATCAAGTATTATTTTTACAGGTGGTGACTTGCATTTTTGATTAATTTTTTCAAAGGAGAGATCCCGTTTTTTCAAAGGAGGAACAAAAAAGTCTTCAACTTGCAATATGAATTGATTTTTTCAAAGGAGGCATGAAGAAATCAGTTTTAAAGTGGAATTGTGCTAGTTTTCTACTTGTTTTGAGGAACACAAGAGGAAGAATTTAGTCCTTATAGGTCTTGAACTTCCAATTTGGATTGAAGTTTTTGAAGAATTTCACTATTGAAATTCATTTGTGCGTGAGAATTTTATAATCATAGGAGATAAAACTCGTAATAAGAGGAGAAAGACATTGACTCCTAAAGAAATTGAAGCAAACAAAGAGAAGGAGAGACAAAGACAAAGAAAAAGAAGAATGAGAATTAAATCAATGAATGATGGGAGAGCATCCAATTCCACAACTATTGAAGATGAAAACATAGAGGAGACCATAGTTGTAGATGAAGCTAATTTGCAAGAAGTCAATTTGGAGAAGAATATGATTATACAAGCAAGTCCTACTATGTCTTCAAATCCCTCTTTCAATGCTATGGAGAATGTTTCAATATGCACAAATCTAGGTACGTCTTCAAATCCACATGTTAGTGAAATGGTAAATTTGTATGTAGAAGTTTCACAAGATGCTGGACTTAACAATCTTGACATTGATAATATTCAAAGAGATGAAACTTTTATAGAATTTGTTGAAAATGAAAATGAGAATGATCTTTTTGTTGAAAATAAAAATGAGAATGATCATTTTCTTGAAAATGAAAACAAAAACCATTTTGTTGATGTAAATGAAAATGAAAATCATTTTTTTGATGTAAATGAAAATGAAAATCATTTTGTTGATGAAAATGAAGATGAAAATGTAAATCATTTTGAAGTTGAAAATGAAAATGAAAATGAAGATGAAGACGAAAATCTAGAATGTGATGAATTTAATGAAAATACTTTAAAAAAAATTGAAGGTAGTGTTTTCGATAATCTTCTTGGTCAAATTTCTTGGAGGCAAATAAGAACACATGCGAATAGAATATACAAAAATTCTTTTATCGTAAAAAATTGCAATTCAATGTCAACTAATGATGCAATTGATGAGAATGCAAAAAATGAGGAAAGTAATGAAAAGGTTAGTTTTTTTTGTTAAACCAAAAAGAAAAGATCAATCATTAAAACATGTTATGTCTACTGTTGCTAGTGCCATTCAATCTATTGGGAAAAATAGTCAATCTAAAGATAAAAATGCAGCAAGAAGAGCTATAACAACTGTTATAGTTAATAAAGAAACTTTGAATAAAATAATGGTAAGAAATATTAGTGAAGTTTTAAAAATACATCCTAAAACATGATCCTATGAACCAATGTTGGATTTTCAGTGCTCAACTCCCGAGGTCTGATATGAAATTGAATGTTGAAATTAAATCTTTGATCGAAAAATATTGGCATGATAATACTAGGGTTTCATCTAATGCTAGAGATGTTTTAAAATTAAGGGTAGAGTCCAAAGTTCACTATCCTCACCCAAAACACCTATTAGATACAACACAAACTGAATTTTATAGAAAATTTTGTGGTGATTTAGTGTTACTTGGTAATATTAAAATAAGTCAAAGGCCTTTTGAAAAATGTAAACTGTGGTATGTAAAAAATAATAAGCAACGAATATCTTGTTGTTGTAAAATGCATGTTCAATTTCGTTATTTTTATGATGTTTTTCAATATATGCGTTGTATCTTGCATACTAACATGACTATACACGAATGTGGTATTAATATGCCACTTGAAGCAATAAGGGATTTTATTTCATGTTGGTTTTTTGAAAGATCTAATGGTAAATTGTTTTATTTAAGTTCTTGTATTTCTGGATAATGCATTGACTATGGAAATCTTTCATTCTCAAGAATTTGTATGCATGAAAGTGTTGATAATGATTTTGGACAACAATTAGTAGATGTTAAAAGATTTAAGAATGTTCACTATTCTTTAAAAGATGGAAAAATAGGAAAGCGTTGTGATTTAGTTACAAAAAAAGTTAGTGTGCATGCATTCATGAGTGAATTTAAGAATAAGATTGTACCAAAATATGTCATGCACTCTCAACATGTTCAATGGTTTGATGGTCAATTTTGCGCATGAAGAAACACATTTCCAATTGGTACTATACTTTCAGTGGTTGATTTTGCGGAAAATTATACTCTAGCTCCGCAAGAGGAAATTCAATCACAGTATTATAATTCAGTGCAAGTAGCTATGTTTGTCCATATTGTTTATAGACATGCAGATGATAACACTGAGGAAGATAGAAAAGTTTTGAGGGAGTATCATTTTTATTTGAGTGACAACCGATTACACTCGTCAAAGTTTGTTCAATATTGTTTTAGTATATTTTACAGGAATTTAAGAGAAAGAGGAATCCATATGAAAGAACACCTCACAGGGAAGTTCAAGAATGCTCGAATGTTCTATTGGTTAAGTAGGGTTCACAAGGAATTTAATGTCCAACATATATGGAGTTTTTTGAAGCTAGTCATGGTAAAGGAGAACATGATGGAGTTGGTGTGTGTGTCAAAAGAATTCTTGCTAGAGAACAATTAAAATTTGAAGATGCAGTAAAATTTAAAGATGCACGTGGGATTGTGGATTGGTGTAATACAAGATTATCTGCACTTGGTTCGAGTGATTACTCTAGATTTCATTGATTCTTTTGGTTGGTTGAAGAAGAGAAAATTGTACCTAGAGTTGATTGTGAGACAATCAGTGGATCTACTAAATGGCATTCATTTAGGAGTTCAACAACAAGCACATGGACTATTTGGACAAGGGAGCTTGCATTTTTTTTTCCAGTTTTGTATCTCAGGATATTGGGAAGCATGTGAAAATACATAATGGGTTGAACAGTGGGAGCAAAGATCGTTGAAACCTACACAAGCACATGATCAATATGAAAGAACTATTGAAGAAAATGATCAAGTGTTTGCATCTGAAGACTATGATTGTATTTAAGACCTTGTACAAGAAGGTAATTTAACTCAATTTATTTCACTTTATTAAGTTATTTTGTAATACTAAATTATTTATATGGATATGCACAAGTTATTAAATCAATATTTGTTTGCAAGACATGTGTATGTTGTTGTTGCACCTGAGGGGAATGAAGAGCAAACAAAATATTGGTTGGCTCGTTGTGTGGAGACTAAGCATAAGTTAATATCACCTCGAGAAGATGATGATGGCTATCATTATCCAATAGGTACGATGATCCCCTTAAGACATCCCCTTAAGCAAATTTTGATAACAAGTTTTTGATCCCCTTAAGCAATTTTCTAGAACAAGTCTTTGATCCCATTAAGAAAATTTTGAGAACTTATTTGATGATGGTTTTCATTTTTTCCAATAGGATCGGTTGTGGTTGTTGGCACTTGGCTACGAAAATACCTGGCAAGGAAGAATGGTTTACCTGCATTCGAAGATTATGAACCGCATAAAAAAATTATGCATTATTCACATTTGGTGGTGGCAACAAATATAAAACTAGATCGGTATCGCGGAAGACCTACAAAAAAAGTGCTATGAACAATTTCTATGGAAGAGCATTAGACAATCATAGATGCATTGCAAAAAAGAGAGGATGTAGATGGTACAATGGAATAAGTAAATACAGGTAAATACAATTTTAGTTTTATATTGTCCTTTTAAACAGATTAAATACATGTTTTGATATATTGTCCTTTTAAATAGATTAAATACAAGTAAATATAGTTTTAGTTTTAAATTGTCCTTTTATAGATCCTTAAGCCATAATCACAAAAAGGATCTAGTCCATGCAGATTCAACCTAGACAACATGGAATACTTGGTAAAAATAGGTAATTATTAGTTAAAACATATTTAAATACATGTTTCGATTACATATTGATATTGCTTGTACACCAATAGTTAAAACTGATTTACTATCCTCTTTTGTATCCTTAAGCCATCATTGCATTGATCTCATACTTTGAAACAAAAAGGAGAGGATGCCTGGATTCAACCTACATGTGTGTGGAATACTTTTAAATGCAAGTACTTGAGTTGTGTACATATAGATAGTTTTATATAAGTTAAAATATGTATGTTTTGATGATTTCATTGATATTGCTTGTACCTTTTTGATATTAGGTGGTGTGAAGACCGACTACATTTTAGGCATGAGTTTGAGATGTTCTTGAGATGGCATATCCAAATTTTATAAACATTGTTTTGAGATGACATATATGTACATATATGTTCTACTATGTCTTCAAATCACTAAATATCATGCATACATTATTGTTAAATCAATTATATCCTTAAGACGTTGTATTATGACCCCTTAAGACATCCCCTTAAGACATTGTATTATGACCCCTTAAGACATCCCCTTAAGACATTGTATTATGACCCCTTATTTGTTTTCAATGCCAGTATTTGTTTTGAAAACTTATAAATTAGTATTGGATGTCATTATTTGTTTTGACAACTTATAAATTAGTATTAGATGCCATTATTTGTGTTGACAACTTATAAAATAGTATTGGATGCCATTATTTGTTTTGACAACTTATAAATTAGTGTCAGATGTTATTATTTATAGAATTTATTAATGCTTTTGTTCTCTAATCTTGTATCGTATTGTTTATTTCTTAAAATTTTATCCTTTCTGGTATATAAATGGATTGCTTTTGTTTGTAAATTATGATTTATTGACTAATTATTGATTGACGTGAATTGAATAAGTTCATTGACTACTTATTGCTAATTATTGAATGCACATATCATGTATATCATGTATGAAATCACTAAATTTGTAAAGTATAAATATTAAAATGTCCTATTAATTTAAACTTTAATTTCATATTTATATTTAATTTCACATTAATGTCCTATATTAATGTCTTGACTATGAACATAAAATGCATAAATGTATGTGTAAATCAAAATTTCAAACAATAATAAAGTCCATAATTTATGTAAATATATTAAGTGCATGAAACCAATATATTAAACTCATGAAATAAAGTCCATCAGAGTACAACCCATGAACTAAAGTCCAACTAAGTACTTGAACCGTGAAATATAAAGTCCAATAGAGTACATGACAAACCAGAAATATAGTCCATGAAATAAACAAATATAACCCACAAAATCATGTTTCTAGGTCATGTATTGTCTCTATACTCAAGAGACCTCTTCACGCCATGCAAACTATGTGGATGACCTAAAACACTCTATACAAGAGAAAGATGAAATCAGATGTAAGACAATGAAAAATTATTTAATGACAATTTAATTTATAATTCATCATAAAATTAAATTACCATCTTATTTGGGTTTGGATGCTCTGGTGCACCTAAAGCAACCTCTAAATTATCTGAATCAATCTACATAAACAAGACAAAGAAAGTTGAAATTATATGCACAAGTCTACATTTAAAAATGATTTAATTGAAATTAATTTATAATTTATCATATTTTAATTGTACCATATTCTGAGGTTGTGCACCCTCTTCTCTAGGACCTGTTTGTACATGCTCAACTACAAGATGTGTCTCATGCTATAAAAGAAAAATAATTTAAAACATTTATTATCTCATATTATATATATATATATATATATATATATTCAATTTGAAATTTAAAATTAAATTTATATTCACAATATATAATTTATAATTGAATTTAAATATAATAAAAAAATTAAATTGCCATTTGATATGGATCTTGCTCTGCATGTCCTCTTGGAGGTGTAACTATGTCTGGGTCAGGGCTAAAAGTCGCACTAACAAAGTCCTACATGATCAAAATTAAAGCATGTATATTTGAATTAGGTTAATATATATATTCAAGTTTGCACATTTTGTGTAGAATTTGTTTTAAACAATCTGAAAAATCAGAGGCCTCACAAATAGCTGCAACATCTAATGTTTGCCCGATGCCCATTCTCATTGTGGTATCAACCTAGACATACATGTAGAGATTTAATGCTTATAATATTTACAAGTGTACATGCACACTTCATATATAGTGAATTCAAAATTCATAATTGTAACTATACTAATGTAAGTTAAACAATTTACAATATAAATGCACATGCCCTTGATCTACGATGCCCTATAGTGGAGGAGTGCTCGACAACCCCTCGGGTGGAATCGATGTGGAAGCCGATTGACTCACCTAAACCAACATAAATATTTCAAACATATATGTGATTCAATTATAAATTTAAAACTTAAGTTTAAAATCATTTCATATATAATTTAAAAAATTGAAATCAAAATACCCCATAAGGGTTGCCGAGTAGGACAGGTGTCGATGTATGTACTCATGGAACGGATGATTGCCCCATCGTTACTATCATTTGTACACCAAATAGTTTGATTGTTAAAATGTATTGCAAACTTTTCTTTGATATACACATTCATCAAAATTCTTATAAAATGAACGTTTAGATGCATATTTATAACTGTGTCGAAGTGTCCTCAGGGTGATGGTTTGTTGTAAGAAAATCTAAAAATGAACTGATGTGACCAGATGAACCACCGAAATGTCCACGTCCACCCGAACTAGGTGTGGCCTGATCAGGTTCATAGCATATTTGATGGCAACTAGTACATACATGTGGGATGGGCCTCGACACTCTTGGAGTGGTACTCATACCATCTCCATAAAACACTCCTCCATCATCATCATCTCTATGCTCCCCACCCTCTATCGCAGAAGCATGCTGATCAAGGTCTCCTGCGAGTGTACTAAGGGATCCTAATGTCAAGACCATAGCTCGATGATGCACAGGTGCAGGAATGGGAGGACTAGGAGCAACAACAAGGGGTTGTGCATGCACTGGGCATTGGGGATCAACCCTTTCCCCTAACCTCTATTGTGGCATGTCGCCACCAACACCCTGAAATGATTTAAAATCAAAATAATTGGGATTTTTCCCCATAACAAACTCTACATACAGTTTCCTCAAAAAATACAATGGGCACTCCCAATTAGGGTGTGGGGGACTATCAAAAACCATATACCATTGATCCCAAGAATGTGCACTCATGTGTGGATGTATGCACCACCTCATGGATATTCTAGATTTGTCGGGAGGAATGGGTTATCGAGTAACAAGGTTGAGAAAGTAGGGGGCTAGGTGGGATTTCGTTATTTTAAGGTCTAAAGTTTATAAGAGAGACCGTCAGCATAAAATTGTCTCATCTGTTATCTGTCTCATCGATGCCTATCTAGATCAAAATCAATGGTCCTGATGGAATCTACAACATTTTGCATCACATATGCAAAACGTCTAACATGTGGTGGAATCAATGCTTGACTCTGCATAGCATTGATTTGATTTTTTATGGATGCAACCTGATCATTTATGTGTGCTCGCAAGTGAGCCTCATCAGATGCAACAGGTGCTAGAGGTGGCATATTAGGTGGAGGGGGAGGTGGAGGTTGTTGTGGCTGAGGTGGTGGATTGATGATATCATCAATGTTAAAATCATCCATTATATGAGATATAAGTGTGCACCTGCATTAAATTATACAAAATTAACATACAAACTTAAAAAATTACAAGAAATAGTTAAATTTGAAACACACATGGAAATTTGTTTAAATAGGACATGCATACATATATTAAGATCATATAAAATTGAAACACACATATACATTGATTGAACTTGAGAATGTGCATACAAAATTCAAAATTTAACATGTACACATATTTAAAATAAAAAATATGATGCATAATTTGCATGCATACATCATTAAACTAAACTATGTACATACATACAAATTTCAAAATTTAAGAACTATATGCAATTTTAATACATGTGTACATACTAAACAATAAACTTGAAACATTCACAAAAATCTCATTTTATGTCTAACGCATATATATATATATATATTATAATTTTCCATCAGGAGAAATCATGCTCTAGTAGATAGTCATAAAATATATACTATTATAAATTATCATTATAAGTTCATAAATTCCACCAAATTCACAAATTCATGTCACTAAAAATATCCATCTAGAACCAAAATCATAAATTCACATCACTAAAAATATCCATCTAGAACCAAAATCATAAATTCACAACACTAAAAATATCCATCCAACCAAATTTATAAATTCATCACAAAAAATATCCATCGTTCACCAAATTCATAAATTCATAACTATTTAAGATCATTGTCTTAAATTAGAAACTATTATGGCTCTCTACTGCATCTCTTCATTTATTTGTGTTTTCCTTCTCAGAATCAGAAGTTCTCCTCTCCTCTAGCCATTGTCGATGCTCATCTAAGATCCCATCCATAGCCCTGACAACATCAACAATGGTTTGCATCCTAGATGCAATCATCCTCACGGGTGGTGTGACAAATTATTCATTTTGAATAATGTTGATTTGATCTTGGATGGTTCTAACATTGGAATTGATTCATGCTTAAAAATGAGCACCATTGATTTCAGGTGGTGGAGGTGGGGGGTTATGAGGTGGAGTGGGTGGAAGTGGAGGTGAAGGTGGTGGAGATGGATGGTGCAGAGGTGGATTGCAAATATTATTGAATTGATCCATGTGATCTCTAAGATATGAGTGAACCTGCATTAGATTTGTAATTTCAAAATGTAAGATACATGTTTAGGAAATACCCTTAAACCATTCAATATAAATGGCCTAATTGAATACAAATGATAAAATATGTAAGCCTCATTTATGTCTAAGGCATGTTACTTGAATGAAAATACAATTAACTATTAATATAGGACAATTTATGAATGCTATAGGGTTTACGGTTTAGAGTTTGAAGATTTAGGTTTTAGGGTAATACGATGGCTTAAGGGGATCTATGTAGTGAGGTCCTAGTACAAAATGACATGGCTTTTAAGTGAATAAAATTTGGTGAAGATGCCCAAGGAAACCAAATTTCATTAAGGCCTGAGGCAACTTCACCAAATTTTATTTACTTGAGCCATGTCATTTTGTCCTAGGAAATTACTAGACATAGATCCCCTTAATCCATCCTATCACCATAAACCGTAAATTAATCAACCTAGATCATGATTTATCTCATTCATATTATAATCTTGCATGATCTTATTATTGTTAAATTTGGTTTACGAAACTTAGGGTGAAGTGTTGGTGTCCCTTGGAATATAATGATCTTGCAAGTTAGTGAAGAATATTTTCTTGTGGAACAGTTGATTGAGATAGCTCTTGTTTCAACTAACCAACCTAGATCATGAAATATCATTCATATTATAATCTTGCACAATCTTATTATTGTTAAATTTGGTTTCCTTGGGCAACTTCACCAAATTTTGAGAACTTCTTTGATCCCCTTAAGAAATGTCATATTAGGACCCCTTAAGACATCGATTTATGATTTAGGGTGATAGGATGGCTTAAGGGGATCTATGTCTAGTGAGGTCCTAGGACAAAATGATATGGCTCAAGTGAATAAAATTTGGTGACGTTGCCCAAGGCAACCAAATTTCATTAAGGGCCTAGGAAAAAATGATGTCTTTAGGGTTTAGAGTTTAGAGTTTAGAGTTTAGGGTTTATGGTAATAGGATGGCTTAAGGGGATCTTTGTAGTAAGGTCCTATGACAAAATGACATGGCTTAAGGGAATAAAATTTGTGGAGTTGCGTAAGGCAACCAAATTTCATTTTAAGGTCCTAAGACAAAATGAATGCTTTAGTGTTAAGGGTTTAGATTTTAGAGTTTAGGGCTTAGGGTTTAGCGAACTTAGGGTGAAGTTTAGGTGGCCCTTGGAATAATGGACTTGCAAGTTAGTGCCTAGTTTATGAATATTTTTTATTTTATGAATAGATGGACTATTTCCGTAATAGAAACACATAATTATGTATTATTAAGATTGAGTTTGATGTATATTTTAACTAGATATTTTTTTAATTGAATATAAGATTATTTTATTTAACATTTTTTTTTTTAATATTACCCACTTAAATGAATTTTAAGATATAAAATGTATAATATAAAATTAGTTAATGTTGAATCAATTATTTTATTTTAGATTGTTTGGAATTGAAAGAACCTAAAAGAACTTAGGAAAGAAAAATATTTAGATTATTTAGTGTCTAGGTAACTAGTGCAAAAATTGAGATTTTAGACTAAGAGACATCAAAAAAAAAAGAATGTTGAATACTATCTAATTAAGTACAATTGGAAATCGATTGTACACTTGGATTTACGAATTTGCTAACTAAATTTGCAAATAAACATTGATAAAATTTATGAATTGTAACTATTCTTTAACATGTTGTTTTTCTAATCTAATTATAATTTAACATTGAAACTAAAGTTTAACATATCATTTTCTCCATACAATGCAAATGAAATTTAAAACATTTAAGCAATGCAAATGAATTTTCTTGAGCTCGAAATTAGGGTTTTCAAAATCAAAATGATTTGTTCGATTTCAATTTAGGGTTTTAGCAATTTTTTTTGTTTTAATTCAATTTAGGGTTTCAATTTCTAAGCAATTAGGGCTTTTAATGCATTTTTTTTCATTTCAAACTAGGGTTTTCAAATTCAATTTTTTGGTTTGATTTCAATTTAGGATTTCAAAAGCTTGATTAGGGTTTCTAAATGCATTTTTTAATTTCATTTCAATTTTTAGGGTTTTGAAATGCAATTTTTTTGTTTCATTTCAATTAGGGTATTCAAATACAATTTTTTTTGGTTTCATTGAACAATTTAGGTTTCAAAAGCTAAATTTTATTTCTAAAATACAATTCAAGGTTTTTTTCGGTTCTATTCAATATCTTCAGGTTTCATTGCATTTTTTCATCTATTTCTACAATTCCTCATTTCTACTATAACAGGAAATAAAATTCTTAAAACGTCAAATAAATTTGAAAAAAACATGCTAAAATCATTTCTTTTATTGATAATTTCAATAAAAAATGAAAAAATGCAAAAAGAATGGGGGTGTACAGGTACCTAGAGGTTGTGTCTGGGTCATCGTCGCTCAGAACTCGGGATCCTGTGTGCTGCTAAAAAATTAAGGTTTGTCAATTTTAAAAAATAAATACCATTACGAAACAGGATCTTGATTATTACAAAATGGGATCTTAATTTTTACAAATCAGGATCTCGTTTTGTAGTAATCGAGATCACGTTCTGTGTCTGTCGGTTCGGGACCCTCTAACAAACGAGATCTCTATTTTTAAAAAGCAGGACCCTGTTTGTTATTTAGGCTCGAGATCCTGAACCTAAACGGGATCTCGTTTTTCCAATGCAATTTCATTTTTTTGGCTAAGGCAAAAACTTCCATGTTTCATGGACTCAACTTTGTGCACTTACCCTTATCTTTATGTTGCTTATAAGACATTCCTAAGACAATTATTCCTACAATATGCCATCTTTTACATTTATTATGTAGACCTTGAACTTGGTTAAAGTATATGGACATGCAATTATGATATGATGGTGTTGCTTGATTTATATGTGAATGTGTATGAATTATGATTGATATATGTGTTTAATCATGGTAGTTAGTATTGTGCGCATGTTTTATGAACTAATCCCTTGCAGCTTAAGAAGACACTATAGCCCATAGCAACTATAGAATGCAACCTGCAGCCAAAGGAGTTCCTAGACAATAAATTAGGGGATGTTCTTGAATACACTGAGTGTAATAACTACAACATGGATACACCTGATGAAGACAATCGTGCATCATTATGACAATAAAAAAAGTCAGTAAAGAAGGAGAACCCTGTTATCATTAGGATTCTAGCGTAACTGATTCTATGTTCCAATTTCAGTTATGTTATTACAAAGTTTTGATCCTATTTGGATTCTTATTTCTTTTCAGTTGTAGTTAGGATAACTAAATCTTAATTATGCTCTAATATCTAGGGAGTTGTAATTAATGACTTTAGTTTAGAGTCATGTTCTGAATAAACTCCCTATGCATGTATATAGTCGGTGGATGAGTTTTTAGGATAGTAAGTTGTGGATTTGGTTCTCAAACACTTTTTAGTTTCTAGTTGTTAATACACAGACATGTTAATTATTCAAACATGTTTTTTCTAAATACAATCTTTGAGCAAGATTTCATGCGATATTTTAGAATGTGTAATGAATGATCTTGAGTTGATATGATTGAGTTGAATATGAGGATTCAGATTTGGTTTAGTTTAGTGGAGACAACCACTTGAGCAAGGGACACTCAAGGTACTGTCCTTCACTACATTTACAATTTTTATTTTTGTTAGTAGTTATTTCATAACTGCATAATAAGTTAAGATAGATTCTCACATCAAAGTTATCAATATTTTGTGTTCATGCTCATGATTGCATTCATTTAACTTGTAGTACTCTGAAGTGTAGCATAGGTTTAGTTATTAGTTTCTAGTTAGTTTTAGTATTTACCTATTAATAGCAGTTCAATCACAAACTATGATGTAGGTACCCATAGCCAAAGCACCAACTTTACTTCTTTTGAACACTGTTATGCATTTTTTATGATTTTCCAGCAAGTATAATACCTTTACTAGGATAATTTAGGTAACCTCAGGTCTTTGAAAGCACATATAGTGCTAGTACCATCACAATCCTACTAGCCTTGGTCGATAATTTAATGAAAGTCTTTTCAATGTCAAGTGGACTGTTCAACCAGGTTTTCCCCTAAATTGTGTGATTTCCACCAAGTTTAGTAGACATTAGAATGGACTCTACTTTTTTGGCGCCGTTGCTAGGGATAGTGCTACTTTCAAAGATTAGTTTCATTCATTTTTAAACTTTCCTAGTTTAGAATTTTTTTTTTAGTATTAAGACTATTAGGTTTAATCTTATCAAATACCTGAACATTCTACTAACATTGTGCAGGAGTCATTTCTATACAAAGTTCTACCTATTATATGAGGATGCAAAGAGACACATTGGGAAGGTTCCTCCCCTCAACAAGCCAACAAGCTAGAGAAGATATTGGTGACTACATTAATCAGAGTGAGGGTACTACTGAAGAAGAATCTTCCCTTTCACCAATATCTACTATGTACCCATAGAGGGGACATATTGAACCATGGGTGATGCAATAGTGGATGATCGCCTAAACATGTGACCTTTGAATTTCCAATTACCAACCAAGAGAGGGATACTGTGCTGAAGAATATCCCTCCTTCAACATTACCAATATTTTATGGTTTGGTGATTGAAGATCTAGACAAATTTTTGTTTGAGTTTGATGTCCTATATAGGAGCCATGACTACACCTTTGATGCTCATAGGCTCAAACTCTTTCCTGCCACTCTAAAAGATGCTGCTCTGAGATGGTTTATGGGATTAGACAAGGATGTTATTCTAGATTGGATACCATGAAAAAAATGTTCTTGGAAAAATACCAAAACTATTGTAGAGGACTTGATAGGAGGAGAGATGAAATTTTTAGAATGTCATAGAAGGAGGATGAGCCATTAGAGGACTGTGTGGAGAGATTCCAATTCTCCTTGAAGAAAACCCCATAGAATAAGCTATATGAAGAATCCCTCAAGTTAGTATTTTTGAGGGGAGTCAATGAGGACTATCTAGATGCCCTCAATCTTATTTGGCAATGGGATTTTTCTCAACTCCCATTTGAAGAAATCTGTAGGGTCAACCGAAATTACTCCAAGACCTTCACTAAGAAGACAAGGGGGGAGAGGACATCCACCGTTGGCAAATCATCTTCTGGGTTTCAAGGGTAGAGTTAAGTAATTTGTTGTCCAACATGAAGGAGGACATTATCAGTCACCTAGAAACTCATTTGGACACTCTCCATATAAAGAAGCAAGAAGAAGTTGATGCAATGCTCACTGAATACTACCCCAATTGCAAAAAAAGGAAAGCAAACTGCAAATGCAAGACAGTGGCTAGTATTGAAGAAGACAAAACAAAGAAACTTGATTTTCAAACACTTGAAGGAGAGGATGGATAGCTATTTTACATTGCTCAAAGAAGGCCATGGAAACCAATACAAGGTATGCCACAACACCCTCTAAACTTTAATTTATCTTTTCCAATTGGAAATCAAAGATTTTTTGCTTGGAATTCCCAACCCTAGCTAAATAACCAAAACCAATGGAAAAACCATCAATAATGGCAAAACCCTCAGCAAAACTGGAACCAACAACAACCAAATGCATGGTCACAACAAAATTTTCAAGATTCTAGTTATAATCCTCAATGAACCAGTGGTAGCCACAATGGAAAAAGGGCTAGCAATGGCAACAACAAAACATGAATTACCAGTAGTCTTTGCTCCCTCCTTAGCCACAACAAGCCATTATGCCTAATCCATCTAATCCAACATATCAGCCACCAAGAACACCACAATTACCTACCCAACCTGCACCTAACACTAACAACAAGCCTATCCAACAAGCTTATACTAACGAGGTATGCAATACCCCACCTATGGGGTAGAGGTGAGTGATGTCCACCTTAGGTCAGGAAAAACACTAGCTGGTCCTTCATCCCCATAAATTACTGAAATGGAAGATGAGAAACCTACAATTGAAGCTCCAGACAATTCATCCCTGACGCCTGAGTCAAATCAGATAAACCAGACTATCTCAAGTCTAGAGCCTCCATTTCTTGAGAGCTTAGCCATACCAAGACATCAAAGTCAAGCTGAGACAGACCTATTGGGTCAACTAAAGGATGTAAGTATCAAAATTCATCTCATTTAAGCTATCAAAGACATACCAATTTATACCAAGATAGTAAGGGACGTATGTCTTAAGAAACCAGGAAGAAAGAGGAAGGATCCTCAAATAGTTCATGTCCTAGGAAACCTTGCTGATATTATGCTAGGGAACATAATTGTCCCTAAATATAAATACCTTGGTAGTCCAGTAGTGGATGTTAAGATTAATGGGACCCCTTGATTGATTTAGGGGCAACAATCAATGTCATGACTAAGGAAATAATGCAATTCCTTCAGTTAGCCAACCTTAGACCTACACCTATTATTTTATAGTTGGTAGATAGGTCAACAGTAAAGCCTTGGGGAATAATTGAGGATTCAGTTGTAGCATTAGATTCTTGGGAATATCCTGCTAATTTCATAGTCTTGCAGCCAAAGGTCAACCTAGCAGGATATCCACTCATTTTAGGTAGACCATGGTTAGCTATAACCGATGCATTCATAGGCTATAGGTCTAGAAATATGATAATATCTAATGGAACTGTAACCATAAATTGGTTCTCTATCCTCCAACCCAACCTTATGTTGATCTTGAGCAAACCATATGGCCCACCTTGGATGAGGATGACCACTATTCCCTGCAGACTTTAATGACAATAGAATGTAGCCCTTTGTTAAATGATTAGGATGAAGATTATTTGATTGCTCACATAATATAGAATGATTGCAGTAGGAACCCGCAACAACATGACTATCTTTCATTCCTGCAAGATCCTTTATAGAATATTATACCTGCAAATTCATCAAAAGAAATATCTCAAATTTCCCATTCCTTACTGCCATAGTAGTGTATACCAAACATTCTTGGACTTTACCTCTCATTTATCCAAGCATCATCTAAAACATTAGAAATTTTCCATGAAAAATACTGAATATAAACAATGCATTAACTGAAGAGTAGCAAAATTCCCTGAATACAGTGTTGGAGGCACATGCATCATCTTTGCATGGGACTACTATGACATGAAGGGTATAGATCTTGACTTATGTATGCATAGGATCTATATAAATGATGGTTTTAGACCCATTAGACAACGTCAAAAGTGAATGAACCCTGCTTTGAGAGAAATAGTTAAAGCTAAACTCCAAAAACTACTTTATGCAAGCTTCATTTATCTTATATCTGACAGTGAATGGGTATCACCCTTAGTTATTTTCCCTAAGAAAGGTGGAAAATGGAGGGTATGTGTAGATTATAGGGAGCTGAACACAACCACTAGGAAATTCCACTTCCCATTGCCCTCCATTGATTAAGTGCTTAACTCTTTAGCAGGGAAGAAACTTAATTTTCATTCCTAGATGGTTTTCATGGCTACAATCAGATAAAGATTGCTCTAGAAGATCAGGACAAAACAACATTCACATGCCCTTGGGGTACTTATGCCTTTTTTTTCCTACCCTTTGTGTTATGTAATACGCCAACTAATTTCTAGAGGGTAGTGCTTAACATCTTCTCTGATTATGCTCATGACTCTATGGCGATATATATGGATGACTTCACTACATATGGGGAAACTTATGACGAAGCTCTTACCAATCTGGAAAAGGTTTTGAAAAGATGTAAATAACATCGCTTGTCCCTAAGTAATGAAAAGTGCTTTATGATGATGACTTAGGGAATTGTTCTAGGACATTTCATTTCTAGTAAAAGGATTCAAGTTGACCCACATAAGATAGAGATTATTTCTACATTACCTATTCCACAAAGGCAGAGAAATCTTAGAAGCTTCCTAGGCCATGCAAGCTATTATAGGAGGTTCATTAAAGACTTTAGTAAGATTTCAACACCATTATTTGTTCTACTGACTAAAGATATAGAATTTGACTAAACATCAAAGTGCCAACAATCTTTTGAGGATTTTAAGGCAACCATATCTAGAGCACCTATTTTGAGGAGATTGAATTGGACATTACCCTTCCATATACAAACTAATGCTTTAGATTTTTCTATTGGAGCAGTTTTGGGTCATAAAGAATATGCTATTTACTACATTAGCAAGAAAGTTTATAGGGAGAAAAACTAAATTACACTATTACAAAGAATGAAATGTTAGCAGTAGTATATGCCATCAACAAATTCAGACATTACATCATTGGATTTGTAGTTTTTGTCCACACAGATCATACAACTATAAGATACTTGATGAACAAACTTATGGTGTAATGCCCTAAATTTAATAACACAAAATCAGCTAAGGACATAACAAAAATACCAAATTTCCAATCACAACACAAGACCAACTCACAAAAGTACGCTCTTAAGCAAGCACGAGGGAACCTAAAGGGCTAGACCTAATTCCTTAGGGGCTCATCAGTTGATGGCCTTGCCTACGTAATGCGCAAAGGATCATAGTTCGACAATAGGAATTCAACCATCACACACTAGGTTAGCTAACAAAGGGTAAAATCACTAGGTCCAAAAGATGATGACATCAATTTTTTTGGGATAGATCTTACACTTAAGACAAAGGATTAGTAAAACCCAATTCTAGTTTTCTAAAAAAATAAAGCCCTATATTGAAAACACAGTTTAAGAATCCTAATAGTCATGAACAAGAACCACAATACCACTCCACTTGATAGTCTATAATGTAAAACTATTATGAATGCTAATTTGCTAACATAACAAAGAATATATATATATATATATATATATATATATATATATATATATATATATATATATAAATGTTTATATATTTATATAACTATGGTTTTAGCAAACCAGTAATTTAGAATGCTTAATGATTATCGATTGGTAAATGATTCCTTTCAATCATTTCTATAGATTATTGATAAATCATGCAAATAATAATAACTAAATTTAACTATCAATGATATAACCCTAATGCAAGGTGATACCTACTCAATAAAATATAATAATAATTTAATATAATTTAAATCAATATATGAAAATGAGTTTCCCAAACTTAAAATAAATATGTACTTAAAGTTTGTGTGTATCACTTTCCTCTCATCTATACTTCAACATATACCATATCTTCTTTTATCTTTGAGTTATAATGACTTGTATGCGATTATCAAGAATATTGAGTATAATGTTAAATCAAAGAACGTTACTTCGTGAACAAAAGATATACTAGTAAAGATACATAACTGGTTTCCTTGTTTAATTATATAATTCCATAAATTAATAAAAAGGAAGAGTAAAAATAATTAGAAGGCAAAATGGTTAACATCTCTGAAATGCAATGTTTAGCTATGATGAAAATTGAACCATTTAGTCTTATGAGTCCAACACCGTTAGATTGGTGCAACAATAGAAGTTCTAGTAAACAATGGGTGGTCACACATAGATGGAGGCGAGGGAGTATCATGCAAACAGGTTTATGTTGCTCAAGAGGGCGAAGTGTAATCTAATAACATGAAAACTATCCACTCAATCTCTTAGGCGTCGAGCAATACCCTTCCATAATCATTGACTAATAAACTATTATAAACTATCAACGACTGGGGGAGCCATGGAATGATAAGCCACAGTTGTAAAACTGATTTCTACACATTGGGTATGCAGTAAAAATGAAGATTTTTACATTTCTGCTCTTAACGAAATGGTAGCTTGTGTTGTTCTATAGGATCATGTGACACAGAGTGCCAATATGGTGTGCATCCTCGGTGAATCTGGAAGAAACCACGTGAAGATGAGTTTACCAGTGCGCCAATAGAAATCAAGTTCTGGAATAATATTGGATCATGAGAATATAGTATTCGTGCGAGTTGTTCATGAGACAAAATGGATGAGGATCTTCAATGCAAAAGAGGGGACTGAGCATTCATGGGCACGATTCTTTAGCCTATCGCACAACGTGGGCTTATATCGAGTGGTTTGTTTTGATGAAAGGAGTAGTTGGATTTCACATTTTTAGCTAGAGATGGAGTTAGCTGAGCTACAGGGGGGCGACGAGATTCATCTAATCATATAATGAATAAAAGATCTATTCTCTTTTTAAACTGTGAAAATAAAATAGAAGGATCAAGGCCATGATCCAATCAACTATGAAAGTGCAGTTCTCCCAAGCATAATTCGACTCCTGATCTATTGCCTAACAAAAATCGAGTGCCAAATCTATTATCGCAGCAGCATGATCACGCTAGAGGGGCAACTCCTAGTGCTATGCATAAGAGGAGTCGACTGGTCAAAGAAGGCTGCGCAGGTTACTTTAGGCAACTTGGCTTTGGCGTCGATCTCTAAACAATTTGGGCAAAATCTTGAGGTAAGTCATCTGTTCGTTAAATCTCTTTTTAGTTCTTAAATATTATGTCTTTCAATATTAAGTTCTGCATAACCATCTAATGGTTGGTCAAGGCTGATATCTAAAGAAATGATACACGTTTTCCTTCACAGTTGGGTTGCTAAATGTTCATCCTTGAGTATAACCTTTATTAGCTCTATTAGATCGACGTTGACTAGATCTGTGAATATATACTTAAATATGCTTTTGTTTTCCCCATCCCTACTCTCTAATTTTCTTGAGATATTATGTTTGGTAATGTTCCTAATATGTGATACTCATTTGTTCTCTTTTGGCTCTGTTTGTTGTTCTTTTCTACTCCAAACCTTGCGTATCTGTATATTTTATTTGAATATATCATTGAATTTTACTTATGAATAGAGATCCTACGAGTCACAAGATTAAATTGTTCAATTTTCATCATAGTTAAATATTACATTTCAAAGATGTTAACCATTTTGTCTTGTAATTATTTTTACTCTTCTCTGTTATTCATTTATGGAATTATATAATCGCAAGGTATATTTTATTTGAATATATCATTGAATTTTTTTTGTGAATAGAGATCCTATGAGTCATAAGACTAAATTGTTCAATTTTCATCATAGCTAAACATTACATTTCAAAGATGTTAACCATTTTGCCTTGTAATTATTTTTACTCTTCCCTATTATTCATTTATGGAATTATATAATTAAACAAGGAAATCAGTTATGTATCTTTACTAGTATATCTTTTGTTATACGAAGTAACATTCTTTGATTTACCATTATACTCAAAATTATTGATAATTGCATACAAGTCATTATAACTCAAAGATAAAAGAAATATGGTATATGCTGAAGTATAGATGAGAGGAAAGTGATACACACAAACTTTAAGTACATATTTATTTTAAGTTTGGGAAACTCATTTTCATATATTGATTTAAATTATATTAAATTATATTAAATTATTATTATATTGTATCGAGTAGGTATCACCTTGCATTAGGGTTATATCATTGATAGTTAAATTTAGTTATTATTATTTGCATGATTTATCAATAATCTATAGAAATGATTGAAAGGAATCATTTACCAATCGATAATCATTAAGCATTCTAAATTAATGGTTTGCTAAAACCATAGTTATATATATTCTTTGTTATGTTAGAAAATTGACATTCATAATGGTTTTACATTATAGACTATAAAGTGGAGAAGTATTATGGTTCTTGAATGGCTATTAGGATTCTTAAACTATGTTTTCAATATAGGGCTTTATTTTTTTAGAAAACTAGAATTGGGTTTTACCAATCCTTTGTCTTAATTGTAAAATCAATCCCAAAAAAAATGATGTCAAGTCATCTTTTGAACCTAGTGATTTTATCCCTTTGTTAGCCAACCTGTTGTGTGATGGTTGAATTCCAATTGTCGAACTATAAATTCTCTACACATCACTTAGGCAAGGCCATCAAAGATGAGCCCATGAGGAATAGGTCTGACCCCTTAGGTTCCCCCATACTTACTTGAGACAAAACTTATGTGAATTGGTCTTGTGTTGTGGTTGAAAATTTGGGGTTTGTGTTGTGTCCTTAGTTGTATTTTGGGTTGTAAGTTTTGGGGACTACATTTGGTAAGAGATCCTATGAGTCATAAGACTAAATGGTTCAATTTTCATCATAGATGAACAACGCATTTTAGAGATGTGAACCATTTTTCCTTGTCATTATTTTTACTCTTCCCTATTATTTATTTATGTAATTGTATAATTAAACAAGGAAACCAATTATGTATCTTTACTAGTATATCTTTTTTTATACGAAGTAACATTATTTGATTTAACATTATGATTATACTCAATATTCTTGATAATCACATACAAGTCATTATAACTTAAAGATAAAAGAATATGTGGTATATGATGAAGTATAGATTAGAGAAAAGTGATACACACAAACTTTAAGTACATATTTATTTTAAGTTTGGGAAAATAATTTGCATATATTGATTTAAATTATATTAAATGATTATTGTATTTTATCAAGTAGGTATCACCTTGCATTAGGGTTATAATATTGATAGTTAAATTTAGTTTTTATTATTTGTATGATTTATCAATAATCTATATAAATGATTAAAATGACTCATTTACCAATTGATAATCATTAAGTATTCTAAATTATTGATTTTCCAAAACAATAGTTTTATATATATATATATATATATATATATATATATATTCTTTTTTATGTTAGCAAATTGGAATTCATAATGGTTTTACATTATAGACTATAAAGTGGAGCGATATTATGGTTCTTGAATGACTATTAGGATTCTTAAACCTTGTTTTCAATATATAGGGCTTTATTTTTTTAGAAAACTAGAATTGAGCTTTAACAATCATTTGTCTAAGTGTAAGATCAATCCCAAAACAAAAAAAGATGTCAAGTCATCTTTTAAACCTAGTGATTTTATCCCTTTGTTAGCCAATCTGGCGTGTGATTTTTGAATTCTTGTTGTCAAACTATGAATCCTCTATGTGTCACGTAGACAAGGCCATCAAAGATGAGCCCCCAAGCAATAGGTCTGGCCCCCTAGAATCCCCCATACTTTCTTGAGAGAAAACTTATGTGAGTTGGTCTAGTGTTGTGATTGAAAATTTGGGGTTTGTGTTGTGTTCTTAGTTGTATTTTGGGTTGTAAGTTTTGGGCATTAACTTTGGTAGGAGATCCTATGAGTCATAAGACTAAATGGTTCAATTTTCATCATAGCTAAACATTGCATTTCAGAGATGTTAATCATTTTTCATTGTAATTATTTTTACTCTTCCGTATTATTCATTTATAGAATATTATAATTAAACAAGGAAACCGGTTATGTATCTAAGTTACTAGTATATCTTTAGTTATATAAAGTAAATTTTTTTTGATTTAACATTATACTCAGTATTCTTGATAATCACATACAAGTCAATATAACTCAAAGATAAAAGAAGATATGGTATATCCTGAAGTATAAATGAGAGGAAAGTGATACACACAAACTTTAAGTACATATTTATTTTAAGTTTGGGAAACTCATTTGCATATATTGATTTAAATTATATTAAATGATTATTGTATTTTATTGAGTAGGTATCACCTTGCATTAGGGTTATAATATTGATAGTTAAATTTAGTTATTATTATTTGCATGATTTATCAATAATCTATAGATATGATTGAAATGACTCATTTACAAATCAATAATCATTAAGTATTCTAAATTAATAATTTACTAAAACCATAGTTATATATATATATTCTTTGTTATGTTACAAATTGGAATTCATAATGGTTTTACATTATAGACTATAAAGGGGAGTAGTATTATGGTTCTTGAATGACTATTAGGATTTTTAAACCGTGTTTTCAATATAGGGCTTTATCTTTTTAGAAAAATAGAATTGGGTTTTACCAATTCTTTGTCTTAAGTGTAAGATCAATCCCCAAAAAAATTAATGTCAAGTCATCTTTTGAACCTAGTGATTTTATCCCTTTGTTAGCCAACTTGGTGTGTGATGGTTGAATTCCTATTGTTGAACTACGAATCCTATGTGCATCACGTAGGCAATACCATCAAAGATGAGCCCCCGAGGAATAGGTCTGACCCCTTAGGTTCCCTTGTACTTGCTTGAGACCAAACTTATGTGAGTTGGTCCTATGCTGTGATTGAAAATTTGGGGTTTGTGTTATGTCCTTAGTTGTATTTTGGGTTGTAAGTTTTGGGAATTACATGTGGTAGGGAGCAGGCTAGTTAGATGGTTGCTCCTACAAGAATTTGATATCACAATAGTGGAAAAACCTGGGAAGGCTAATGTAGTAGCAAATTTTCTGTCAAGGTTGCCAACACAATCAACGTAAGGGATAGTAGATGACTCATTTCCAGATGAGAATTTTCTTGATCTTAATATACATAGACCTTGGTATGCTGACATCAAGCAAATTATTTAGTGACAGGGCAGATACCAACATAGTTTTCTCAAAAGGAAAAGAGATAACTAGTGCACAATTTTTTTCCATATTCTTGGGTATCTAGTTATCTATTCTACACAGACTCAAAAAACATCATGAGAAGATGTATTATAAGAGAAGATTAAGTATTTGATATAATGAAATATTTCCATGATGAGCCCTATGGGGGTCACTTTGTAGCCAAACATACAACATTCAAAATCCTCACAATAGGTTACAACTGACCAACTTTACACAATGATTCTATCAAGTACACAAGAAGTTGTGACAGATGCCAAAGAATGGGAAAGCCAACCAAGACTGATTAAATGCCTTTAAAACCACAATTGACATTAGCACCCTTTGAAAAATGGGGTCTAGATTTCATTGGCCCTATTTCACCTGCATCTAACAACAAGGAGTATATTCTAGTTTGCACTTATTATCTGACCAAGTGGGAAAAAGTGAAGGCATTGCAATTTTCTAAAGATGGCAATATTGCTAAATTATTCTATGAAGAGATCTTTACTAGGTATGGAGTACCTAGGGAAATAGTAATCGATCAGGGTCCATAATTTACTTTAGAGCTCATTACAAAACTGGTTGAAGTATATGAAATAAGATAAAAAAATTCAACACCTTCTCACCCTCAGGCCAATGGCCAAGTGGAGGTTACAAATAGAGAAATTGAGAGTATTTTAACCAAAATAATGTAGTTACATAGAAAGGATTGGGTTTCTAGATTACCAGAGGTAGTATGTGCATACAAAATAAAATGGAAAATATCTACTAGTTTCACCCCCAATGAACTAGTATATGGAAAAATAACAATTCTCCCAATAGAATTTGAGTACAAAACACTAAGAATAGTAGTGGACTTAGAGATGGACCTCACAACAACACAAAAATAGATATTTCATAACTTAAATGGGCTGGATGAAATTAGGATGGAAGCAATGCATCATACAAAGATAATACAGAAACATAGGACAAAATGGAATGACCGATATAAATACAAAGGAATTCAATTTAGGAGATTGGGCCTTATTGTATGATTCAAAATATAAAGATTTTAAGGGAAAACTCCAATCTAGATGGCTAGGACCCTATGAAATAAGCCGAGTTTTTCCTAATGGGGCCCAACCAAGTTGGAGACATAGATGTAGTAAGGTTCTCATTATTGGTTAATGGCCACAGGTTGAAGCTTTATAAAAAACCAGTATAGAAAGATGATTTCATTCTTTCTCTCATTCAACAGTATGGTATTATCAATGATTTAGATACAAGTACAACACCACAAAATGATGACTCAGCAATAGATGTACCAAGTTCTTCAAGTGACTTAGTGGTTGAGCTACACAACTCATCCCCTAAGGTAACACAAGTTTAATTTACTAATCCACCTCACATACACACACAACATAGTTACAATGATACACATTTGTTTTGTAGCATTCTCCATATTGTTGTAGGGACATGTAGCTTCATGTATTTAAGCTATCACATTCCAATCAAGGACCTGTAGCACATTACACATGAATTGTCAAAATTTAGTTCAAGACCTGTTACCGAAGGAACCCGTAGTGCTCTGTCAAAATTTTCAAAATTTGGTGCCATATTAATTGTAGATCATCACCTTTCACTCCACTTTCTCATCACACATGTAGAAAATAAACCTGTCATATTGGTACATGCAACATGCTCATTTCATTTCATGATGCATATTTTGAATTTCAAGAATTTATACTATCACTTCAATTTCCCTCATTTGTACATTTCACCTCATTTCAAACCACGTGCCATCCTGTCATTAATTTCACACTCGATGCATTCATTCATTGTAACTAACTCATGTCAAATCAACATGATGCCAGAGATAATCTTCAAACAAACCTCACACGAGTAGAGTTATAATCATAATATTTGATAGGAACGCATACTACATAACCATAATTAATATGGATTTTCTTTATGTTCAATATGTACTTGCATTAAATCATTGCATACTTTATATTCATTACTTCTATTTCCATACTTTGTAATTATTACCTTCGCCTATTTTTTCTAACTTGAAGTGTAGACACTTCAAGAACTTAAGTTGGGGGGAGGGTAATATATAAGCCAAAATTTTAGTTTCCACCACCAAAAATCCAAAAAATCCAAACGCAAAACCAAGAAGCAAACATACAAACCTTTTTGTCATGCCCTGTTTTGCACCTACAACCTTTTTCCTATCGATTCTAGTTGACAATTGCCTAAATTCAAGCTAATTTAGAACCTCAAAGGAGAAAAGGGTAAAGTGATTGAAGTTTTTGAAGGAAAGGTGCATGCAAGAGTAATAGATAACTTGGGTCGGTGGACTATTGAGATTAAAATTTGGGTTGAATTTTTAGAGTTCTTGAAGAGTTTTTTTATCAGAGGTAGAATACATCACCATGGGAGGTGACATTATCTGAAGGGATCCAAATGCACATAAGTGTAGGATGGTTGGGTTATTTTCTGAAGTTGAAAAAATTTGATGATGATATAACTAGGATATTTGCAGCCACATTGCAGCATGAAGAAGATATTATAAAGGGTTTGTCAATAGATTCCTCAGAAGGAGAAATTGCACAAGTATCTAGTTTTCCTAGGACTTGAGCTGAATTTCTAGTTTCAGCAGATGTAGTGGCTGCAAGAGAAGAGTTCAATGAGCAAGGAGAAAACTTGGATTCATCATCCCAAGGTACTAAAATAATTTCACTTCCTTGGGTATGGACTTCCTGTGCCTCATATATCATTAGGTGCCTTACATGTCATGGTAGGTTATCTCTTCTTTACACTGTTCATTTCAAATTATTAAGCCATCTTCATCATAATAGACTTGTTAATGTGCCAAATTTCCACTACAACTTGTTAAAGAGGATGGGATCTGAATACCAAAGGAAACAAAATGATTCATCTCTTTCCTATCATTTTTTAATACCCTTGTTAACAAAAAGGAGTCTTAGAATTCAATACCCACAAGTATCTTGGGAAGACTTTGTGAAATGTCAGGACATTGGCAATATATTAGAGCAACCGGTAGTTCCAAAAAACCTAGAACCGTTAGTTGTGCCTATAAAAGGAACCCCTCTTGGTTCACCTGTTGCTTCACCTACCTGCAACCAAGGTAAACCTAAGGAGCGAAATGTGCAAGAATCATCACCTATAACATCTAGGCATCCAACAACAAAGAATGACCTATCCACCTCTAAGAAACCTAAAGCTAAGGAAAAGGGAGGTAGCCCTTCTACATCTTCAAAGGTGTAGAACAAAAATGATACATAGAAAGAGACCTCTACTACACATAGGAGTTTGGGCCGGTTGAGACAAAAATGTGTTATGAGGGGAAGCATAGGAAAATCATAAGAGGAATATGAGGAGAGAGAGAAATATATTTCTCTCCCAGTAAGAAAGGAATCAAAGAACCCTGATGCAATCATAAATGAATGGTTGCAAATTTTTGGAGTGAAAAGGACCAATAGTAAATATCATGAGATTAAGGATGTAGGATTATAACAAAATGCAAACATTGGCAGTTGGATTGGTTCATCATAGTTATAAGTATGTGTAGTAGAGATGGGACAATTTGACTCCAAAACTACAGAGGAAAGAGCCACATTCAGTCTATAAATTCATGGCTATGCTTGAAAGAGTGCACAGGCATATGGATATTGATGCTAACCTTGCACTTAAATGACTGCCATTAAAATTCCAACCACCTATCCTTCTTTATCTAGTGCCACATTGGACAAGGGATAAAATGGAGGAATGTGAGCAGGTTGAACTTACTAGAATGATGAGGCTTTCATGTTACCAGGATTCTATCTGAAGCAAATAAAGGGAGTAAACACTGTCATGGACCTTAGAGAGATAAAACTACACCATAATCTTCTATCCTCCTAGTTCATTTTCTTGAGGACAAAAAAACAGATAGTTGGGGGGAGTGATGAGCCCATTTATTAGCTAGTTTTATATTATCTCTATGTTGCTTATAAGACATTCCTAAGATAATTATTCCTACAATATGCCATCTTTTATGTTTATTATGTAGACCTTGAACTTGGTTAAATTATATGGAAATGTAGTTCTAATATAATGGTGTTGCTTGGTTTATATGTGAATATGTATGAATTATGATTGATATCTATGTTTAATCATGGTAGTTAGTATTGTGTGTGTGTTTTATGAACTAACCCCTTGTAACTTGAGAAGACACTATAGCCTGCAACAACTATACAGTGCAACCCACAGTTGAAGGAGTTCCTGGACAACAAAAAATGGGATGTTCTTGAATACACTAAGCACAATAAATACAACATGGAGACACTTGATAAAGACAATCGTGCATCATTATGAAAATCAATAAAGGCATTGAATAAGGAGAAACTTATTATCATTAGGATTCTAGCGTAACTAATTCTATGTTCCACGTTCCAATTTTTCTATACAGAGTTATAATCCTATTTGAGTTCTTATTTATTTTCAGTTGTAGTTAGGATAACTAAACCTTAATTACACTCTAATATCTAGGGATTTGTAATTAATGCTTTTAGATTAGAGTTGTATTTTGAATAAACTCTCCCATGCATGTATATAGCTAGAGGTTGAGTTTTTAGGATAGTAAGTTGATTAATCTTTCACTTGTGGATTTGGTTCTCAAACACTTTTCAGTTTCTAGTTGTTAATACACAAACATGTTGATTATTCAAACATGCTTTCTTGAATACAATCTTTGAGCAATATTTCATGTGATATTTTGGAATGTGTAATGAATGATCTTGAGTTGAATATGAGGATTTAAATTTGGTTTAGTTTAGTGGAGAAAAACACCTAAGAAAGGGCCACTCAAGGTATTTTCATTCACTACATTTACAATTTTTATTTATGTTAGTAGTTATTTCATAATTACATAATAAGTTAAGATAGATTCTCACATCAAAGTTATCAATAATTGTTGTTTATGTTCATGACTGCATTCATTTAACTTTTAGTACTCCACAGTGTAGCATAGGTTCAATTATTAGTTTCCAGTTAGTTTCAATTTTACTTGTTAACAACAATTTAGTCACATACTATGTTGTAGGTACCCGAAGCCAAAGCACCAACTTTACTTCTTTCATTGTTATATGTTTTTATGATTTTTCAACAAGTATAATACCTTTACTAGGATAATTTAGGTAACCTCAGGTCTTTGAAAGAACATACAATTCCAGTACCATCACAAGCCTACTACCCCTGGTCAATAATTTAATGAGTCTTTTCAATGTCAAGTGGACTGTTCAACCAGATTTTTCCCTGAATTGTGTGATTGACACCAAGTTTATTAGGAATTAGAATGGAATCTACATAGATTATACTTTCAAATTAATCCAATTACAATAAAATGATAACAAATAAATTTGAATAAAGTATTGCTTCCATGCCAATAGTAGTGTACGAAGACACACAAAACCATATAGGGACCATATCACTCCAACACCCCTTGTTGACACAATGATTGGCTCAAGCATATATCATTTATACATAACGTGGCTATCTCCCACTTATGTCACACACACATAAGTGATTAGCTCTGATACACTACATAGGTACACATGGTGGTTAGCTCAAGAATATGCCATTAATACACAAGGTGATTTCCTTGTACCTACATCATAAGTAAACCCACTGATGTAGGCATTCAATGAATATATGTAAATTACTTAACAACCTCACATTTATACACATAGTGGCTAGCTACCAAAAATTAGTTGTGACCTTATTGCAAACATTAACTCCTCCTAGTTCAATAAGACATAAGCTCGTAATTTACATCCCATCTAAAAAATGAATGTTTGTGAATCCCATGTGACATCATGGGTCCCATCCTTTTCACCAATCCACAACCACTTATGATGAAAAGAAAGCACCCCTTACTAATTTTCATCACTAGTAAGGGCATACGTATACCAACTTGACAATACCTGAGGCAATTTTACAGAAGTACAATATTATTCGCTCACATATACATAGTGACCAATTAACAATAGGAAGTTGATGTAAAATCATTGTATGCATCTTCCATTACCTAATTCTCCAACACTTACTCTTTTAGTGCATCCTAACCAAAAAGGAATTTTGGTGCCTCCCATGCTACATTGGGGGTCCCATCATTTTCCTTGCTTCTATTTACTGATTATGATGATGAAAAAATATTCCATGCTACTTGGAATGATCATCAAATAAAGTGTAAGCACAACAATAACATGTAAGGATAGTAATAAGATTTCCATTACTCATTAATCATCTATATCATCATGAAAATATATAAGTTACTTGATAAATATGTCTAATGGTCTTACCATAAACCCAAGAATAGTGCCTACATGGGTAAGTGCAATAATTTGGGTGTACAAAGAGGGAAGTTTCATGAAAATGAAAAATGTCAACAAGAATGGGTACCCATTTTACAAAAAATTAGTACCCATTTAAGAACGGGGACTCGAGCCTTAGATTAAAATATATACCCATTATGCTTCGAGATTCCATCTTAAACATATACCTGTTGGGTAATTGCACCAATTTGTGACACAATTTTGGCTCTTAAGATGCCATTTTTTTCTAAAATCAGCAAAATCTGATTTGCACAGGAAAATGAAGATGGTTACACTCAAAATTTCAAGATGCAGCAAGAACAAAAGTTGAACCGCTCTGAGTCTAGTTTCTAAGCTACTATTTTTTTAAAAAATTAATGAAGATTAAGGGTCTCAAAAAGGGGGGGCCCAAAACAGGTCCTATTTTTATTAAAAAAAATAGCATAGCGCCTGAGGGCTCCCCCCTTTTTGATGAACTTTTTTTAAGAATTTTAAAAATCCCAATAGTGAGAAATTAGCTAACACTATGTAGTTTATCCTCGTTCTTTCAGATATTTTTTTTAATGAATATATAATATTTTATGATTTTTCAAAGTGGACACATCCATAAAAGCTGAAATTTGAGCATGCTCCCCCCTATTTTTTTTGAAAATTAATCAAAAATTGATTTTTCTTTTTCATCATGTGTAGAATGGAGTCTAGTTTCAAAAAATGTAATTTGTTTCACGTTTCGATGAACAAGCAAAAATCTATCCTAAAACTAGCACATGTTGGTTTTTGACCAAAAATGGAGGCATTTATAAAAGGAGTCATGGATCAAAACCTTAACTAAATCAAAATGAAAAATTAATTATATATTTAGATAGCTAAGAGAGAGGTTAACACTATCACATTTTTTTATATAGTTGCATTAAAAGACGTGCAAATGAGACAAGGAGCACAGATGAAAATATGAGGAAATTTGGCAAATCCTATCAATTAACATGTCCAAAGCAGGTCATTTGGCGAGCACCAAATTACCTGCTTTGCACAAAACCTAAATTTCCCCTCTTTGGTCGACAACTTTGATAATGCTTAGAGTGCATAGTTTATGATCATAGATGGATAGTTGAGGTTTTACCTTTCATACGCTCTCTAACTCATTTCCCTAATTGGATAACTCTTTATCCCTTTGAAGTCTCTCTCTCTCTTAGGTCTCACTCCCTCCCATTGGACCTAGACTACTCTCTTAGTCCAATCCCCTCTCTCAGGTCTCTTTCCCTCCCACATAGGTACCTAAATAAATCCATCTCACTCTAACCCCCTTTCTCTCTCTCTCTCTCCCTCTTTGGTATTTTTGTCTCTCTCACTCCATCTCCCTCTCTTAGGTTGTTATCTTTCTCTCTCTGTCTCTCTCTCTCAAGTCTCTCCCTCCTACCCCCTCTCCCTCTCTTAGGTCTATCACTCACTCCCTCTATCTCTCTCCCATTCCCTCTCTCTCACTCTCTCTCGGGTATCTCCATCCCCCCTCTCTCTCTCTCACACACACACAATCCCTCTTTCTCTCCCACTCCCTCTCTCTCACTCTTTCTATCCCTCTCCCACTATGTCTCTCTCCCTCTCTCTCTCTCTCAAGTATCTTTGTCCTACCCCCTCTCCCTCTCTCTCTTTGTCAAGTCTCCCCCTCCTACCCCCCCTCCCTCTCACAGTCACTCCCTCTATCTCTTCCACTCCCTCCCTATCTCACTCCCTCTATCTCTCTCCCTCTACCTCTCCATCTCTCTCAAGTATCCCCCTCCCACCACCTCTCCCTCTCTCACACACCCTATATCTCTCTCCCACTCTCCCTCCATCTCCCTCTCTCTCAAGTCTCTCCCTCCCACCCCCTCTCTCTCCCTCTCCCTCTCTCTCTCTCAAGTCTCTCCCTTCTACCCCTCTCCCCTCTATCAGTCTCTCTTTTTCTTTCACTCACTCTATCTCTCTCCCACATCTTCTCTCTCTCTCACTCCTCTATCTTACTCCATCTATTCACTCCTCTCTCCCTCTCTCTCAGGTATCTCCCTCCCACCCCCTCCCACTCTCTCTCTCTCCCTCTCTCTCAGGTATCTCCCCCCACCCCTATCTCTCTCTATCTCTCTCACTCCCTCAATCTCTCTCCAATACCTCTATCCTAAGTAGTCCCTCTCCCTCCCATGCCCTCTCCATCTCTCAAGTCTCTCTCTCACTCCTTGTATCTCTCCCATTCCTCTATCTACAACTCCCTCTCTCTCCTACTCTCTTAGGCCTCTCCTTCCCACCCCCTGTATCCCACTTTGTGTCCCTCTCCTTCTCTCTCAAGTGTCTCCCTCCCACCCTCTCTTAGGTTTCTCCCTCCCACCCCCTCTCCCTCCCCCTCTCCCTCCCTCCTACCCCCCTCCCCCTCTCTCTCTGTGTCTCTGTGTCTCTCCCTCTCTCTCTCTCTCTCTCCCACTCCCTCTCTCTCTCACTCCCTTTATCTCTCTCCCACTTTGTCTCTCTCCCACTCTCTCAAGTTTCTCCCTCCCACCCTCTCTCCCTCTCTCTCTCTCTCAAGTATCTTCGTCCTACCCCCTCTCCCTCTCTCTCTTTTTCAAGTCTCCCCCACCTACCCCCTTTCCCTCTCATAGTCACTCCCTCTATCTCTCTTCCACTCCATCCCTCTCTCACTCCCTCTATCTCTCTCCCTCTCCCTCTCCCTCTCTCTCAAGTATGTCCCTCCTACCACCTCTCCCTCTCTCTCTTAAGTAGAGTGTTTAGGGTTAAGGGTAGAGGGTTTAGGGATTATGATTTATGGTTTAAGGGTAGATGGTTTAAGGGTTTAGGGTTTAACTTGGTTAAGGGTAAATGGTTGAGGGTTTAGGGTTTAAGGGTTGAGTGTTGAGGGTAGAGGGTAGAGGTTTTACGGATTAGGGTTTATGGATTAAGAGTTAAGGGTAGAGGGTTTAGGGATTACGATTTACAGTTTAAGGGTAGATGGTGTAGGGTTGAGAGAGAGAGAGAGGAGGGTGTTGAGGGTAGAGGGTAGAGGGGTTGAGGGATTACGAGGGTATAGGGGTTGATGGATTAGGGTTTAAGGGTTGAGGGTTGATGGATTAAGAGGGTATAGGGGTTGAGGGATTAGGGTTTAAGGGTTGAGGGTTGAGGGATTAAGAGGGTATAGGGGTTGAGGGATTAAGAGGGTATATGGGTTGAGGGATTAGGGTTTAAGGGTTGAGGTTTGAGGGATTAAGAGGGTATAGGCGTTGAGGGATTAGGGTTTAAGGGTTGAGGGTTGAGGGTAGAGGGTAGATAGTTTAAGGGTTTAGGGTTTAACCTGGTTAAGGGTTGAGGGTTGAGGGTTTTAGGGTTTAATGGTTTAGGGTTTAGGGTAGAGGGTAGAGGGCTTACGGTTTACGGATTAAGGGTTAAGGGTAGAAGGTTTAGGGTTTAGGGATTACAATTTTCGGTTTAAGGGTAGATGGTGTAGGGTTTAGAGAGAGGGAGGGGTTGAGGGTAGAGGGTAGAGGGTTAAGGGTAAAGGGTAGAGGGTTTAGGGGTTTAGGGATTAGGGTTTAAGGGTTGAGGGTTGAGTGTTGAGGGATTAAGAGGGTATAGGGGTTGAGGGATTAGGGTTGGGGGATTAAGGGTTGAGGGATTAAGAGCATATAGGGGTTGAGGGATTAGGGTTGAGGGATTAAGAGGGTATAGGGGTTGAGGGATTAAGAGCATATAGGGGTGAAGGGATTAGGGTTTAAGGGTAGAGGGTAGAGGGGTTGAGGGATTAAGAAGGTATAGGGGTTGAGGGATTAGGGTTTAAGGGTTGAGGGTTGAGGTTTGAGGGATTAAGAGGGTATAGGGGTTGATGGATTAAGGGTTGAGGGATTAAGAGCGTATAGGGGTTGATGGATTAGGGTTTAAGGGTAAAGGGTAGAGGGGTTGAGGGATTAAGAGGGTGTAGGGGTTGAGGGATTAGGGTTTAAGGGTTGAGGGTAGAGGTGTTGAGGGATTAAGAGGGTATAAGGGTTGAGTGATTAGGGTTTAAGGGTTGAGGGTTGAGTGATTAAGAGGGTATAGGGGTTGAGGGATTAGGATTTAAGGGTTGGGGGTTGAGGGTTGAGGGATTAAGAGTGTATAGGGGTTGAGGGATTAAGAGGGTATAGGGGTTGAGGGATTCAGGTTTAAGGTTTGAGGGTTGAGGGTTGAGGGATTAAGAAGGTATAGGGGTTGAGGGATTAGGGTTTAAGGGTTGAGGGTTGAGGGTAGAGGGTATTGGGTTTAAGGGTAGAGGGTAGATAGTTTAAGGGTTAAGGTTTTAACCTAGTTAAGGGTTGAGGGTTAAGGGTTGAGGGTTGAGGGTTGAGGGTTGAGGGTAGAGGGTTTAGGATTTAGGGTTTAAAGATTAATGTTTAAGGGTAGAGGAATTAGGTTTTAGGGAAAACAATTTGCAGTTTAAGGGAAAATGGTGTAGGGTTGAGAGAGAGGGAGGGGTAGAGGGTAGAGGGTAAAGGGTAGAGGGTTTAGGGGTTTAGGGTTTATAGTTTAAGGGTAGAGGGATTAAGGGTTTAACTTGGTTAGGGTTTATGCTACCTAGACTAATCTGTGTCACTCCAATGTCCTCTCTCACAGTCCCTCTCTGTCAGGCCTCACTTACCTCTCATCCTACCTAGACAAATATATTTCACTCCAACCCTGTCTCCCACACTCCCTCTCTCTCTCCCCCTTTGGTATTTTTGTATCTCTCAAGTCTCATCCCTCCCAACCCCTCTCCCATTGTCAAGTATTTTCCCCAATTGTAACTGGATAACTCTCTATCCCTCTCAAGTCTCTATCACTCTCATGTCTCAGTCGTTACCACACTACCTAGACTAATCTCTCTCACTCCTATCACCTCTCTCTCTATAGCGAGTGTTACTCCCTTTCTCTCTATGGAATATCTTCCTTTTAAAACAACACATTTGGCACTCACCAAATTTGGAGAGCGCCAAATTTGGCACTCTCTAAATTTGGCAAGCGCCAAATGTGTTTTTACCTTGAAACAGTAAAATAGGGGTTGACCCCTTGATTCAAGCCCACATGTTTCTGTATTTGTTTAGTTCAACGCTTTATCTGATTCAAAAACTCCTTTTTTTATGCAGTTGACTTCATGTTGTACCAATTTATGCTTGATCCATTACCTTTTTACCACCAATCTACATGGTAGACAATGTAGAAGAAGACATTTTGAAGTTTCTACATCATTTTACATTATCTGAGGTAATATATTATTTTGGTAATATTGAAATGTTTATATTTAGTATATTTGTTTGTTTTTGACAATATAAACTAAATTTCTTTAATGATTTTATTAATCATAACAATTGGACATAGAATTCAACATTGAATTAGATGGGATTTGCATAAAAAGTTTAATTTTTATGAGTTTGAAGAAAAAAAAAATGAAAAACATGACATTTACTTAACACAAATTTACTTATGAATTCTATTTGCATTGCTTATAGTAGTCCATTTCCAGCATGGCTAGTGGAATTCACTCTATTTCATTTTATTTTCAACTAATTTGGAAAAAAATTATTTTCAATTAATTTGGGAAACCTAATAGCTTTCATCAATGTTAATGCAAGTTTCCATTAATTTTTTTGTTCCATAAAAAATTCACCTTCATCACATGTGCTTAGATAAATTCAAGTGAGTTGACATAGTTGTTAATGCAAGTTTCCATTCATTCATACCATTTACCTTTCTAATAAATAAAAAAATGGAAAATTTGGTGCAATTGAGAATGCTTATTATCTTTCTAAGTTACCTCATTTCCAAAGAAATAGTGAATAATTATAAGATATAGCATCACAAACCCTTTTTTGAATTTATATTCTTCATGACTTCGTTGACAATCACAAATTTGGTTTTGAGAACAATAAACACAAGATTCTCTAGTTTTCATTTAGGCGGCAACAACTTATACCCTAAGTTTGTGATGCAAATAAGGGAGAAAAAACCTTCAACAATCACAATTAGATTAGTTTCAAACAATCTTCAATCTCAAAAACCTCAATTCAATGCTCAACTGACCAATTCACATTCACTTCCTTGTAGCATTCACAACAGAGAAAATTGTTCATATCTTATCATATCTTATTATTGAAAGAAAAATTGGTGCAAAGGAACCTACACCTTGTATTGAAATAAAATGGATTCTTGGAAGGTCTAATAGACGAGGATGAAGTTTCTTGATTAATAAGCAACGAGGAAGTTGCAAAATATATTGAATTGTAAAAGTTGTCAATCAATGTCAATGATGACAAATGAGGTCTAGGTGGATAGAGTATGGAATAGATTTGATTTTCATGTTTTATTTAATGAATAAGGTCAATAAAGACCATTTAAGGTGTATTAGGTTGATTTTTAAGTCTTGGTGGTCAAATGTGCAAAAAAATGCATTCTTGCTACAAAATTGTCAATATTTGAATTTGTAGCCTTTTGAAGGAAAATCCTTGAATTTGGATGTAAATTTGAAAGAATGAGGTCTAAAAGGTTTTAATATGGTGAATTAAAGGTGTTTTAGTGATTTAGGAGTCCTTAGGTTTCAAACTTAAAAAGTTGCAAAATTCATGTAATGTTGTCATGTGTAAAAGGTCTAAAATGCAACTTAATGAAGATTAGAAGGTCTTAATGATTAAAAATCAGTTATGGGAATTGGATGGAGTTGGAATGCAATAAAAATATGTATAATAACCTTAAATTACTAGAAGGATAGGTTTTTGGTTGATTTGTAACCCATTTTAGATCAAGAAGAACATTATTTTCTAGAAATTTACTGGTTTCTCTCAGTTTTCTTGTTGTTGTACGACCTGTACGAACTCTAAGATGATCTGAAACTAGTTGGATGTTGTATATTAATGAATTATCTTTAATTTTCACCTATTTATAGGTTCTAACTCTTTGTATAGCGAAATTTATCTTGTTTTTACTGCTGCTACCTACTTTCACAGTGTTCTTGGATTGAAGGGTTTCATGATGTAATTTGACCCATTCCACTTTTTGTGCCTACTATGACTTGTGGAATGGGTCCTCTAAATTGTAAAATAGATGAATAACCTATTTAAAATTTTGTGGGGTCAAGTTTGGGTGTTTGGGATGATGTTCTAGGACTGTAGCAGGGCATTTTCATGGTGAAAATGAGGGCTTCAAGTGGTGTTTTGACAAAATATGGGAAGGAATGTCCATGTAATGTATTATTCACCATGTGCAGGGTTTGGTAAGTGTGTTTGGTGCTTTGTATGGGTCTGGCAGGTCCGAGAGATAGGAGTTTCATTAAAACCCCAAGTATTTTGCTTGAAATTGAGGGTTTGGTGTATTAGGGGTCTAGAGGTCTTGAACCTGGAAAAAACTAAGGAAATTGGAGGTTTTGACACATAACATACCATTGTTTAAGGATTTTGAGTGGATATATAGTGTTTAAAAGGTACTCTCTTTGTAAATTAGGCCAATTGAATAGCCTTTTCCAAGGTGGGTCTATTGGAAGTCAATGTTGGCCCAAAGTAGTTGATGTTGGGGTTTACCTATGTTTTATAACTTGCAAATGGGTATCTTAATCATCCCTTATTTTTTCAAGTGTTGTGGAAAATCTTGGTGAAAAGGCCCTTGAACTAGGTTACCTATGCTACAAGGGAAAGCTTGGTAGAAGTTGGGATTTTCAGTTGAACATCTAATTTTTATTTGGAATCTGATTGATTCTCATTGATTTGGTGTATTGAATGGTTTCCACCCCTCTCTACATCAAAAATGGTGTTTCTTGGTAAGTTAAGTGATCAAGTTGTGTTTGGTTTATTGTTTTAATCTTGTTAGATGGCTTAATAGGCTCATGCAAAGCCCTTATACCTTAGTGTGGATTGGAGTCCTTAGAATCCTATTTCCTTTGATGAAACATTGAAATAGTGTGTGTAAGTCTATTAAGAGCCTTCCTCTAAATATTTGAAAAAGTTCAATGTGGATCCCTACATGTACTGTGTCAACCTCTAGCTACTTTGCCAACTCTTCAAACACACTCAAAATCCCTACTCTAATATCTAACCCTACAGACATCTAACTCTATCATATGAAAAATGTTGTCTAGCATAGACATGTTTGATAATTCCAAACAACTCATTGCCTTCTTTCATAAAATTCTTTGGTGTGTTTCATATTTAATGCAATGTAATCAACAATATCAATATTTTCATAAAATGCATTACTTACTTTTGTTCTATGTGTGTTTGTGGTTCTAGGTGTGTTTGTGAACATGTAGCATTGAACGTCATGCTAAGGAAACGAGCAACGCCTCTAACATTGGAAGAAAATGCAGTTAAAAATTCAATGAGAAGAGAATAAAAAAATGTAGATCAAGTTGGACCACTCTACAATAACTTCTCTTGGTTTTTGCTATCTTAGAGGCATTTTCCTGTGGTGGCGAATTTTCACTTGGGGAAAAAGTTGTGAAATGCAAGTAGTTGAAAGTTGAAAAGTGGTGCAACTTTTGTTTTGTAGCTTATGTGACCAAACGGATTGTTCCAACATTTCCAAATAGGTATGTTTATGCTAGGCATGGTCCTCTTTTGCACCCAAACACGCAGAATCGCTCTGAGCTATGTTCAACCGGATCGATCCCTTAAGGGTACAAAGTGCAAAATGACTGCAAAATTCAACATGCTATCACTCAAATACCATGATGCTTAGAAACTTCTCGTCTAATCCTATGAGATCGCGTTGGGCCCCTCTACAATAACCTCTCTCGGTTTTTGCTATCTCGGTGGCATTTTCCTGTGGTGTCAAATTTTCACTTGGGGAAAAAGTTGTCAAATGCAAGTAGTTGAAAGTTGCAAAGTGGCACAACTTTCGTTTTGCAACTCATGTGACCGAATGGACTATTCCAATGCATTCAAATAGGTTTTTTTACACTAGGCATGGTCCTCTTTCACACCCAAACACGTGGAATCGCTTTGAGCTACGTTCAACCGGATCGATCTCTTAAGGGTCCAATGTGCAAAATGGCTGCAAACTTCAGCATACTATTACTTGGATACCCTAACACTTAGAAACTTCTCATCTACTCCTACGAGATCGCATTGGGCCCCTCTACAATAACCTCTCTCAGTTTTTTCTATCTCGGAGGTGTTTTCCCGTGGTGGCGAATTTTCACTTGGGGAAAGAGTTGTCAAATCCAAGTGGTTGAAAGTATTCTGCAACTCGTGTGACCAAATGGACTGTCCTGACATGTCCAGGTGGGTATTTTTACTTGAGGCATGGTCCTCTTTCACACCCAAACACGCAGAATCGCTCTGAGCTATGTTCAACCAGATCGATTCCTTAAGGGTCCAAAGTGCAAAATGGTTGCAAACTTCACCATGCTCGTATTCGGACACCGTGATACTTGGAAAATTATCATCTAATCCTATGGGGTTACAATGGGCCCCTCTACAATAAATTCTCTCAGTTTTTTCTATCTCGGAGGCCTTTTCCCATGGTGGTGATTTCTCGCTTGGGAAAAAAGTTGTCAAATGCAAGCAGTTGAAAGTTGCAAAGTGGTGCAACTTTCGTTCTACAACTCGCATGACCAAATGGACTGTCTTGATGCATCTTGATGGGTACATTTATGCTACGCATGGTCCTCTTTCCCATTGAAACACACGAAATCACTCTGAGCTACATTCAACCGACAAAATCCCTTAAGAGTCTAAAGTGCAAAATGGCTACGAACTTCAACATGATCGTATTCATACATCGCGATGCTTAGAAACTTCTCATCTAAGCCTATGAGATCATGTTAGGCCCCTCTACAATAGCCTCTCTCATTTTTCACTATCACGGAGGCCTTTTCCCATGGTGGTGATTTCTCGCTTGGGGAAAAAGTTGTCAAATGCAAGTAGTTGAATGTGTAAAAAGGACTTTTTAGCCATTCCACCGATTGTATCCTATTGTAACTTGGTGGAATGGAATAATTAGGGGTAGGGAACATATGTGCATGGTTTCTGGAGTAGGGGAGGCAAATTTAGTGATTTGGTGTGATGCCCTAGTTGGCAATTTGATGAGTTTTGGTGAAATTCAGTGGTTTAAGAGTGGAAATGGTTGAAATCCTTTGGGGCAGTAGTTTGTGAGGGAATTTTAAGTGTGTGCAGGTTCTTTTAAGCATGTTTGATGCATTGGAAAGGTGTTATGAGTTGTGAGAATAGGATTTTCAATAAACCCACCCATTTTAGGCTTTTACCCATAGCAGCAAGGCAGTGAACTGTTTGATAAAATGCTTTGGTAAACATGTACGAAAAAATGTGGTAACATAGATAAGGCAGTGAATTTTTTGAAAAAATGCCTCAAAGATAATTAGTCTCATGGTGATGGAATGTCATGACAATCCATAGTTGTGAGGATTTCTGACTTCAGGATTGTGATTAATGATTGGAATTGTGTTTAGTGAGATTGTAGGACATCCCCTACTGCATCAATGTTTTAGGGTTTTATCCATAGCAGCAAGGCAATTAATTGTTTGATATAATGCTTTGATAGACATGTATGAAAAATGTGGTAGCATAGAAAAGGTAGTGAACTCTTTGAAAAAATGCCTCAAAAAAATGAGGTCTCAAGGTGATGGAATGCCATGACAATCAAAGCTGTCACCATGAGACCACATTTATTTGAGGCATCTTTTGAACTAGTTCACTGCCTTGTCTATGGCTTGTTATGGAATTCCATCACCACGTTTATTTGATGCATTTTTTCAAATAGTTCACTGCCTTTTCTATGTTATTGCTTACTATTATGCTTTTGATATATTTTTTCGAAGCATCCATAGCTTGTTCGAAATCACTTATTTTAGGCTTTTTGCCATAGCAACAAGGCAGTGAATTGTTTGAAAATATTCTTTGGTAGACATGTATGAAAAATGTGGTAACATAGACAAGGCAGTGAACTATTTGAAAAAATACCTCAAAGAAATTTGGTCTCATAGAATTCCATGATAAGAAAATGCAATTGGTAGCTACGCCTAGTTATTAGTCATGCAATGTGAAGAAATTGCATAACTGCTTAGGTTGACTTTGTACAAACTATATTTTAATTGAAATTTTGTCATCTATCGACATCTAGTTATTAGTTATGCAAAGTGAAGTAATGCTTTGACTTTGAAAGATGTGCAATGCAATGCAATCAATGATATGAATATAAAATACAAAAATCCATTTTTTACAATTCATTAGTTAAAATATTTATTTTATTTGCTCTCTATATCTCAATATGCTACTGAAATACCTTTCAATTTTTTTCAAAAAAGTTTTTATCTCTTGTTCTACAATTTTTCTTGATTTTTTCAAAAACTCTTATACTTTTGGTTTGCCAATTTTTTCCCCAAAAGATTTTTGCTGCTATGCATTGGAAGCATGAAGCATACACGTGAATACACAATATAGGTGAAGTATACACGTGAATAAGTGAGGCACAAGTAATTGAAGAATTCCAAAGGATACAAACCACCACGAATGGAGCTTATTTACACAATACACTTTAGATGGGGCTTATTGAGCATTCAACAATAATTAATTAAGCATTAGATGTTAAAAAAATTCATGCCTACAACATTCAAGCATACAATTTACACGATACGCATGATAACATAATTCAAGAATGGCAGTAGCAAAATAAGATTTTTCTTTAATCAAAAAGTTGAAAGGATATATACAATGATATATATTGATAAAAGTATATAAAATATATCTCGAAAAACCATACAGGCTTAGTACAAAGGATCCATATGGACATAACATGTCATGTATATATCGATAGTACAAAACATATGTTCCAAAATGCCACATTGGCATACAACAAACAACCCTAATACATAGTCATTTCCCTCTAAGGGAAGGAAATAGATGTTGTGTTGCCTTCAAAATTCGGTTGGATGGAGTGATTGTTGCTTCTCTTGTCTTTTGAACACGCTCGCTAGTCCTCCTCTCTTCACTCTGGACCTTCAACTGATACAATAAAAAGTAAAGATGTTAATACATAGAAATTGAATTGTGGAATGACATATAACAAAATATATAATCACTTACCGCATACATATAGTCATCATGCACATTTACAACATCACCACGTCCACGATCTGGAGTGACAACCACCTATAGCAACCATCAAGATAGAAATTAAACTACATAAAAGTATCATGAAAATTTTCTATAATAGACCATAAAAGAGCAAATATAATGTCAAATCGACTAATCTATTCCATACCTCTCTTAATGGATCAAAACTGGCTATTGCTACAACAACTCCATGGTCCATCGTGCCACCAACATCACCAGGGTTGTCTCTTGTCAACAACTGCAAATGAAACAATATCTCAGGTATGATGTTGATATAAAGACCAAGAGGGGATAATGGAACATAAGGTGAAATAAGAGAGGGTAATGGGATGGGAATAGAAGGGTGATGCAAAGAGGGGGCTCAAACTCATTCAAAGTCAAAAATTGCATTCAAGATGAATCTAACAAGATTAAAATTTCCTATTAAAGTAATCCAAACAATCCTCAAAGCTTGACAACAATCGGGAGTGTAATTTCTCACTTTCACCCATGTAACCAACGGTAGTGCAAACTCAATTTTTGGCCTTTAACTCCCATCTTTCCAAAAATATTGACAATAAAAAGGTGGATTCATATACCCATTTCAAAGTTATACAACATATCTCTTAACCAGATACAAGTCTTTTGGACCAATCCCTTGAAATTGGACCCTCAACGTTGTCCTAGGCCATGAATTAGGCCAGATTTACAAAGCAACATACCTTTAAACTTAACAAAAACCCTTGAAACCTTGCAAAAGAATTTCCTATGCCCTCAAACCTCTAAAATCACAATCAACACCTAGGGTTGACACCTCCAACATGGCAAACCCCAAAACCCTCAATTTCATGCTAAGTCAAGAGGGTTTATTCAAAGTCCCACTTGCACAACCTCCAAAACCATGCCACTAAATAAAACATGTATATATTGACCCCAATATGCTCAAAATTTGGAAAAAACTCCACACTCTCATTGATTTCCACAAACCCTAGACCCAAGGCTCCATCTTCATGTGTTTTTCTTCACAAAACTCATCAAGACAACAAGTTTATCTCCTTAGTTCCTTCTCCACAACTCTAATCATGCAACCTACAACCTACTCAGACTCCCTAGGGACCATTACACTAGTTACAATAGGTACAGTCAGTGTAAGGGCCCTTAAATCATGATTTTGGTTACAAAACCCTCAAACAGGGTGTCCTCGGCCTGTCACAGGAAAACAAGGATATTTACCACAAATCACAATGGATTTCCCTTAAACCTATTCCAAAATATTTTTAACACTTGATACCAAAAATTAAAATGATTTACATGGCACAATCAAATTGTATAGGCTCGTATAGGCCTGCAAATGACAAGAAAACTCAAAAATTTGATGAAAAACAAAGATATTCTTATTACCGATGCTTCAAACTTCAAGACAACGTTACAAAATGAATTTTCATGCCTTTTTAAAGGCTTCTCCTCATCAAACCAACACCAAACTGCCTTACAACTACTTTTTAAACCTCTCATGATCGTTGCATTACAAATTTGTTGCATTTATGCAACTCACAAATTTGGCACTTTCAAGTTTTGACTCTTTATTGTTTCCTAGACCCTCTTAAACACCTAAACTATTAAAAATAGTCTAATGAGACCTTATTCAACTAAGAAAATATGACTTACTCAATAAAACATCATCCTATCTACCTTGACACCCCTTGTCAACTTTGACAATTCCTTCCACATGATTTGCAAACCTTACAAGATGAATACAAAAGCCCCTCAAAGTTGATCAATTACAATAGAATGGTCACATTGGACCTTATTAAGACTCAATAACTCAACTCAAGCATCCTAACACACCTTTCCTATCAGACACTTAATTAAGAAACATAGAAAAGAGTGGTGCCCCTACACCAAAGGGATTAATGGAACATAGGATGAACTAGTATAGATTGATGGGATGGGCCAGGATGGGATAACAAAATATAGGGTGGACAATTAGAGGTTAATGGGATGCAATTATTAGGGAATAATGCAACATATGGTGAATTAGGAGGTGTATAGGGTTTGACTATAGTACACAAAGTGTGAACTTGACCTGTGTGTAGCACTAATAAAGAAGAGTTATCTAGGGTGAAATGTGGATAAATACGGTATAACATAGGATGATATAAAGGAACATAGGGTGGAACATAGGGGATCATGGAACATCTCTAGGGTGAAATAATAACGGGTACAATAATATGGGAGTAGAAGGACATAATGACACATAGCATGGACTAGAAGATATTAGTGGGATGGGCTGGGAGGGGATCATGGAAAATAGGGTGAACTATTAAATGTTAAAGGTATGGGATTAGGAAGGAATAAAGGAACACAAAGTGAATTAGGAGAACATAATGTGACACGATCAAGGAATACAAATGCAATGTTTGTGTTTCTCATCAATTTTTTAGATTTATATATACACAAAATTATGAAAACTAGCTAACATAGTCTTACAACACCATTAATGAATAAAGGCTACCTGAGTGTACATTGTTTGAGGATATGAATTGCGAGGTGTGGAGGAAGAAGGTGCACCAGGAAACTGTTTGAAATCCAAATCATGTTATGAGACAAACATTCAACTATTCAAATGCAATAATAATATCTTTAATACTAGTTGCATACATGTGGACTCATCATCGAGAATGTATAAGGGTCTGTAGGAATAGATCATGCCTCATGAATAGTGCGACCCTAAAATTTCATCATATCAAAATTCTACTAATTTAGTTATTCTTAAATTTCAAAATATAATTTAATAAACAACATTAAAATAACTTGCTAAATTTTACCTGAGTGTCAATGTCGAATGTATCATTCAAAATATCATTTGTGAAAGCCATCACCTCTACAACTAATGTAGGATCTATAGCTACATCACGAGCACTCTGATAATCGTACGTGCAAACAACACCACAAGCGCCACAATGGTGGGATGGAGCTCGGGGCCTACACGTCTCCTCCACACCAAGCTCTACTAGAGGATTCACACACTGTAAAATGGTTTGGGTGAGTGAGTCAATCGACTTCAGCGTGTCCACCTCTACATTATCCTTAACAATGGAAGGAACAACGAAATGCTCCACCATCACTAACTCATTTGACCCCAATTTTTGATGACACCTTTCGACGAAAGCTATATAATTAGATGTATCGTCGGGCACTTGTGCGAATTTTCTTTTTTTTTAAATTTTTACCACGACATTCGTCGAAATTTCAACGAACCATTTTTTTCATCTATGTTTCGATGAAGATCTTTCACTGAAATTGCGATGGACCTACAAAGTTAAATTGTGGCGGGCATAAATTGAAATGAGCTCGACTATTTACTGCGACAGTGTTTTGCTCGATGGTTTTCTTGGGGAAAATCAGAAGAAACTCAAGAAGATATCGCCAGGTTGAGGGTAGTCATTGTCTTTTTCCAGAATTCATTTGTGAAGTTAGATTTGTACTTCCAGGTTTGAAAATCATATTTTAAAGCAACATCTCGTCAGATTTCATTTTTAGTCTTGTGCATTTTTAGAATTTCATTTCCAGATTTTAGACCTGGCTTCACAAATTCTTTATAAGGGAATTGTTTATAACTGATGAAAAATTCTTGATGGATTTGGACAAAGATTATATTTGCAAGGTTTCAATTTTAACCCTAATGATCAATTTGCAATAGATTTGGGAGCCATAGCTAGATAATATCAAAGGTGTTGGTTGTTTTTTTACTGTAACCAAGTTTATCTTCTAGACACATAGCATATAAAATCTCAGATAATACTACCTTACAATACCATCAATCTATATTCTAACCCAATACTACTTATCAAATCCTTATATGAACATAGTCACCTATAACCTCACTCAAGCATTTTAATTAATTCCTTGAATTAAAGCCAAAATGAGAATTACACACACCATAACAGTGAGATGAACAGAATAACCCTTGATCATTTTATTCAAGATAATAATATATTCATACAATGGAGATACATGACCTTGAAATGAGTAATTTTCATTCAGATGCTAATACTGTCTTAAAAATTAAGTACCCATGAAACTAAAACCTACAACAGAATGAAAACAAACCTAAGAATAGTATTTTCACTATAATATCAGTCTCTTTACAAATTCACTCTGCAACTTCAGTTAGACTCGACCTAAAGATATCTAAGTTGCTAACTTGTATTTCTGGTCCTGAAATCCTTCTTATAGGGAAAATGAAGGAGCAACAAGCATCGGACCAGAAATGCACCTGTCACTGGTCACTTGGACCGCCTTATGACATTTCAAAAATTGGTTACAACAGCTGAGTCTTTGGAGAATCTTCTTGTTCATCCCGTCCACTAGAGAATAACTAGTGCATTTGCCAAACTTTGAAATCTTGCACCAGAACTACCACCAAGACAGCCAAAATTTGTTATAACCATAACCGCTGAGCTGTTAACTGTCGGTTGTAGAATCTGTCCTATTCTTGTTCAGTTAAGTACTTTTCTACCCATCCTTGATATTTCTCATCCATTGGCCAATTAAAATTTACCACCTCATTTACCTTGGCACTATAAGGTGTATACTTTACTACTACTTGATTCGCCTCCATTTCAAAAGATTCAAAAAATGTGCTAGTGTTAATGATTTCATCCATACTACTCATCAACATGTCATAATCTGAGTCATCACAAATCAATTTGATTTGTGCATTGATGATTTCATCTACCCTATCCTGCCATTGCTGCAGTGATCTAACATTTCCTTGGGCATTTACAATATCTGGTAAAGATGTGTCACTCTAGTCATCAAAACTCTTTACCAACTCTTTAATCCTCCTGCTGAAATCATCAGGTAAGGCCTGGAAACCTTGCAGTGACTTCACAAAGTCTTGAGTAGGCCTTAATTGTTGAGGCCTATTAGCTGCATTTTGAGAATTTCATTTCTAGATTTTGTTGTGCAAGTTCACTATTTTGATTTTAGGAGTCCAATAGTTGGAAATCATAGTAAAATCAGAATTTAATAATTTATGGAATTATCATTTGAAAGTGTTTTTTGGGGTCATTAACTTCAGACTATCTTCTCTTTTGCAGGGGTGGTTGCATGCCAATTTTTTTGGGTGTAAAATATCATAATTATTATATTTTGTTACTTAAGTATAATTAAAAATTATTGGAGTGTGAGTTTGATATTTTTTGAAGATCTAAATATTCAAGCTTGGTAAAGAAAAATCATGTCAGATAATATTAGTCCAGAACAAAATGAAGAGACAGTTGCTAGATTGTGGGTGTGTATGTTAGAAAGTGTCAATCAAATTGAATCTAAACTAATACACCAATGAAACATTAGATTGAAGAAATTAAATTAAAGAAATTAAATTAAAGAAAGAAAAATGCAAACTCTAAACCACAGCTTCTTCAAATTCGTCTCATTGTCCTCTATCTCCAAAGATTTGTTTCAAGATGCTTGCTCTTAGTTGTTTAAAACAACAGCTTGTAGAATGGCAGCTTGAGAGAATGAGATTAATAAAAATGCATATGCATTGCTACAAGATTAAGCTTTATGAAAATTGAAATGCTATGAATGCAACTATAGTGACTATGCATGAAAATATGAAATTCAAGGTCCTTTTCAACTCACAAAAGGGTTGTATTTATAGATTTTTGAAGCTAGGAATTCAATTGGCCAAGATTGACGGTCGAGTTCAAACCTGTTAAAATGAACAGTGAGAGATCGAGAATTCAAAAAGAAGATGGAATTCTAAGAGATGGATGGAGAATGAAGAGACAAATTGAAAGGTGTCTCCCATAATTAAATAAATAAATATTCAATTATGTGTGCAAGAAATATGAAAAGGTTTTAATTAAATATTGAAAATATTTAATTATGTGAGAATAGAAAAATCCTTTTAATTAAATATTAAGAATATTTAATTTTGTAGGAAGAGTGAGAAATTTGGAAATGTGTTTTAATTAAATATCAAAAATATTTAATTAAACGTGGAGAGAAAAATATCATTTAAATTTAGAATTTAAATTTGTGATAATTAATGTAAATAAATTGTAAAATCTATTTAATTAATTAAGAAGAAGATAGCATTAATTAAATAAACTTTATTTATTTAATTAAATTAGCAGAATTGGAAAATGAACAATATAAATAAATAATTAAGTTTATTTATATGTAGATGACTTAAGAATATTAATTAAATAATTCATATTTAATTAATTAACAAGTTCGATTAACCGTAACCAATTTTAGATGTGTACAGTGGGCTATATTGAAAAGAAAGGGTGATGAGAAATGTTATTGTCCTTGCAATAATTGCAAGGGCTTAAAGACGGGAAGACTTTTAATCACAACAGCTGAGAAACATTGTAGGCAGCATGGTCACATTGAAGGGGGGCATGATTATCGTCCATTGGTAAGTTGTTCATTATATGTGTTTATATTGTTTTAAAATTTGATATATATATAAAAAAAACTACTTGATCATGATCATGGTTTATTTGTGTTTGTCATTATTATAAAGGTGGGGCACCCTAGGGCACACGATATGAATTATCATGGCCCGGAGAATGTGGTTTTGCAAGCGGAGGAACATGGAGCTGTGAATATCGAAGATGATCATGCGCTAGAAAACACAATTGAAGATGATAGTACAAATACATTGATCCATGACACATGTAGTGGCACATCTGATCATGTTGATCGAGATGACTTTAATGATGTTCATGATTTACTTGTACTTGAGAAGGCATACGACCCCCTTTATGAAGGCTCCCAAAAAACTATTCTCTCTGTTGTATTGTTGCTGGTGAACTTGAAGGTTATGAATGGTTTATCCAACATAGCAATCTCACGGATGTTAAGGTATGTCATATATGTCATCTTTTTTCATCTATTTTAATTTTTGTTAGTTCATCGCTAGTAAATAAAGGATGAAGTATGTACCATTAATATTCTTTATATTAAGAAATTATTTTTTGTTGTAGATTGATTGGTGAATTTTTGTTACCAGCATCAAATATTTTACCTCGCTCATACCGATATTTATCTGGCATTATGAAAGATATTGGAATGGAGTATCAAGCAATAGATGCATGTCCCAATGATCATATTATATATCATAAACAACATGAATTTGCAACAGAATGCCCAGAATGTCATATCAGTAGATATCAAACAGATCAACTAACAAAAAAGGTACCTTGCAAGGTTCTTCGTTATATTCCCATTATTCTACGTATGCAACAATTATTTAGGTGTGAAAGCTTAGCACAATTTATGGATTACCATGCACGTTATAGAAGTGGAGACGAGATTCTTCGAATGCTTGTAGATGGTTCTGCATTTAGGGACATGGAGAAAAAATGGCCACACTTTAAAGAAGAACCTCGTAATCTCAGGCTTTCATTGGCAGCGGATGGTGTCAATCCATTTGGAGAGTTGAAATCTATTTAATCGGTGTGGCCTGTTTTTGTTATCAACAATAACATTCCTCCATGGATGTCAATAAAGAGGGAGCGCATAATGTTGGCAATGATTGTTCCAGGTATTTATTTACATCAATTTTCTTTAACATAGTAGCATCTCATTTGTCTTATTTGTTGCACAATGACTTATATGTTTTTTTTATTTAATAGTCATGTACATGAATTTATATATATTGCAGTAAAATGGTTATAATAATTATGTAATGTTTATGTTCATTCAACTAGGCAAGTACCAAGTTAAAGATATGAATATATATATTGAGCCTCTTATTGACGAGTTACTAAAGTTATGGAATGGCATCACTACATATGACGTATCTAGACCAATAGGACAACGACAATTTCAATTCCATGCAATGCTTGTATCAACAATTCATGATGCCCCAAGGCTAACACTTTTTTATGGTATGTTATAACGTTCGATTGCATGACTTTAATGATATTTCATTTTATGAAGTAGATATCATGCATATTTTTTAAGTAATCTATTCATTATATATAATTATAAAAATTGACATATTCAATCCAATTATATATGTTTTGCAGGTCTTCAAACAAAGGGAAAATTTGCATGTCCAATTTGTGGTCCAAAGATGAAATCTCATCGTTCAACAAGTTTAGGAAAGCAGGTGTTTGATGAGTATAGGCACTTCCTCCATAGAAATCATAAGTATCGAACTACTGAAAAACATTTGTTCAATGGGAAAGAAGAGACTACATTAAAACCACGAAGAATGACACCTCGCCTATGGAAGTTGGAATATAATAGAATTAATCGTCAAGGTTATACATCGGATCAAATTGTTTATCTATCATTTATGATATGTTTTGAATTTATATTTTTATATTGTGTTGTGTTTACTCATGCTGTAATTGACAATGATTGTCGTTGTTAATTTGTTTAACTTATATGCTTCATGAAGGTCGTCAAGGCATTAATGGTCGACTTCCACAGGGACTAAAAAGTTATCCCAGACAATTTAGTAGGTTGCCCTACTATGAGCAACTAAAAATTGTGCATTTGTTTGATACAAAGCATATCGGAAAGAATATGACAAAAACGTTATGGAAAATATTGGATGGAAGGCATGACAAAGAAAAAATTGTCAAAATTTGTAGTGACATTCAGGAAGCTAGCCATGCAATGAAAAATGTCATTCAATTAAATAGCGATGGAGACCAAATTAATATAAGTGCCCTTCCTTGGTTATTAATGGAGCAGTAAAGCAATGCTATAAAACAAGTCATATGAAAAATTCGATTTCCCACAAGATTTGCTGCGAACATAAACAATATCATAACAAAGAAAGGTGAATTTGGGTTAGGGATGAAAACACATGATTGGCATACCTTCATTAAGGTAATTATTTTGGTATATTATATATATATATATGTATACTGCATGTACTTTTCAGTTTATTAGGTTTACTACTTTTAGAAAAATATTAATGAAAAGATCATTTTATAATTGTTGCAGTACGTTCTACCTCTATCTCTCCTAGACAACTTTGACAACAATGTCAAGCAAGTTATATATGATCTTGGAAAATACATGAGGTAAGTAGTGATATTTGTTCAATTTGTTGTATATTTTGTTTAAATCTCATTAATATGTTTGTGCCTTGAATCACTTATAGATGGTTGTCATCTAAAGCAATCCATAAAGAAGATATAAATTATTGGAAGAGAAAAATTCCTCGTCTAATGTGTGAAATGCAAAAGTGTCTACCTTCGACATTTTTCAATGCACAAGAACACTACCTCATACACCAAGTTAAGGAGATTGAATTGTGTGGCCCTGTACACACAAGGTCAATGTGCATGGTTGAGAGGCACTTGAAATTTTTGAAGGCTTTGGTTAGACAAAGAGCACATCCTGAGGGTTCTATGGTGGAGGGGTACATGGTATACTAGACCATGGTGTACATTACTGAATATCTTCCTAAGTTTGCAGCAAAGATCCATGTAGATCGCATTTGGGATCCCAACTCCATTAACAAATTCAAAGGGAAGTACCTGATGGGGAAAGGTAGATTGAGGAAAGTGACAGGTAATTATAAGATGGTCATGGATATTAATTAGAATACATTTTACATTTGGTTTTTATGTATATTGTACTTATTTAATTATTAATCTTTCAATATTCATCAATTATAAATTAAAGTCGTATATTGTGGGAATTAACTAATTATACGTCGTTTGTGAATTTCAATTTTTTTTGATATAGTTGGTCGAGAGTGGGATGCACTACATTTGTACATCGCAAATAATCTTGATTGGATGACGGTATGGATTGAACGATGTCAACAATTTGGTCGCGCATTAACATGGGAAGGTGTGGCTTCATTGGTTAAAGAAGCTCATCGTAATGGAGACTCCAATGTTACACCAAGGGAAATTGATTTAGCATATGGTTTAAGAGATAAACAGGTATGTATAAATATATTAATCACCCATATTATTTAATTATTTTCAATTATATTGATGTATATATATGTTGATATTTTATTTTCTTTGCATACATTCGGCCAAGAATAAATATGTTTATCAACTGACGATATTGCAATAAGTTTTACATGTTTGACATATTGTAGATGAAACACCACAAGGCTATGTGGTGCAATGGTCATAAATTTTGAATCAAAAAGTTGGATGACACGAAGAAAAAGTATGATTCTGGGATAATTGCAGTCTTCCAGGTGACTAATGTTTCATCTAGAAGCGACATACATCCATAAGTCTCAGAAAATCAATACTATGGGATTTTGGATGATATACTTGAGTGTGACTTTAAGTCCTTCAAATTAGTTATATTTTTTGTCCTATGGTACAGGCTACGATTGAATGAAAATGATCCCGAGAGAATTGTTATTGAACATGATAATGGATTTACCATGGTTAATACAAGGTATTTTGAGCGTGCTGGAAATGAGCCCTATGTTCTTCCAAGCCAATGTCAGCAGGTATTTTACTTAGAGGTTCCAAGTAAAGCGGGTTGGTCATATGTTGTTAGACATGATCCAAGAGGAAGGCCGGTAAAGTATAATGTGGTGGAAGAAGAAGATACTGAAGAAATAGAAGATGATGTAGATGATGATCAAGATCAACAGTTAGTTGATGATGCGCCTGACGAAGATGTCAAAGAGGAGGAACTAGATCATGATGATGTAGGAGTTAATGTTCAAGAAGATGATATTCGTGTGGATGATGACATTATCGAAACTAATATCAATGACAATGATGATGATATGACCAATCCTTACAATGTTGAATCTGGATTGGATGATACAGACAAAGAGTTGGATGAAAAAGAAGATCAATGACATTGAAATTTATGAGTTATGTGATTGTATTATCTATTTGATATTAATTTCTTGATAGAATTATATTTGACTGATGTGGTTACATAATCAATTTATGATGTTTTTAATTTTAATTATATTTGAATTATATTAGAATATGTTCAGTTAACAAATGTAAAAAATAAAATGGATAAACGAAAAGATGAAAGCATGAGACCACTGCCTTGTTGGGTGTATGGAGTCTAATGAAGATCTATAAAATTTTAATCTATGATGGTAATAATTCAAATTTTTTGGCACACAGATGTAGTTTATAACTTGTATAAATGTGCAAGTAAATGACTGAAAAACTCTACTTGAGATAGAATGACAATCCTAGTTATGTGATTCTTCTTATTGATCCAATTAATACTCTTCAGTTACTATGATTGACTAGAAGGGTTTAATATTTACTTGAAAGAACCAAATAATCACATCACACAAATACAGCAAATGTGTATTGGTAAACTGAATATATTTATATGCTTCATATATCAATTTAGACAACATAGAAGCATCAAAATGGAGACAACCAGATAACTGTATAATTCCACAAACAACTTATACCAAGATTAAGCCACAAGTTCAGACATCTTCATTAAATTCATCAAAATTCATGCAAGCTTCTGAGTCTTTTAAAGGAAAGTTTCATTGCAGACTATCTACTGTATCTTTCTCCTATCTGCCTATATCTATTTTACATTATGAAACATATATAAATAATTGAAAATTGTGAAAGGGTGCATCCTTTGAGAAATGTCTTTTGCTTAACAACAATAAAAAACTAGAAATTATGCTCTATTAATCCATAAATAGATGTTTTGACAGATAATCTCGGTAAGTTGGCCGCTTGTGTGTATCAGCATCCTCCAGTGCATTCCTTATGGCTGGCTCCATTTCGAACATCTTCTCATTCTGTTCACATGCCCTATCCATTGTTAAATCATTTCCTATGGCTGTCTCCAAAATTGTTTGCATCATCGTCTGGCATTCCTTCATCCATCCTCTGGTAATAGAAACTGTTTTACTCCTCTTCGATTAAGTACTTGTCCACCCCTCTCTAATACTCTTCATCTGTTGGCCAGCAAATTTTCACAACCTCATTCACCTTACTATTGTAAGGTGTGTACTTCACTGCAATCTGATTGGCTTCCCTTTCAAAAAACTTTAAGAATGTGCTGGTGTTAATTATCTTATCCATACTATTTACCACCAAATCATAGTTTGAATCATCACAAATCGATTTTATTTGTGCATTGATAACTTTTTCTGCTCCATCCTACCATTGTTGCAATGTCTTAACATTTCCTTGTGCATCAATAATGTCTGGCAAAAATGTATCATTCCAGTCATCAAAGCTCTTTATCAGCTCCCTAATTCTTCTATTAAAATCATCAAGTAGGGCTTGGAATCCACTCAATGATTTTACAAATTTTTGAGTAGGCTTCAATGGTTGGGGCCTGTTGTCTGCATCAAACCTAGAAGCTTTGTACATAATATCCAGATCGTTGGCCCTAGGGATCCATTTCTCAACCAAAGGAAAAACTATTTCTCGATCCCTATTGATATTTTTTATTCCATCCAAGAATAAAGAATACAAAGAATGTACAGATGGTAATTTAACATCAACCTTTTCATTAAGATGCCTCAAAACTATGTCAACCACCTCACTTTGTTTGGAAATTGCATCATCCTCACTTGCCTTATGGCAGTTTGCAATTCTGTGATCCTATTCAACATTTGCTTCTTGGTGGGATCCACAGAATATTCAACTTCTTCAACTGGCCTTGGTGTAGGACTGAGAGCAGGTGCCTAGATGGGAAACCCCAAAGTTGAAACAATTGGAGTATTATGGGGGACCAATCCTACAATAGAAGGTAATGCTCTGATACCAGGAGCACTGGAGGATTATCCCACATGCCCATATTTCAACCTATCTACTTCAAATTGTAGCTCAACATTCCTTTGCTGCATCCTACTATATTTTGTAATTATCATATTGTATTTCTCCATCAGACTCTTCTTTTCAACCTCTTCTCTCTCAGCTATCTTTTGGGCCAATTTGGCCACATTCACTATCAGGCTTGTAGCTTCTATTGTTGAAGTTTCAGAAGCTCTCTTGATGATTAGCCCTCCCCTTAGGTGTGTGCTAATATCAGTTACATTTGGCTTTCTACCCTGGGGTGCCAATACCCATATGGCTAGAGTTTCATACTCCTCACTGAAGGCAGAGTCTTGTAGAGCTACCTTAACCTCTTCTTCACTATTTTGTATAGGGTGCTTATACTGTAAGATAGCATTGAATGCAACCACATCAACTATGTCCCAATCAGGAAAAAGTAAGACACCAGCCTGAGTCACAAGTCTTCTTCCCTTCTCAGGAGTGATGCCTTTGAATTTTTCCATCAATTCGGCCTTGACGTCATCATCATTCTCCTGCTCAGACCTATCAGGTCTCGATTCTCTCCTACTCTTGCATTTGTTCTGGTACTCTTCTAGTTTCATCCTCCAAACTAGTTGTAAGAATATAGGAGTCTTTCCAAATGCATCATCATCCAAAAATGCCTTGTAGGCCTCCATCCTAGCATCTTGTACACATTTCCCCTTTACATCCATGTCAAAAAGCACCAATTATGTTGATCTAGGAGGGAAAGGGATACAAACCTGCATGTCTTGATCAGTCACAATTATCTCATCCATCAAAGTTTCCTGCGTTTCCTCAACTCTCTGCCTCTTAGGGATTGGCTCTGATGGTAACACTGCAGGATCACCTCTTGGTGGTGAATCTAGATCCAAAATCCTTATCCCTCCGGGTGCTCTGATCCTTGGACCTAGTTGTGATGATTCTTGCATGACTTGTTTTCCCTTCTTATCCCCTTCATCCTCATCACTGATCACATTCCTCTTTCTCTTGTATAGAGGCATGTCAACTGGTGGCTGATAAGCTGGCCTTGTTTCTTCAGGCCTCACGTCCGGTCTTTTTATACCAAAATCTAATTCCAAACTAACCCTCTTGGTCATCAAGGTGCACATGATACTTTTGAAATTAGCCATTAAGAAGTCTATTCTCTTGTGAAATAGAGTGAACTCCATTAATGGATCATATTTTGGATCCATTTTATGTATTATAGCCAGCAACTTTTCATATGCAATCAATTTTTCTTTATTCAACTCCTACCTATTCAAATCAAACTCATTTCTGATTAGGTCCTCAGGAATGTTGAATTCATGTATAAATTTTCCACCTTTAATTCATTGTCTGAACAATGCAAAGAATCCCTCAGGGTCATGCTGTCTCCTAGGACCATTCCTCAAATTGAAGTCATCAAAAAACCTTCCGAAGTGGACCCATCCTCCCTTGGAACAAACAAAATCAGAAACAATAGTGTAGTCAGGGAACAAAGTCCCTTTTCCTTTCTTTGTTAGGTTGTCCTCATGAATACAACCTAGTTGCCACATTACTTTGACAAACCCCATCCTTGAAGGTACATTAAAGGGGAGGATATGAGGGTTTCCCTGGAAACCATACACCCTCAAGACAGTGCTTATAGGGTACAAGATTACATCACCCCAATTGTGACACACTTTTAAATTAGGCTTCCTCACCTTCGATCAGAGGAAGTCATGCAAATCTTTAGGGACTCTTGGCACATTTACCACCAACCAAGCTCTGAGTCTGGAGGCAAACCAGTTATCAAACTGCACAAAGCTAGCACCTCCCCTATTGTAAGACAAATCTACACTCCACACCTATACTGGTAACCTTTCTCCATTCACCTCCTGCCTCAACTCCATGTTTTCTAAGAAGAAAACAATATTCTTGTACAAGAACATATGCATCAACAGGAATCACCAGAAAAAAGGAGTGTCAGTATCCCCCACATGCAGCTTCATCAAACCCTCATGCATCTTCTCTAATAGGAATGATGCAAAGTCATATACCACAGAGAAGTTGGGATGCTGAATCTGGGTTCCCATAAACATGTACGCAACTGGCATCACAGTATTAGGGCTGAACCCTAAAATATGGCACAATGAATAAAATATTGTCAGGAAGTGACTAACAAAGCAACTCAGCTTGAAAGGCTCTTGGTCATTTGGGCTGATATGAATTGTTGAACTGCCTGCCCTGGCTAGGTGAAGAGGAAGCAACTTCAATCTGAAAAGAGGCTTTAACCTTTTGTACAACTCCTTCATCTTCTCAAAATCTATTTGGACTAAGAAAGGGCTATACTCAGTCAAATAAAAAATCTGCCAAATCTCATCTGCATTTAGGCTTAGTAGAATTCCACCATCATTATCCCTTATGACCCTTGTCATAGGATCATACCGTGTTGTGACTGCTCTGAGCAAGTCAACATCAGGGAACACATTTGGCACTGTTAGTTTCCCCATGAACCTACAAAGTTAAATTATGGCGGGCATAAATAAAAATGAGCTCGACTATTTATTGCGACAGTGTTTTGCTCGACAGTTTTCTTGGGGATAATCAGAAGAAACTCAAGAAGATATCGCCAGGTTGAGGGTAGTCATTGTCTTTTTCCAGAATTCATTTGTGAAGTCATATTTGTCCTTCCATTTTTGAAAATCATATTTTAAACCAACATCTCATCAAATTTCATTTTTAGTCTTGTGCATTTTTAGAATTTCATTTCCAGATTTTGACTTCACAAATTCTTTATAAGGGAATTGTTTATAACTGATGGAAAATTTTCAATGGATTTGGACAAAGATTATATTTGCAAGGTTTCAATTTTAACCCTAATGATCAATTTTCAATAGATTTGGGAGCCATAGCTAGATAATATCAAAGGTGTTGGTTGTTTTTTACTGTAACCAAGTTTATCTTCTAGACACATAGCATATAAAATCTCAGATAATACTGCCTTACAATACCATCAATCTATATTCTAACCCAATACTACTTATCAAATCCTTATAATGAACATAGTCACCTATAACCTCACTCAAGCATTTTTATTAATTCCTTGGATTAAAGCCAAAATGAGAATTACACACACCATAACAGTGAGATGAACAGAATAACCCTTGATTATTTTATTCAAGATAATAATATATTCATACAATGGAGATACATGACCATTAAATGAGTAATTTTCATTCAGATGCTAGTACTGTCTTGAAAATTAAGTACCCTTGAAACTAAAACCTACAACAGAATGACACCAAACCTAAGAATAGTATCTTCACTATAATATCAGGCTCTTTACAAATTGACTCTGCAACTTCAGTTAGACTCGACCTAAAGATATCTAACTTGCTAACCCGTATTTCTGGTCCTAAAATCCTTCTTATAGGGAAAATGAAGGAGCAAAAAGCATCAGACCATAAATACACCTATCACTGGTCACTTGGACCACCTTATGACATTTCAAAAATTGGTTACAACAGATGAGTCTCTGGAGAATCTTCTTGTTCATCCCGTCCACTGGAGAATAACTGTTGCATTTGCCAAACTTCAAAAACTTGCACCAAAACTACCACCAAGACATAGCCAAAAAAATTTATAACCATAACCGTTGAGTTGTTAACTATCGGCTGTAGACTTTGTCCTATTCTTGTTCAATTAAGTAATTTTCTACCCATCCTTGATATTCCTCATCCATTGGCCAATTAAAATTTGCCACCTCATTTACCTTGGCACTATAAGGTGTATACTTTACTGCTACTTGATTCGCCTCCCTTTCAAAAGATTCCAAAAATGTGCTAGTGTTAATGATTTTATCCATACTACTCATCAGCATGTCATAATCTAAGTCATCACAAATCAATTTGATTTGTGCATTGATGATTTCATCTACCATGTCCTACCATTTTTGCAGCGATCTAACATTTCCTTCGGCATCTACAATATCTAGTAAAGATGTGTCACTCTAGTCATCAAAACTCTTTACCAACTCTTTAATCCTCCTGCTGAAATCATTAGATAAGGCCTAGAAACCTTGCAACAACTTCACAAAGTCTTGAGTAGGCCTTAATTGTTGAGGCCTATTTGTTGCATTTTGAGAATTTCATTTCCAGATTTTGTTGTGCAAATTCAATATTCTGATTTTAGGAGTCTAACAGTTGGAAATCATAGTAAAATCAAAATTTAATAATTTCTAGAATTAGCATTTGAAAGTGTTTTTTGGGGTCATTACCTTCATACTATCTTCTCTTTTGCAGGGGTGGTTGCATGCCGAATTTTTTTGGTGTAAAATATCATAATTATTATATTTTGTTACCTTTGTATGATTAAAAATTATTGGAGTGTGAGTTTGATATTTTTTGAAGATCTAAATATTCAAACTTGGTAAAGAAAAATCATGTCAGATAATATTAGTCTAGAACAAAGTGAAGAGATAGTTGCTAGATTGTGGGCTAGATTGAAAAGAAAGGGTGATGGGAAATTTTATTGTCCTTGCAATAATTGCAAGGGCTTAAAGACGAGAAGACTTTTAATCACAATAGCTGAGAAACATTGTAGGCAGCATGGTCACGTTGAAGGGGGGCATGATTATCGTCCATTGGTAAGTTGTTCATTATATGTGTTTATATTGATTGAATTTGTAAATGTTTATATTGTTTTAACATTTCATATATATATAAAATCACTTGATCATGATCATGGTTTATTTGTGTCTGTCATTATTATAAAGGTTGGGTGCCCTAGGGCACACGATATGAATTATCACGGCCCGGAGAATGTGGTTTTGCAAGCGAAGGAACATGGAGCTGTGAATATCGAAGATGAAGTTAATGATCCTGTGGAAGAAGATGATCATGCACTAGAAAACACAATTGAAGATGATGGTACACATACATTGATCCATGACACATGTAGTGGCACATCTGATCATGTTGATCGAGATGACTTTCATGATATTCATGATTTACCTGTACTTGAGAAGGCATATGAGCCCCTTTATGAAGACTCTCGAACAACTCTTCTCTCTGTTGTATTGTTTCTAGTGAACTTGAAGGTTATGAATGGTTTATCCAACATAGCAATCTCACAGATGTTAAGGTATGTCATATATGTCATCTTTTTTCATCTATTTTAATTGTTGTTAGTTCATCACTAGTAAATAAAGAATGAAGTATGTACCATTAATATTCTTTATATTAAGAAATTATTTTTTGTTGTATATTGATTGGTGAATTTTTGTTACCACCATCAAACATTTTACCTTGCTCATACCGAGATTTATCTAGCATTATGAAAGATATTGGAATGGAGTATCAAGCAGTAGATGCATGTCCCAATGATCATATTATATATCATTTACAACATGAATTTGCAACAGAATGCTCAGAATGTCATATTAGTAGATATCAAACAGATCAACTAACAAAAAAGGTGCCTTGCAAGGTTATTCGTTATATTCTCATTATTCCACGTATGCAACAATTATTTAGGTGTGAAATCTTAGCACAATTTATGGATTACCATGCATGGAATAGAAGTGGAGATGAGATTCTTTGAATTCCTACAGATGGTTCTGCATTTAGGGACATGGAGGAAAAATGACCACACTTTAAAGAAGAACTTCGTAATCTCAGCCTTGCATTGGCAGCAGACGGTGTCAATCCATTTGAAAAGCTGAGATCTATTTACTTGGTAAAGAGGGAACACATAATGTTGGCAATGATTGTTCCAGGTATTTGTTTACATCAATTTTCTTTAACATAGTAGCATCTCATTTGTCTTATTTGTTGCATAATGACTTATATGTTTTTTCATTTAATAGTCATGTACATGAATTTATATATATTGCAGTAAAATGGTTATAATAATTATGTAATGTTTATGTTCATTCAACTAGGTAAGTACCAAGTTAAAGATATGAATGTATATATTGAGCCTCTTATCGACGAGTTACTAAAGTTATGGAATGGCATGACTATGTATGACGTATCTAGACCAATAGGACAAAGACAGTTTGAATTCCATGCAATGCTTGTATGGACAATTCATGATGCCCCAAGGCTAACACATTTTTTTGGTATGTTATAACGTTCGACTGCATGACTTTAATGATATTTAATTTTATGAAGTAGATATCATGCAAGTTTTTTAATAATCTATTCATTATATATAATATGAAAATTGACATATTTAATCCAATTATATATGATTTGCAGGTCTTCAAATAAAGGGAAAATTTGCATGTCCAATTTGTGGTTCAAAGATGAAATCTCGTCGTTAAACAAGTTTAGGAAAGTAGGTGTTTGATGAGTACAGGCACTTCATCCACATAAATCATAAGTATCGAACTACTGAAAAACATCTTTTCAATAAAAAGAAGAGACTACATCAAAACCATGAATAATGACACCTCGCCTATGGAAGTTGGAATATAATAGAATTAATCGTCAAGGTTATACATCAGATCAAATTGTTTATCTATCATTTATGATATGTTTTGAATTTATATTTTTATATTGTGTTGTGTTTACTCATGCTGTAATTGACAATGATTGTCGTTGTTAATTTGTTTAACTTATATGCTTCATGAAGGTCGTCAAGGCATTAATGGTCGACTTCCACAGGGACTAAAAAGTTATCCCAGACAATTTAGTAGGTTGCCCTACTATGAGCAACTAAAAATTGTGCATTTGTTTGATACAAAGCATATCGGAAAGAATATGACAAAAACGTTATGGAAAATATTGGATGGAAGGCATGACAAAGAAAAAATTGTCAAAATTTGTAGTGACATTCAGGAAGCCAGCCATGCAATGAAAAATTTCATTCAATTAAATAGCGATGGAGACCAAATTAATATAAGTGCCCTTCCTTGGTTATTAATGGAGCAGCAAAGCAATGCTATAAAACAAGTTATATGAAAAATTTGATTTCCCACAAGATTTGTTGCGAACATAAACAATATCATAACAAAGAAAGGTGAATTTGGGTCAGGCATGAAAATGCATGATTGGCATACCTTTATTAAGGTAATTATTCTGGTATATTATATATATATTTGTATATTGCATGTAATTTTCAGCGTATTATGTTTACTATTTTTGAAAATTTTTAATGAAAAGATCATTTTATAATTGTTGCATTACGTTCTACCTCTATCTCTCCCAAGCAACTTTGACAACAATGTCAAGCAAGTTATGTATGATATTGGAAAATACATGAGGTAAGTAGCGATATTTGTTCAATTAGTTGTATATTTTTGTTAAATCTCATTAATATATTTGTGCCTTGAATCACTTGTAGATGGTTGTCATCTAAAGCAATCCATAAAGAAGATATAAATTATTGGAAGAGAAAAATTCCTCATCTAATGTGTGAAATACAAAAGTGTCTACCTTTGACATTTTTCAATGCACAAGAACACTACCTCATACACCAAGTTGAGGAGATTGAATTGTGTGGACCTGTACACACAAGGTCAATGTGGATGGTTGAGAGGAACTTGAAATTTTTGAAGGCTTTGGTTAGACAAAGAGCACATCCTGAGGGTTCTATGGTGGAGGGATACATGGTATACTAGACCATGGTGTACATTACTGAATATCTTCCTAAGTTTGCAGCAAAGATCCATGTAGATCGCATTTGGGATCCCAACTCCATTAACAAATCCAAAGGGAAGTACCTGATGGGGAAAGGTAGATTGAGGAAAGTGACAGGTAATTATAAGATGGTTATGGAGATTAATTAGAATACATTTTACATTTGGTTTTTATGTATATTGTACTTATTTAATTATTAATCTTCAATATTCATCAATTATAAATTAAGGTCATATACTGTGGTAATTAACTAATTATACGTCTTTTGTGAATTTCAATTTTTTTTGATACAGTTGGTCGAGAGTAGGATGCACTACATTTGTACGTCACAAAAAATCTTGATTGGATGATGGTATGGATTGAACGATGTCAACAATCTGGTTGTGCATTAACATGGGAAGGTGTGGCTTCATTGGTTAAAGAAGCTCATCGTAATGGAGATTCCAATGTTACACCAAGGGAAATTGAGTTAGCATATGGTTTAAGAGATAAACAGGTATGTATAAATATATTAATCACCCATATTATTTAATTATTTTCAATTATATTGATGTATATATATGTTGAGATTTTTTTCTTTGCATACATTCAACCAAGAATAAATATGTTTATCAATTGACGATATTGCAATAAGTTTTACATGTTTGACATATTGCAGGTGAAACACCACAAGGCTATGTGGTGCAATGGTCGTAAATTTTGAATCAAAAAGTTGGATGACACGAAGAAAACTTGTGATTCTGGGATAACTGCAGTCTTCCAGGTGACTAATGTTCCATCTAGAAGTGACATACATCCAGAAGTCTTAGAAAATCAATACTATGGGATTTTGGATGATATACTTGAGTGTGACTTTAAGTCCTTCAAATTAGTTATATTTTTCGTCCTATGGTATAGGCTACGATTGAATGAAAATGATCCCGAGAGAACTGTTATTGAACATGATAATGGATTTACCATGGTTAATACAAGGTATTTTGAGTGTGCTGGAAATGAGTCCTATGTTCTTCCAAGCCAATGTGAGTAGGTATTTTACTCAGAGGTTCCAGGTAAAGCGGGTTGGTCATATGTTGTTAGACATGATCCAAGAGGAAGGCCAATAAAGTATAATGTGGTGGAAGAAGAAGATAATGAAGAAATAGAAGATGATGTAGATGATGATCAGGATCAATAGTTAGTTGATTATGTGCCTGATGAAGATGTCGAAGAGGAGGAACTAGATCATGATGATGAAGGAGTTAATGTTCATGAAGATGATATCTGTGTGGATGATGACATTATCAAAACTGATATCAATGATGATGATGATGATATGACCAATCCTTATAATGTTGAATCTGGATCGGATGATATAGACAAAGAGTTGGATGAAGAAGAAGATCAATGACATTGAAATGTATGAGTTATGTGATTGTATTATCTATTTGATATTAATTTCTTGATAGAATTATATTTGACTTATTCGGTTACATAATTAATTTATGATGTTTTCAATTTTAATTATATTTGAATTATATTAGAATATGTTCAGTTAAGAGATGTAAAAAATAAAATGGATAAACCAAAAGATGAAAGTGTGAGACGACTACCTTGTTGGGTGTATGGAGTCTAATGAAGATCTATAAAAGTGTAATCTATGATGGCAATAATTCAAAGTGTTTGGCACACAGATGTAGTTTATAACTTGTATAAATGTGCAAGTAAATGACTAACAAAATCTACTTGAGATAGAATGACAATCCTAGTTATGTGATTCTTCTTATTGATCCAATTAATACTTCTTCAGTTACTTTGATTGACTAGAAGGGTTTAATCTTTACTTGAAAGAACCAAATAATCACAACACATAAATACAACAAATGTGTATCGGTAAACTATATATATATATATATGCTTGATATATCAATTTAAACAATAGAAAAGCATCAAAATGGAGAAAAACAGATAACTTTATAATTCCAAAAATAGTTGATACCAAGATTAAGCCACAAGTTTAGACATCTTCATTAACGTCATCAAAATTCATACATGCATCTGAGTCTTTTAAAGGAAAGTTTCATTGCGAACTATCTAGTGTATCTTTCTCCTATCCGCCTATATCTATTTTACATTATGAAACATATATAAATATATCAAAATTGTGAAAGGGCACATCCTTTGAGAAATTTATTTTGCTTAACATCAATAACAAACTAGAAATTATGCTCTATTAATCCATAAATAGATGTTTGATAGATAATCTCGGTAAGTTGGCCGCTTGTGTGTATCAACATCCTCCAGTGCATTCCTTATGGCTATCTCCATTTTGAACATCTTCTCATTTTGGTCACATGCCCTGTCCATTGTTAAATCATTTCCTATGGTTGTCTCTAGAATTGTTTACATCATCGTCTTGCATTCCTTCATCCATCCTGTGGTAATAGACACTGTTTTACCCCTCTTCGGTTAAGTACCTGTCCACCCATCTCTGATACTCTTCATCCGTTGGCCAGCCAAAATTCATGACCTCATTCACCTTAGTATTGTAAGGTGTGTACTTCACTACAACCTAATTGGCTTCCCTTTCAAAAAACTCTAAGAATGTGTTGGTGTTAATTATCTTATCCATAGTATTTACCAGCAAATCATAGTTTGAATAATAACAAATCGATTTGATTTGTGCATTGATAACTTCTTCTACCCCATCCTGCCACTGTTGCAATGTCTTAACATTTCCTTGTGCATCAATAATGTCTGAAAAAATGTATCATTCTAGTCATCAAAGCTCTTTATCAGCTCCCTAATTCTTCTACTCAAATCATCAGGTAGGGCCTGGAATCCGTTCAATGACTTTACAAATATTTGAGTAGGCTTCAATGACTGGGGCCTATTGTCTGCATCAAACCTAGAAGCTTTGTACATAATATCTAGATCATTGACCCTAGGGATCCATTTCTTAGCTAAAGGAAAAAATATTTTCCGATCCCTATTGATATTTTTTATTCCATCCAAGAATAAATAATACAAAGAATGTACATATGGTAATTTACCATCAACCTTTTCATTAAGATGCCTCAAAACTGTGTCAACCACCTCACTTTGTTTGGAAATTGCATCATCCTCACTTCCCTTTAAGGAAGCCTGTAATTCTGTGATCCTATTCAACATTTGCTTCTTGGTGGGATCCACAGAATATTCAACTTCTTCTTCAACTATCCCTGGTGTAGGATTGAGAGCAGGTGCCTAGATGGGGGACCCTGGAGTTGAAACAATTGGAGTATTAGGGGGAACCGATCCTGCAATAGAAGGTAATGCTCTGATACCAGGAGCACTGGAGGATTCTCCCACCTGCCCATATTTCAACCTATCTACTTCAGATTGTAGCTCAACATTCCTTTGCTGCATCCTACTATACTCTTCAATTATCATATTGTATTTCTCCATCAGACTCTTGTTTTCAGCCTCTTCTCTCTCAGCTGTCTTTTGGGCCAATTGACCACATTTACTTTCAGGCTGTAGCTTTTGTTCTTGAAGTTTTAGAAGCTCCCTTGACAATTAGCCCTCCCCTTAGGTGTGGGATAATATTAGTTACATTTAGCTTTCTTCCCTAGGGTGCCAATGCCCATATGTCCAATGTTTCATACTCCTCACTGAAGGTAGAGTCCTGCAGAGCTACCTTAACCTCTTCTTCATTGTTTTTTATAGGGTGCTTGGACTGTAAGATAGCATTGAATGCAACCACATCATTTATGTCTCATTCAGGAAAAAGTAAGACACCAGTCCTAGTCACAAGTCTTCTTCCCTCCTCAGGATTGATGCCTTTGAATTCTTCCATTATTCGGCCTTGACCTCATCATCATTATCCTGCTCAAACCTATCAGGTCTCGATTCTCTCCCACTCTTTCATTTGTTTTGGTACTCTTCTAGTTTCATCCTCCAAACTAGTTGCAAGAATACAAGAGTCTTTACAAATGCATCATTGTCCAAGAATACCTTGTAGGCCTCTATCCTGGCATCTTGTACACATTGCCCCTTTACATCCATGTTAGAAAGCACCAATTGTGTTGGTCTAGGAGGGGAAGGGATACCAACTTGCATGTCTTGATCAGTCACAATTATCTCATCCATCAGAGTTTCCTGTGTTTCCTCAACTCTCTACCTCTTAGGGCTTGGCTCTGATGGTAACACTGTAGGATCACCTCTTGGTGGTGAATCTAGATCCACAATCCTTATCCCTTTGGGTGCTCTGATCCTTGGACCCAACTATGATGATGCTTGCATGACTTGTTTTCCATTCTTATCCCCTTCATCCTCATCACTGCTCACATTCCTCTTTCTCTTGTATAGAGGCCTGTCAACTGGTGGCTGATAAGCTGGCCTTGTTTCTTCAGGCCTCACGTCCGGTCTTTTTATACCAAAATCTAATTCCAAACTGACCCTCTTGGTCATCAAGGTGCCCATGATATATTTGAAATTATCCATTAAGAAGTCTATTCTCTTGTGAAATGGAGTGAACTCCATTAATGGATCATATTTTGGATCCATTTTATGTATTATAGCTAGTAGCTTTTCATATGCAATCCATTTTTCTTTATTAAACTCTTGCCTATTCAAATCAAACTCATTTCTGATTAGGTCCTCAGAGAAGTTGAATTCATGTGCAAATTTTCCACCTTTAATTCGTTGTCTGAACAATGCGAAAAATCCCTCAAGGTCATGTTGTCTCTTAGGACCATTCCTCAAATTGAAGTCATCAAAAAACCTTTCGAAGTGGACCCATGCTCCCTTGGAATAGACAAAATTAGAAACAATAGTGTAGTCATGGAACAAAGTCCCTTTTTCTTTCTTTGTTAGGTTGTCCTCATGAATACAACCTAGTTGCCACATTACTTCGACAAACCCCATCCTTGATGGTACATTAAAGGGGAGGATATGAGGGGTTCCCTAGAAACCATACACCCTTAAGACAGTGCTTACAGGGTACAAGATGATATCACCCCAATTGTGACACACTTTTAAATTAGGCTTCCTCACCTTCGGTCGGGGGAAGTCATGCAAATATTTAGGGACTCTTGGCACATTTACCACCAACCGAGCCCTGAGTCTGGAGGCAAAGCAGTTATCAAACTACACAAAGCTGGCACCTCCCCTATTGTAAGACAAATCTGCACTCCACACCTGTACTAGTAACCTTTCTCCATTCACCTCCTACCTCAACTCCATGTTTTCTGAGAAGAAAACAACATTCTTGTACAAGAACATATGCATCAACAAGGAGTACCAAAAAAAAGGAGTGTTAGTATCCCCCACATGCAGCTTCATCAAACCCTCATGCATCTTCTTTGACAGGAATGATGCAAATTCATATACCACAAAGAAGTGGGGATGTTAAATCTAGGCTCCCATAAATATGTATGCAACTGGCATCACAGTATTAGGGCTGAACCCTAAAATCTAGCACAATGAATAAAATGTTGCCAGGAAGTGACTAGAAAAACAACTTAGCCTGAAAGGCTCCTAGTCATTTGGGCTGATAAGAATCGTTGAACTGCCCTCCTGGCCAAGTGAAGGGGAAGCAACCTCAATCTGAAAAGAGGCTTTAACATTTTGTATTCCTCCATCTCCTCAAAATCTATTTGGACTAAGAAAGGGCTATACTCAGTCAAATCAAAAATTTGCCGAATCTCATCTGCATTTAGGCTTAGCATAATTCCACCATCATTATCCCTTATGACTCTTGTCACAGGATCATACAGTGCTGCCACTGCTCTGAGGAAGTCAACATTAGGGAACACATTTGGCACTATTAGTTTCCCCATGTCGTATCTCCAGGAATTAGAGAAGGGGTGAGGTAAGTTTTGTTGTCCATACCACAGCCTAAACATTTTAAGACCAGTCATAGGAATCCTGGCATCCGCAATGTTAGAATTTTTGCACAGTAGACCTTCACCTAGGGTCTTTCCATTCATTAAAACCAAACCACTCTTCCTATCATTTGTTGACAATGGGAGTTGATCTAGGAAGTCATCATACAAATTTCTCTTCAAATAATCAACATGGCCAGAGTGCTGCTTCGGTGGTGCCATCTTAAACAACTAGGGATTCTTTAAAAAAATAAAATCCTCAAAGAAATTAGGGGTACCTAGAACACAAAAATACAACACAACTATGAAATTCCAATAATTCAAACGAACCAGTAACCCTATGACAATAATTAACAAAACCCCTTGACTAGCACAATAGAACCCTTCGCAAAGACACAGTCAAATTAACCTAGCAGTTTAGAAAATAACTCATGGGATTTCATGCCTTGCAGAGAACCAAACCTCACGGTGATCACTCGAAAAACTTTATCTCTAGTTCTGAACTGCTTGGAAAATACTTGAATGCTTTTGTGATGAAGATAGAAAAAGAGCAGATACTTTATGTCGATTGAATTGAGGAAGTAGATTTCTCATCCGCCATTAAAGCTCATTTGCATGTCGCCCCAATGGCTCCAATCGCATTTGATGTGAATTTAAACTTCATTCGTCGATCTTTTATTTTTGTCAGATCATCGAACGACCATCTTCAAAAGGGCTGACGAAATCTCCATGTCAGTGTTGAGGGCCCACTGCAGAAACAATGCCAAAGGAATACATGTGGCGCCCATCGTGATATCGTGATCACTAAACATCCTGCATCTTTGGATCACGCGATGGTGGGAAACCGTTGATTCCTACCATCGGCGATCATGTTCACTCACAATAGTCAGCAACACCAAACATAACCATCGAGCAAATTTTTACCAAGATTATAATATCACCGCCGATCTCAAGCACGTGCATCTCACAACTATTTTTGTAACCCACTTTATAACGTATTTAAGTCCGACACAAATATTAAATGCTTTATTAATCCCTTTTCGGCATCAACAGATTGGGACACATGGTGCTCTCCTATGATATCACAATAGCCAAACAACCAGTGGTGATGTCATCATGAGATCACGGGCAGCGGTCAGGATCAATTGTAGGAAGATCGACGGTCATTAAAATAACAGCAATCAGTAGCACCAAACATAACCGTCAAGCAAATTTTTACCAAGATTATAACATCACTGTCGATCTCGAGCACGTGCATCTCGCAGCTGTTTTAGTAACCCACTTTATAATGTATTTAAGTTCGACACAAATATTAAACGCTTTATTAATCCCTTTTTGGCATTGGTAGCTTGGGACACGTGACGCTCGCCCGTGATATCGCAATCGCCAAACAACCAGGGGTGATGTCATCGCGAGATCGCGGGGAGCAGTCAGGATCAATCGTAGGAAGATCGACAGTCATTAAAAACACCCCCTCCAAAATAAAAAACTATGAAAAAGTCAAGTGAAATAACCTTTTTGCATGTGCAGATTACGCAGCCGTCGGATGAAGTGATTTCAATCTTGATCATTGCTCGCAGACCTCGCAAGTTTTCTACTAACGTCACAAATATGGTGTGAGGCATGTGAGATTCTGCCATCTGTCACATTTGATGGTGGGGACCAATTTTTCTCACTGATCGATTATGAAGGTTGATGACGACAGCTGTTTCCGTACTGACGCATCGTTGTCGTTCCTCACTGACCTCGTGCAATTAAAACTACAGTTTCAATAATGTTGCGAGGTGTGTGATTTGGTGATGCATGGACTCCGATGCTGTGTGCTGATACCAAAGGTGGGGCCCATTTTCGTGCTAATGTGGTGCTTGGTAGGTGAATATCATGTCTGTTTGGTGACTGGAGGGAGAACGTGGCATTTTCAAACTATTTTAACTAAATCTGAGCTGTTCTCCTAGCCAACGTTGCAATTGATCAACGGCTCATATTTAAAAATAAACTAGTATTGTACGATAGTTGTTTTATCTTGCGCGAGTGAATAGTAATGGCCGAGTTCGATTCTGCCTGCATAATTAAATGCTAAAATTTGCGAATTACTATTTCAGTTTTGTATCTCTACATTGAGGAAGAATTGCTTGGTATCGAGTGAAGCAAGCTATGGTTACGATTTCTGAATTTCGCTGCCCTGGATGTTCTGCGATTGAAATCGTAAGTAGCACGTACGCCATTTCTTGTAAATTCAGAATATTTTATGGTTGCTTGCTGGGCAATTCGTGATTGTTTCCTATCTCTGTTCTTGAAGAATTGATTGAATAGATTCACTTTTAGAGCTTGTCTAGATAATTGCTAGGGTTTTTTGAATATTGAAAAAATTTCTGTTAAGGCTAAAGGAGAAAATTGTGATTATTTGCTATCTAAAAATAAGCAAACCCTAGTTCGAATTATCTTTAGTCTAGTATAAATGGCACCCAAGGCCCGAAGTTTTGGTTCTGAAACCACTACCAGGTCTTTATCCCAAGATATTATTGATTTGTTACAACCCTCTACTAGCAAGTAGCAGGAGGGAAAGGTTTTTTTCTATGGGCCTTGAATCTTGGAAGGATTGACAGACAAGCAATGTGCAATTCAAGATGTCAAGTTACCATAAACCGGGTGGCAATTGTTCTCCAATTGGTTTGGGAACAGGAATTTGTCGGTTCCTTTGTGTAACCCCTGGAGGTTAGACCTAGGTAAATTGGTGGTTCCTAATGTTTATATGGATGTAGATCTTTTAAAGGACATTGCTGCTAGATATGACCTTGTGGCCCGAATTGTCAGAACAGATGCTAGTGTGCAGATGATTAAGATAACCAAAGAAGAAATTGTAGAGATTTTTAAATTGCACGAATGGAGTCAGGATATGGTTCTTGTCGACTAGGAGGTTTTCAGACAAGAATACATAAATACTAGGGGTTTGTTCAGAACATCCTTCTTAGTACTTCATTTGGCAGTCTCAAGAAGAGGAAAAAATTAGAAGAAGGTAGTAATTGGTAGGAATGAGCCCGAACCTTTTCCTATGGGCTATTTCACCAATTATTTCAAGAAGACTATTTGTGCTTTATGTCAAGTTTTGGGAGTCAGCTTAAAGAAAACCTTGCCTACCGATATTATGTATATGGCAGTAAATCTCCAACACCCAAGTTTTAATGTAATATATGATTTTGCCACTTATTTGGTAGAGAAGATGCACACGGGTCTGGTAGCCCTAAAGGAGGGGAAGAATTGGGTTGAATTCAGATGGTATTCCTTGTTAATCCACATGTTTCTATATAGGGGTTAGGCTGTGTTCGAAAAGGATATGAAATTAAAGAAGGAAGGAAACATTGAAATGCCTGTTCAATATTGGACTAGGATTCTTGACATGCATGATCATGAGTTTGATTATGTAACTTTCCATAATGTCTTCGGATCTAAATTAAGGGAGGCTCTGGTTTGTGACACCCCAAGGATCCCAAAAGAAATTCATGACTTCTTGAGGCCGATGGAGAGAAGGCCTGAATTGAACATAATGCACAATTGGGGAGACATTTTCCCCTATCGTAATACCATAGTTTTCAGGGTTTTTGGCACTAATGTCAATCCAAAGGTTCTGCCAAGGGAGGTGCCCCTTAGACTTGGATTTTTGGAAATCATGAGGCAGTTGGGGGGTGCTCAGGAACTACACTTGCTAGCTAAATAGAAGAAAGGTTCTTTCTTCCCTGAATATACAACATTTTTTTATTTTGTTATGGCAAAGGCAGGATGGAAGGAGTTGCATCAATTACTTGGGCCTTATAGGCTAAGGACTGTGCGCCCCAGGAATCATGATCCTAAGGGTTTTATCTCTCAAATGAAGTCAAAACATCGGAAAAGAGCTTTTGTCCACAACTTCTACTTTCCTGAGGACATCATCAGGAATATTTTGATTTGGAATTACAAGATGATAGAAAGGCACTATACATTGCCTACTCTAAAATGGTAAAAAGTAAGCAGGAGAAAATACCTGGTTTCAATCCCATACCTAATGCTAAAGATGAGTTTAGCAGGGCAATGTATGCTATTGATAATTTTGAGAGCTTGGTTGGGGTTTTGAAAGATGAAAGGGGAAAATCACAAACCATCAAGGAGTACCCTAAGATAAAGGAATAGGAGAGGCCTACTTATCAGCCCCAAAAGAAGATAAGGGTTTTTTCTAGAAGAAAGGGAAGTAGGGTTGAAGATGTTGCTAAAAATATTGCACCATCTTCTTCAAGGCAGTCAGTACCAAATGTTGTTGATTTGGATTCTCCTCCAAGTTTTTCAGAACAAGCTTGCCCACCATCACCAAAGAGGCAGAGGGTTGAAAGGGTAAAGATTTTTGATTGTGATGGTGATGACGATGATGAAATTATTGTCACTCCAAATGAAATGCATCCTGAGATGCCATTGGACTCAGTTGACATTGCAACAGGTTCAGGTACAGTTTCTTTGAGGTTAGGAAAAGATGAAATCAAAGGAATAACAAGCAATGATGACTTGAGAATAGAAGCCTATAGAGAGTTCATGATGGATGACTCTTTTATTCAAACCAATGCTTTTAAAGATTTTGTGTGGAGAGCACATACTGCATTATATGTTGAGAAGGTGGCACATGAGAGAAGTCTACATCTAGAGCTCCTAGAGAAGGTAATTCAAGCTAAGGTCAGGGAACAAATGAGAGAAATATTCAAAGCAATAACACTAGAGGAGGGCCGAGAATTGGTACAAAAAAGTGGACTATTGCTACTCCCACAATGGGATATCACTGATGCTGTGGTGTTTGACACAATAAGAAGGCCTAATAAGCCACTTCTTGCTACTGAAGAGGAGGCTACATTGACACTCAAGGGATCGGCCTTTAGTGAGGAATGGGATGCATTGGCAATCTGGTCCCTATCTACTGGCTCTAAAAAGCCAATTGTTGCAGAACCTTCTGACTTCAGTGGTCACTTGGTTGTGAGGAGAGTTGTTAACACCCCAGCACTGGAAGCTGCTGATATGGTCATGAATGTTGCCAAATTCACTAGAGCAACTGTTGAAGATTTGACCAAGGAGCGGGATACTCTGAGAGGCCAATATAATGACATTATTATTTAATATAATAAGAGTCAACAAAAGGTAGCAGAGTTAGAAATTGAATTGGCTTTATTGAGGCAACAAATGGATACCATGAGATCTCAAAAGCAAGCCAGTTCTAGCCACACTATTCCCGACCCACCAGTAGAGCAGTCTCAACCTCCTGCATAATCACAGTCTTTGGCTATTGTTCCATATAATATGGGACAAGTGCCTATCACTATTGAGAGGGATACTATACATGGAGGGGGACTTTCTAGAGAGAAACTAATTCATGAGGTTGAAGAATATAAGGAGATGGTAAAGAAAATCTAGGATGCAATAGGGAGAAACAATGCAGTGATAGTGGACATTGTTTTGAAACATTTAAACAGAACGATCCAGAGTAAGCTAAATAGTGTTCATGCAAATTATGTCCTAATGTTGCAAGCACTAAAAATCTTTGGAAGGGATAAAGAATTGGCCATCTCATTGCTAAACAAATGGAGCCCTAGAATGGAGAAGTTGAGATTCATGGCAGTAGGGGCAAAACAACATGGTGATAAATATCCTCCTATTATTGCAACATATCAATTGGTCAAGGCAATTGTTGAGCAAAAGTTTCAAGAATTTTCCACCCCAATGGAATCCAATATTAAATTGTTGAAAGATGTGTATGATGGAAAGGACCTGACCCCATTGCCTCATATTTTACATAGTCAGGATGAAGTCAAACCCCTACAGGTTTGGAAGGAGAAAATGAACAATATAATGATGTCTCAAACACATGAGATATGCAAAAATGCTGACATCCGCATGCTAGAGAATACATTGGAAAAGTTGTCTTTTGTTATAAGTTTCTTAAAGAACTTTGATAAAAAGGCCACATCTATAATGGTAAAGTATGCTCCCTATCGAAACAAGGTTGATCAGGTTGTGGCTTTCCAGTGGCCTTCCGAGGAGGAGTTTGAATTATGGAAAAAGGTGTTCACTGATGAACTCGAATTATGAGTGTTATAGTTGAGAATTGCAACTTGGTCATGTATAATACAGATCTGGCCTTAGATATTATATTCTAAAATTGCATTCTCCTTTTGATTCCAAGTACAGGGTGCTGATGTGGAGTTAATACTATAACGGCTAAGCATACCTTCGATGTATGGGGAGCGGCCTTTGGAGCGATGTTTTCTTTCCTCCTTATCAACTAATGATGATCTTTGTCTTATGCTCTCCTCTCGCATAATAGAATTGTAACTGAATCAGGAGTTAGCGGTCCAATTACAAATGGATATGTGTACTCTCTGACCTGAAGCTTGTTGGCTCCATTGTTTTATAAAAGGGAATTCTAGGCCAAGAGAGTGGTCGGTTGAAATATCCAAGATATGAGAAATAAGAGTCTAGTAATATAGAGAGTATGAATTGTAAGTCCAGGTTTAAAAAAGTTTTGAGTCAGATTGGAGAACTTTGTTAATCATGGGGTTTTTGAGCATGTTTGTATCAAACTCGTGAATATTTGGAGTTTATTTGGTCTCCTATTGTGTTATGTTACATGGATTATTAATGAAATATCGATCAAAGATGATTTTCATTGATTTTCATTTGTTCTTTACTATGAATTATGTTTAACTATAGCTCTGGTTCAAAGGATCAGTTAAATGCTTCAGTTAACCAGTAAATTCATGCAATATAACAAATGGGATTCATAAAGGAGTAATAAACTTAGGTATGGATATATGGGTTGTAATGCAATTCATAATAGATCATAAGTGTTCAAAATGAAATTTACCCTGTAGTTCAATTTTCTCTTTTGAATCCTTGCGCTGGGATATGGCACTGGAATTCTGATTATGTTTTATTCTCATATGTTTTGTGTTATGGCATCAGGATATTTTACTCAAACATTTCCTATCAATTTACTTTATGTGAAGTTTGCGATTCTCTGTTAAATGGACATGAGTCTTTTTTAAGGAATATCCAATTTCTTGAAGGATTTGATCCTTTAACATTAATTAGGGATCTATTTGTTGCTTACCTGTGTGCAAATTAAATGAATTGTTTAAATGTTGTATGTTAAGAGCACATGTTAGGGAATACCCTCCTGGATTTTATAGAGTCCGAAGTGTAGGAGAATTAGCCTTATTGCTATTCTCGTAAAGTTGGCCATAATGTTCCTAGTCTTTTATTATTGAATGTGGGGAGTTCATAGGAGCTTCTAGGAAACACGTGTGCGTTGTAGTAAAAAAATGCCAACAGGTTCAATTGACAACATGATCTATTGAGTAATCACAAAGAATTCATAATTTGAAATTCTAGATTTTGACAACATGATCTATTGACAAGTAGGAAGTATTTTTCACATTGTGTCAAATTTTGATATTGTTATCGGGATTCAATTATGTAGTTTTACAAGTCAAACTCATTGACCCATGTTTCATGAGTAGTGTTTCACAAGAACCCATCTCTCATGATAATGAATGGTCCACTTAGCACTCATTGCATCTAAATGATTCTCAAAGCGATGAAGCACTAGGCCTTCCTAGGAGGTCACCCATCCCAATATTACATGATCCATGATTTTATTAATAATTGATCATTTTGGATTTTGACAAACTTGACACACAAATGACAATTTGACAATGAACTTAATGTATCACAATTAAGTTTCAAATTGAGTAACACAATAGAAACTAAAACAAATTGAGAGATTGTTATGAGGGTAGTGATGCAACTTTTCTAATTAGAGTGTATTCCATGAGATTACAATTCTTTGAGATATTTTGTCAAATAGTTCACAAGATTTGTCTATCCTCCCACATTTTACATAGATTTGAAAATGGAGTGTACTACCACAACATTTGAGAAAATTCATCTTCATATTATGCTTTGATGGATGTCTATACCTTGTTCCAAATTTCCCATATTAAGGAAATCGACAAGGATTTTGGTGAAGGTTGTGAAATTTGTCTATGCATCTACCAATTGCATTTGATTGAAAGTTTCTAAAACCTTTTAAAAAAAATCCATTATGTATATTCTACAATCATTATAGTCCACAATTTCACATTTATTTGGTTTTGCATCTACCAGATGTATTTGCTTGAATTTTCCTACCGAATTTTCAATGTAGATCCATTTTGTGTATATCTTAATTACAATCTATTGGTGTTTTTTCCCACATAGGATTTGCAATTTTGTAAGAGGTAGCCAACCTCCATTATAAAGAATTGCAAAGGCTAGTGGCCAACTAACAAGAGTCAGTCAAAGACTGACATCTCCTACACTTTTGGCTCTGTGAAACCAAGGTGGCTAAACCCAAGTGTGTTCATAAGAATGTTTCATGATTGGTAAGAACACTTCTTCTTACAAATGCAGTCCCCACCAACACTAATAGACTGTCACTACCCTGGTTGTGGCAAAACCAAAGAATAATAACAGATATCCCAAAGCAAGGAGACTGAAAATTATCATAAAATCTATATCCCAAAAAGAGATAGTAGTTGATATTTGTTAAAATGTTCGGGTATTGAATCACCGTGCTTAGAGTCACAGTCCTATACCTGAAAGGAATTTACCAATACTATCCAGTGCCTCATCCATTGGGTGGGAGTCATATAAAACGTAATTTAGATGAAATTGAACTTATCACCATAGTGCTCTGCTACCATGAGATTTGTCAGTATATTAAAACAATACTCCTTAGTGAATCCTAAGCATATAACCATAAACATGCAATTTGTGTTCAAGAATTTGATTAACTCATTAAGTCAAATCAAGAGAAAAAATTACACTTTCAACTACACCATTGAAACTGACTGAACAAACCCTTGATAAATCCATTCATAATCCATGACCCATACACAAGATAGCAAAATGTCTTAATTTTTTTAGATTTCTTTCTATATCAATAATTACAAAAGCATAGTATACTTATTTCATGCTATTCCCAACCAAGCATGATTTCCTACATAATACCTTCAAAATCTTGCATTACCACTAACTATACCTATTCTAAGCTTTTGAACCCAAAAAAAACAACAACCCTTAACAATGAGCCATCAAATCTCCTTTATAGGACAGGAGAGCAACAAAGCAATAGGCTACATTGTTCATTCCAAAATTGAATTTCATTTAGAATGAAATTGAAATTGACATTCCTCATCATTAGAAAAAACCATAATCAATTAGAGGAATCAAAACAGTTATACCATTGTAACCAACTAGAGCTAAAGACAAAAGAGCATGGCAGACACGCGTATGTCCACATCAACACACCACCCAAAAGTAACACACCCAACAACTACAACTACTTGCAAGACACACGGCCCCAGTAGAGGTGACCGCTCCTGGTCCTCACTTCAAGAAGAAGCGAGACCAGTTTCCTTTTATCTGCTTTAACACATGATCTAGTAGCATGGCACGGCGCCATCACAGTTATTGGGGCAACTGCGAGGGGCTCTTCATTGACCCCCAACAGCTCAGTCATGGATGCCAAGTAACATTGGTAGTCCGAGTCAGTTTGGGACCCATCACCGTCAGAACCAAAAGACAACACCAGTGGGGACTTAGAGGTCCCCGTCCCTTTAAAATTAGCATCATGGACAACCTCGGGCTTGCTAAGGATAAGTTGTACCTCGTCAGGCTGCAAATTTGTCACCCCGAGTTCGGTTCTTCTACGCATAGCCGAATGGTCCATTGCAAAGAACACCTCGCAAAATACAGGAGAGACTTGAACACCTACAAACAAGACAACTCAAAATGCGATGATAATACCAGATAACACAATGAGCATTTATAGAGTTAATTGGTGCGAGAATATTAATTGCTCGAATGTAGCATGAGAATTTGAGCATTTTAGTGGCTGACATAGCTACCACAAATTATTCCTGGCTTATGAAGGCATATCATACAACCCATAATTGCATTTATCAAGAGAACAGTGTTTGCATGCAGGAAATTCAAGTGAGGATCCACTGAAAAATCTGCGCCATTAATGAGAACAACTTCTAGAGAGCAAGAACTCTCAACGCGAATGAACAGGAACCCAAGAAAAATCGAACCATTAATGCGGATCGAACATGGCAAGTCGGACGACTTAGATTGAGTCATCAATTGTTTGAAAATCCACATCAGCGCCCTGGGAGAACCGTGCCCAATCAAAACCCAAGAAAACAAGAGGTTGCCACTAGACAGTGGGTCCTACCTAGCCCTATCGCTTCAAGAACTAGGCCACGTGTCGCATCTTCGTAGACCTCACAGTACCCTCAGGGGCCTTTAATCTGATCGTGCGAGATTCGTGAAGAAGGATTGTTATTGATCTCCCTAGTTAATACCACACGGGTAGTAAATTTTAAGTCCCACCACAATCCTTGTATGGTCCACATGATTTTTTTATCCTTTGTTGAAGAAACTATTACAATATATTTCTTATTTATGTACTTATTTTCCATACATGTTTATAAAAGTTTGAAATTATTAATAATATTAATTTTGGCAAGACATTAAAAGACTGTTGATTGTAAAAAATATGCATCCTAATGGGAAAATGCAAACAATGGAAGCAATGACTATAACACATAAATTTTTATGTAGTATCCAATTCAAAGAATCGTGTTACCCTCTACCTTGAATTTTTTAGTATAAAAAGTTAAGGAAATGCTATAAATAAGATAATAAGTTGACTATTAGCATATACCAATTTTTATAGACATGTAGATTGTTGGATGTTGTGGTTGTGTTGCTCATGATATGTGGTTGTCATTGATGTCAACACTATTAGCATTAATGTCTTAAAGGTTGTATATGTCGAGGATATTGAGAAAAATAGAATAAATATGTTGCAGATAGTCTATGAAGCTGTGAAGATCAAAGTTGTGAAAATTTTTGTACATTGGTATTCTGAAGTCATGTATTAAAGGGTTTGTTGTTGAGCCTATCGAGTATATCCTCTGGAATTTTCAGAGGTGTGCATCAATATTGGAGCGAGTTATGAGCTTTTGTATTCCTACAGTTATTTTGTTGCTATAGTTGGTGTTTCTGAAAGAAGAGAATGTAATTCTGGTGAATTGAATTGTTGTGTATGCTCTTGAGATGTTCATTGACGTTTCTTGATCTCATACTCTATTATTGTGGTACATCCACATTGATTAGTGTGCTCTTGATCAAATATTTTTCCTTTCCATGTTCTTGGTTGACATGATGGTGGTAGCATTTTGTAGATCCTTGTGGATTAATTTTTGAATGCTTGGCATGTTCGAGGATGTTGCTTTAGGTCTTCATTATGTTGTGACCAATTTAGGCTGGTGCACATTGAGATTTGTTCATGAATTGGGCTGAGAGTTTGTATTCATCTATTATTTATTTTTGGCCGACAGAGTTGTTAATGTAAATTCATGAAGTGGATATATAAGAGCGATTGTTTTATTCATTTAGAGATAATTTATGTGAAGTGTATGAGAGATATGTGTGAATAAAGATTAGATCATTCGAATGCAGAGCAGAGTGTGAATAAGTTTATGCAAAGTATGAAGTAGTATTTATGTGCCTAACTGAAACTGTCATCAGGCTTTTGAAGAAGCCAATTTCTCAGTTCAACCTCATCAGATGGATTTAATTTTATTACCTTATGTAAGGCAGTAAGCCTTCCCTTTGAGCAGTGAGCTCTAGGCAGTGTTCCTGAATGCATGTGCATTCCCTATTCATTTCTTTTATACTTTTAACAGGTTATAAATTGTGGATTAACCTCCACCGTGGTTTTTCCCCTAACAAGGTTTGTACACAAAAATATTGGTGTTATGTGTGTTTCTGATGTGTTGTTGATTCATGCTTTCACTATTAATTATCAGACCTGAGATTAAAGGTTAATAAGGTTAAATAAGTTTCAATTTTGTAACAACTGATTCACCCCCCCTCTCAGTTGTCTATCCTTGTTTTCCAACATAGATATCTTCCATTTCAAAACACACAAAACAATATTTAGTAGATAATCAACCATCTTTCATTTGTATAGTGATTAAATATTTATCCCTATAGGAAACAAGTAGACTATATAAAGAAAACAAACAAAGCCACAACTACCCCTATTTTGTAGTTTGGTGTGCATTCCTTCCTCTCCCTAGTCTTCTCTGATTATTTTGAAGAGACCAAGTGTTGTAACTAAACTATGGTTCATTCTATGTGCATGTAATTTTGATCTTCATATAAGAAATATAAAAAATATTAATCTACTCTTGTCAAAACACAAACAACACTCAGATTTAGTATAAGAGTCAACCAATCATAAGGAAAACATAATATGAAAATAGGGTTAGGGTTAGATTTAGAGTTTTGTTTATGGTTGGGATTAGATATGAAAATAGGGTTAGGGTTTAGGATTACAATTAGGGATTATAGTTTTAGGGTTATATTTAGAATTAAGTTTTAGGGTTATTGTTATGATTAAGGGTTGTTTTTATATTTGGCTTAGACTTGGGGTTAGGATTAGGGCTAGGGTTAGGTTTATAGATAGGTTATTAGAGTGAATGCAACTAATTAATAAAAGAAAAAATATTTAGGGTTAGGTAATTAGGGTTAGGGTTGGGGTTAGAGTTTTGGTTGTGGTTAGGGTTATAAAGATAGGATAAAGGTGAGGGTTAGGGTCAATGTTAAGGTTTCAATAAAAAGGGTTAGGTTATGATTAGGGTTACGGCTAGGTTTAAGATTTGGATTATAGTTTAGGGTGTAGCATTTGTCTTTAGTTTAGGGTTACAATTAGGGTTAAGGTTAGGGTGTAAGTTAAGGTTAGTGTTAGGGTTAGATTAGAATTATGATCATGGTTTATGGTTTAGGGTTAGAGTTATGTTTATGTTTAGGGTTGTGATAAAAAGGATTTGGGTTATGGTTAAGATTATGGTTTTGAGAAATAGTGTTAGGGTTAAAGTTATGGTCAGGGTTACATTAATGAGAAAATGATGGTTTAGTTTCCAAGTAAGGGTTAGGATTAGGTTTATTGTCAGGGCTAGGGTTAAGGTCGGGGTATGATTCAATCTTATGATTAGGGTTAGGGTTATGGTAAGATTAGGGATATGATGTTAGGTTTCAAGAAAATGTCTAAATTTAAGATTAAGCCATAGTTGGCTATAATGAACATGAGAAAAAAATGGATCTAATTTCCTTTTGGGGAAAAATAATCAACTACGACTTAAACTTAAATTTAGAGATTACCCTAAACTATAACCATAACCATAAACCTAATCCCAAACCTAACCCGACCCTAATTGTAGTGTTTGAGGCTAGGCTCAAATACTATATAACCTAACCTTATATAACCTAACACATAACCTAGCACTAGGAAAGAATTCTTCTCCCAAACAATCTCCTCTACTTCTATTCATGCCTACTGGAGTTGCAACATTCAACATTGGTGCTTCAACCATTCATTGAAAGCGAAGAATTCAAATAAGAGATTTCAATGAACTAGAAGGGACAAGACTTACAACTTTCCAAGAAGAAATATCACATGTCAGATACATATTGATAGATGAAATGAGTTTCTTTGGGGAGAGGTTGCTTGAAAACATAGATTCCAGGCTTCAATGAGCATTCCCAAAAAATAGTAATCAAAGTTTTGGAGGTGAGTTCTGGATCGAAATTGCTAACTTTGATAACTTTACATTACAATATTTTTTATTCAATTCTATTATAGTTCCTTCTATACAAATTCATACTTATCAATTTAATTAAATATTTTATATTCAGGCATATCTACATGATTCTAATTTTGAAGCCGAGTTACCTGGGGTAGCATGGGCATAGCAGCATGGAGCATAAATAAGTGCCAAGTCATGCCAAGTCATGGTGAGTTAAGGTAGGTTGCAAGGGTAAGGGAACTCTACAAGGTGAGTTGGACTCATCAAGATGTTAGCCAGGCTAGGAAGAGTCTGCAAATCAAGGGTCGAAGGTCCCTATGCATGGGTTATTACTGGTGATGAGAAGTTAGAAATGGGGGAGTCAGCCTAGAGTATAGTGTCATCCTACCAATGTCTAGTATTTGGACTAATAACTTATATAGGGAGGTATGGTTGTTCAAGGAAAGGAGCACCATAGGGATGCAACTGGGTTGCACCAAGAGTCCATAGCTGAACACCAAATGGAAAGGGTGTTCCAGTACTCTTCCTTGCAGGAGCAAAAAGAAGTAGCTCCCGCCTCGAGTCCCATAGTGACTCAGGTGTTCATCATAGTCTTAGGAGTGAGGAAGTCTCATTTTTCCCTAGCTATGAAGTGAGGGGTTTTGTGGTGAACCCAACGTACTGAACCCTGTGAATGTAGTAATAGGGCCAACATGGGTTAGTTCCCAGACATGTCATTGAGGGAGCTAGATGTTGGAATGATCTTTTAATGACTGTCGATCATCCATCAGTTGATCATGACCGTTCCTCGCAATCCTGACTGCTATGAATGAACACGATTACCGATGGTGGCCACTTCATTTTAGCTTATAAGGTAGTTTAAAAGGAATATACTTATTTTCGATGTGGTTAATGAAGCCTTGACATAGTCTATTAGATTCCAAATTTAATTCTTAAAGGTCTACTTTAGATTCCAAGTGAAAATCTAAGTTAACCTAGGCATCACTATCCATATTTGTAAACTATTGTGTTACACATGGATAAATTATTTCTAAGATATCTTAAGCAAATACAATAGATTTAGCAATAAATAGTGAGGTGTCTTATTAAACTATGCCAAATCCTCACTTTATCACAATAATTGCAAAGGATAAATCAACTTGGTTATTTTTTATATATAAATTGGGAAACCAAGGTCCCAACCCTATTACATAGCAAGCCCGAAGGATATGAAAAGAAAAACCAAAAAATAACTAACTATAAATAATTAATAGAAGAACAAATAAAAATAGCACATAAATAACTAACAAACAACAAGAAAAAACTACAAGTTGCAGCATGTCTTTTGGGGAGTCACATATCCCCAAACTTCAAAAAGGAAAGAAAAAATATCATCCTTAGGGTATTTCTTTCTATCCTTCTTTAAAACAAGACTATCAAGATTACCCTTCAACCTTATTTTCTAGAACTCCTACACAACATTCTAGAGTAGAAGCATAGAAGTAACCTATGGATCACCTTATTACTAAAATTAAGCACATTATTGACTCTTTCCTCCAAAGTTTCTAGAATTTGCTCCAAATAATTAATAGAATTGGTGTTATGGCCACAATGAGAACATAAATGCACAAGATCAAACTTATTTTCCACCTAAATTCCTTTACCCTTAACATCATCCATGGCCACCATATCATTTCTAGGGACTAAATTCAATCATCCCCCATGTTAGAAGACTTAGTGTCATAAAGAACATTCATTTCTGAAAAAGGTTGACACCAAAATCATTGGAAAGAGAAACATCTTCCTCTTACATGAAGTCTTGAGAGTGATTGAACTCTTTGTTCCCAATATTGATACAGTCATTGTCCTTGTTATAAAAAAAGCCTTTGTTGTTAATTAGAAACAACTAATTCTACATTGGGTGTAGTGCTAGGGGTAGTAGAAATTATGGCCACCAACCTATTAGATCTTCTTACAAGGTTCCCCTTAAAAGGTTTTCCTATAGCAATCTTATTATTAACAGTAGCAACAATAAGAACCTTAGTTGTTGTTGCCCACAAGTGAGGACTAAAATTTAGGGTTTTTACTCTTAGTCTTGGAGATGTCAACATCACTAGGAATGTCCACATGGATATGAGAGGAAAATTTCAATAGAGAACCAATTGCAAAAAGATTAGGGCAACCTAAGTCATCATAATCAGCCACAACTTTACCAAGCTCAAGATTTCCCTCCACCACTTTACTAGGCACATCATGAAATGTAATTTTTTGATTGACAAGGAATGAGGAATGTTTGATAGGTTTTCTCTTACCCTTAGGAGGAGAGGGATCATGCAAATCACTAGGATTCCCACCTTTAGCTTTGCTAAGAATAGGGGTAGGGAATAGATTGGACTTTAAAATAAGAGAGCTAACAGAATTCTAAGAGAATGTAGCAAGGTGGACTTATGAAGTCTAAAAATTAAGCCCTCATGTAGAGGCATCACAAATTTATTCATTAAGACCTCCTTACCAAAACACTTAAGAGAACTTAGGACAAAATAAGGAAAACAAGCAATCTTATTATGTTTAAGACGGTCATGCGAGAAATGGTAATGAAAATCACATTTAAAACTACCTTCAACACTGAAGTACTTAATTGGCACTCTACTAAACTCATCATTCAAAACCATTCTATAATTCGATGAGTTCTCCCCTTTTTAAAATTTGGTTGATGGTTTCCATGTCCATCATTTTCCCCTATTAATGACGTTCCTACCTTCAATATTCAACCTAGTAGCAACTCTGATGGTTTCCTTTGAAACAAGAAATCTAACATTGCCTGCAATAACCTTTTTATCCTTTTATGAAGCAGAAAATTATTTTGAAAGGACTTGACCAGAGCAACATAGGGACTCAAAGTAGGGAGCAATTCTACCCTCTTAAAAAAATGTCATAGTATGGCATTATTTCTCACCTCCTTGGGGGATGTGAGTTTAGTGTGGCATCATATATCCCCTGTAGTATCTAAACCCTTGCAAAAAATATTAAACTAAGAAATATACATTTGGAACTTAGTAGGAAAAAAACACAAGCATTCACCTAAGAGAATAGGCTTTGCAAAAAATTGAGGCTTATTCACTATCATGCAAAACTAACCTGTTCATACGATCATACCATGGAGAAACCTCCCAACCATAAGTGACTTGATTGAAGTGACTATATCATTATTTTAAAGTAAATGCATATTTATGGAAGCTTGGGAATAGTAATTAGAAGGACCAGAATTACCAATACTAACATTATCCAAGCAACCTGCAAGGGGTTCATAACAAGACTATTTAATGACATCAATTTGGTTGAAGGAAATAGCATCCATTTGAAGACTTACTCAAACATAATCACAAGGGATAAGAATACCCCTCTTGATCCAAAGCAATATGATACATAGACACCAAAAATTATCACTAGGGTAAAACTCAATACCCTTCCCCAAGCACCCATTAAATGACAATTTCATTATTTTCATTAATAAGGTTATTGATAATACTTTGAGAAGTAAAGAAACTTCATATAGACTGATATGGCCCAATGACATTAAAAATATCATCTATGCAATCATATAATAAGTCATTAATAGAAAAAGGAAAAGATAAAAGCCAACAACTAATTAAGCAAGGATCATATAGAGATGTCATATTAGGAAACCTCTAACAAATTCTATGGTGCAACGAGCCATAGTATTATTAAACTCACGTCAACAACAAAGTGTTAGAAATGGGAAATCTTCCTTTGACGACATACCCTTTAGGTTCCAATCCATAAGCTCATATGCATGCCCAAGTTTTCCCACTTGTTTAATCCATTTCCAAATGAGCAATTTTCCAAGCGTGAAGAATGAAAGAATAAACCCAAAAACATGTATGATAGTAGAGGGAGTAGTTTATTTTGCATTGACTCTTCATTACAATTCAAAGTATCATGTATTCGTCCTCCCATAAAAAAATTCATGGGAGGAAGGGGAGAATATTTCTAGTATTAGACACATCTAGCCTATCACCATTTTTGTTAGAACAAAAGAGTAAATGCCAATGCCAAATCCAACACCATTTATCATAGTGACCCTTTGTTGGACAAGGAAACACCAATGCCAATATTCACTACTCCAATCAATGGCTTTTATCCTTCTTTTTTTCCAAATATAGCTTGTAGGCCACCTCTATGACCACCCATCTCACTATCAGCATTGCCATCACTAGCCCAACTATTCAATGGTCATTTTTCTAATGACTCCTTTCTCACTCTCTTGGAGGACAAACGTGACATTATTTAGGATATTCAATGCCTAGATATTTTCTGGAAAGCTTAAAGGTCAAATATATAGTGGCATAAAACTCAATGTTATAGGAAATCATTCTTAGACAAGCCCAATTGGTTCAATTCCTATGGATAGAAGGGGGTTGATCATAAGGAAGTGTTGAGATTCCTAAGCATCTCTTTTACCTTTTAGGTATCTCCTTCCTATTTAAGGAAACATATCATTTCTAGAGTTGTGATAAATTATCATATTAAATTATGAAGCCCCTTTCTTTGGCAAGGAGATTCCATGTGTAATAAAAAATTCTTGTTGCACACGTTTCCATTACTCATGTTGCTAACAACCTTGCAAATCCTCATATTTGAAGATTGAAAAAATCCAAAGGAATATTTTATGGCCTCCCTTTAACCAAAGAAAATGGTTTGACAAAGTATCCTAGGAGTTTTATTATTTCCCTCATGACTATAATAGGCTTGGCTTACTTTATATTCACTACTCTAAATGGCGCCATAATAGGCTTTGCTTGCTTTATATTCACTACTCTCAGTGGCGTCATAATTTCAAATTTAATTAACATACTCTGATACCTAAGTAAACCAGGTTGTAGCTCGTCAAATTGGACAAGTGAAAGGTCAATACTAGTGCTGAGGAAAAGTTTGGAGGAGTGAAAACAAGGTCAGTACCAGTGCCGACGAAGAGTTTGGAGCTAAAACAAGGTCAATACCAGCACCGAGGATGAGGTTGAGGGCACTTAGGGAAAATCGACGACCAAGGGGCAATTTAAATGCCTAGTTTCCAAAGATCTTCTCGTACATTGGCACCCCCATTCTCGTAAAATGGTATAAGATAAGACATAAAAAATAAAATAGCTTAGTCTTTCACATTTTTATAGTGATTACTAGAGGCACATAGACCAATTCTTCATAATAGAAGAATTTGATCATACTTTTCCAATGATGGCATTATGAGAAAACCTTAGGTTAAATGAATAATTCCTAGCTAAGTTCTTGAAATCATGTCCAACCATATAAGAGAAGACCACTGCTATGTGTACTTGGATAACATGGGGAAAGGCTCTTTGGGCTCGTTTATCAATCTACGTATTGTTAAATTTTAACACCTAAAAGTGAGAATGAATAATCTTTCCTAGGATGGTGGCCAATTATGCTTCTCAACACCTATATTACAAAATCCTTGTCAATATCATTGCCATCACAATTAAACCTATTGCTTGAGTTATAGTCATAGAGGTAAACAAATTGGCTTTCTTGATAGTAGATACATTCTAGACAATTCAATCCTTGCATCGGAGATTGTTGAATGGGCCCAACAAACTACTCATGATGCCCTTACTATTAAGTTAAAAGTTTGACAAGGCATATGATTGCATCAAATGTCCTTTCATTTATAAAAGGCTCAAATGGATTTATTTTCAACCTTAAATTATTATCACACATTCAAAATTAAAAAATACCAGTTAATGAAGAACCTTCATTTGAAGGTGATGTCATCATGACCTTTGAACGAAGAACCTTCATTCAAAAATGATGCCATGTGAAGACTTTCAAATGAAGGTATTTTTTATTTTAAATATTTCATGTCCAAAATGCTTTATAAAAGGAACCTTGGCATGAAGGACCTTCAAATGAAGACCTTAATTCAAAGGTCCTTCATTAGAAGATCCTTCATATGAAGGTTCCTTTAATGCCATCCCATTATAGCTCTTAGAGTTGTTAGAGATATTTTTGTTTTGAAGTAGAGATTGGACCATCAAATAGTGTCACTATGACTCTACCAAGATATCCATCAAATTCATAAACCCTGACTTAACAACCACAAATTCAAAAGAAAATTGCCCCTGTCAGCCCTAGGGCATCAATTCAATGCCAAGTTTCTTGCTTTAAAAGACCCCTAAATGCAATGAACCTCTATCATACCATGATGCACACCAATCCACTGAGTTACAGTTCCAAGACAGTGGGTGGATTGGTGGATGTCATTTCTATTTACCCCTCAAACCCTTACATAGGCAAAACAGGGTAGTCCTTGTAAATCTGGTAAAGATGTGCCACTCCAGTCATCAAAATTATTTACCAGCACCTTAATATTCCTACTCAAATCATCAGGTAAGGCTTGAAAACCTTGCAGTGATATTACAAAAACTTGAGTAGGCCTTAATGATTGGGGCTTATTGTCTACATCGAATCTAGAGGCCTTATACATAACATCTAGGTCATTGGCCCTAGAGATCCACTTCTCAACTAAAGGCAAAACTAATTCCTGATCCCTAGTAATGTTTCTTATTGAATCTAAGAATAAAGAATATAAAGAATAAACTGATGGTAATCTACCATCAACTCCCTAATTCAAATGCCTAAAAACTGTGTCTACAACTTCATTTTGCTTGGCAACTGCTCCCTTCTCACTTGCTTTTAGAGTTGCCTATAGCTCTCTAATCTTATTAAGCATCTGCTATTTAGTGGGATCTACAGAGTACTCAACCTCCTCTTCAACTAGCTCTAATGAAGGACTAGGAGCAGGAGTCTGGATGGGGGACCCAGGAGTAGAAACAATTGGAGAAGTTGGAGGTACTGATCTTGATGAAGAACGTATGGCCAGAGTACCAGGAGCACTAGGAGACTCCCCCACATGTTTGTACTTCAACCTATCTACCTCAGTTTGCAGCTCAACATTCCTTTGCTGCATTCTACTAGACTCTCCAATAATGGTGTTATACTTCTCCATCAAACTTTTCTTCTCAGCTTCTTCTATTTCAGCTATCTTTTGGGCCAATTTGGCCACATTTACATTCAAGTTTGTAGCTTTTGTAGTTGAATTTTCAGAAGCTCTTTTGATTATTAACCCTCCCCTTAGGTTTGGGCTAATATCAGTAACATAGGGCATGGGCCAACCTAAACTTAGGAAGTAATAAAGTTAGGTAAAATATTTAACTCAATTTATAAAAAGGGGCCCATCCTAGATGAAACAATGAGACATAAGTCATTTTAATACCCACTCCAGAAAGGTAATGGCTGAATATATCTCACCCAATCTTTTACATGGAACATTACGATTTTTATGAAAGCCAAGGTAAAACGTACCCAACCTTAGGTTCCTCCCAAACAATGTAACAAGCCACGACAAGGGAAAAACATAAATGGAATTCAAAGAACAAGATTTGAAACTCCATCAAATCCACCATGATGCACACCAATCCACCGAGTTACAGTTCCAAGACAATGGGTGGATTGGTGGATGCCATTTCTATTTAGCCCTCAAACCCTTACACAAGCACAACAGGGAAATCCCTATATTTGATTGTTTAATCCCACAAAACATTGATTGATAACTTCAAAACAAATGCAAATGAAAGGGAACACATATATTTATCTACACCAATGATCTCAGAGCATTTCAAGCTTGTATGGATCCATACAACACAAAAGAACTTCAGAAAATTTGTAAAAACACAGGAAATTGCTTCAAGAACGTGGTATCTGATATGAAATTTTGGTATCAACTCCTCCAACAATTGCAATGGGATGGGAATACAATATGATAGAAGTGGGATAAAAAATGCATCGTTTGAAGCATTAAACCAATATGTAAAGATGAAAGAAAGTGCTAACCCCTTAAACTGAAAAAGTTTCTTTTAACTTTAAGTTTTTTGGGTAGCCAATTCTTTTAAGTTATCAAATCCTACCATCATACATAATCAGAATGTTGTTGTTTCAAATCACTATGAGCACTAACTTTCACTATTTGAAGATGTTGAAACCTTTTCATAGAGAATTAGAACATTGATAAACTTATGATGACTTTACCAAGCCTAGTACACACTCCCTCCCCGTTCACCACTTAGACATATGGAAATTAAATGTAAATTTGCTGCTATTTTTAGTCATGTAGGTGTCCAATAAACCACTTGGTGTTGTTTCCCTTCAACTTTATTTACTTGAATGAAGAGCAAAAGTCCTTTGATTACAATTAGAGAATACATTTGATGCCTTGGTTATGTAACTGGTGGACCATAGTCACATTTAACACTTGTTACAAAGTTTGGGAGTTAAAACGTTAAGTAGATTTGATTTATGATGGACACATTTGGACGGTAGTAACAAGAACTTGCAATCTATCAAGACTTGATTACCTTATAACCTGTCAAATTCTAGCGATTAAATGATAGATTAATCGTCATGTCACCTTTGCATTACATCACCATGAAATAACTTCATCCAACATCCTTATGAGTGCAGGTACCACCAAATAGGTATTTGTCAGATTTGTCTTCCTCGAGCGAGGGAAATTCAGGAAGAGAAGAGGAAAGTGAGACATGTAGTAGGTCTAAAAGAGGGAGACCAACTAGAGGTCAAAAGATTAGAAGAAAATTCCATAAACACATGGAATTTTTTCTTGCTGAAGGGGGGTCATGTTCTTATGATGATGAGAGCATAGGCGACATCGAGGTGCCCTTGAGGTACAAACATCTACGGAAACAATGGGTACCCAAGGACCTTCCTCCAATAAACACTGATCTTTGTGTCAACGAGAGGATATATCGCATAGCACCATCATCATTACATGGTTTGGGCCTATTTTGCATGGACGGCATAAAGGTCTATTATGAAAAAGTTATTGAGTTGATGGAGTATGTTGGACCCTGTTATTGTTACAAAGACTGGATGCAGCTGGTTCGATATACACAAAGTATGTGTAGGTATGCACTATCAACAATTTATATACAACTCAAAGATAAGGATCAAAATAAAGGAGAGGCTAGGTACATTGACGGGAGGCCAAAAGCATCAGGGAATATTGCAGGGTTTATAAATAGTACATGACCTGGGTCAACAAATAAGCAACCCAATTGTATATTCGAGGCGCGAGAGGGAAATCGTGTATTCGTATGTGCGATAAAATCAATAACTGCAGGGGAAGAGTTGCTAATCGATCACAATTTGAATCGCTTAGATACAAAGAATTATGGGGGTGGTATGTACTATATACCATTTTACCCAACCTCCAATTAATGACTCCAATATACCATTTTATTACTATGTTTTTTTTTGTAAGTCTAATGGTTTCATTTCAGTAATGTTTTTTATATTTAATTTTTGTCACAACGAGACATTGATCATACAAGGAAGGCTCCGGTCCAGAGCGCAGATCGCGATCTATCTTCGGGCACTTCTATCCAACAGGTTTACCTCATTATAATTGTACAAATTAGATACAAGCAAAATGTTTTATTATTATGTTTTTTTCATGATTTTATTGGGTTAATTTCAATAATGTTTTTAATATTCTTGTTGCAGTCGGTTGATCAGGGAAAGGCACTAGCAGTACAAGAGAACATCCATATGGAGGTGGAGTCACTATTATGCGATGATGACATTGCATTTTCCACAAACCCTATGGATATGATGAGGAAGGCCCAAACAAAATGCAATTAAGAAATCCTTAAGTTGGTATTCGTAGTGCCTCAAAAAAATGAGATAAGAGAAAGGGTTAAACTATTGTCTGAGAGAGCACAAAATTTGCAAGTAAGCTGTCATGAGATCATTAATTATAACATAAGTTCATTCATGGTTTTATATTTTGTACTCTTTTATATCATGAACTAAAATATGTGTTATTTTTACAGGATTATTTGTGTCCTCATCATGCTGCTAGCCATGATCAAGGTACTGCAAGTGTTTCTCAGGAAGTAGGGGATGGTACAAGTGTCAATCCTAATCTTCTTGCACATACAACACTTTATCTAGCCCCATCATTCGTGCCTATATTGTTGACTAAAATATCGACAACACATACCATGCAGGCATTTGATAGTCCATCGTCTGGCACCGAACACATGCCACCACATGTGTCAGTACCTGTGGATATAGAGCCTGCTAGTACTGGTGATGTTTTAGAAACATTTCCTGGATCTTCCCATATTACTAGTACGAGAACATTGTTGGTCACATTTATGGTGATCGAGGATTTCCTTCCCATAAAGATAGAGAAGGTCCCAGGTACTTTAAAATGTTTTAATTATTATTATATATAATCCAATTGAAATTTACTTATTGATCACTCTTTATAGATTAATGATCCCATGATCATTTTGTAGGAAATGATGTTTTTTATAAACATCTAAGTGATATTACATTGGAGCTCTTCAGGCCCATCATATGTACACGGTGGAATGCCCAAAATCAAGATTTAAAGGATGAGCTCATTAACCGTTTAGTTGTGTTGTTCGGTGATAAAACATTCAACCGAACCAAGGTCCTTAAGAAAGATGGTACCTATCTAAAGTATGTGAGGGACCAATATAGGTCACATTTAGAGAAGAACATAAAGTATGAACGTCTCCCCATGATTCTGGAAAGGGAGTGGAAGGACTTGGTGTCAGATGGAAAGGAGAAGGCTGAAAAGAAGAAAGGAAAGACACCACCGGGCCAAGCAAGGTATGTGATACTATCAACAATTTAATTATATACTGATTACTCTTTCTTTTTACATAATTTAACGTATTTCAATTTTTTCATAGGCTGCCCGACACATCGAAGGCAACAAAGGCAAGACTAGAAAAACACGGGCATCACAAACTTGACTCTGGTGGTTATATGAAAACAACTGCACGATTTGTAAGTATCAATAAATGAAATATTGCATCCAAATAATAAAGTGCAAACAATTTTGGTTTTATCACACCATGGAAACAAAATTCATGATCACATGCAAAAATGCAGGGCTTTGATTTCAACAGAGTGCCCACAGAAGAGGACCTGAAGATTGCCTTCTACCAAGGCTATGGAGCCCTAACTAAACAACTAAGAGTCTCGAATGGGAAAACACAATCTTCCACTGCATCCAACATGCAGGTAAATAAACTCAATAAATTTTATTTCAAATTGAATACTTGTGCAATCTATTCAATATTAATTTCTACCATAATAATGTGCCTATTTGTTTTACACAGATAAGCAATGATAATACTGCACATGACACTGGAATGCAGCCTAGTGAGGGTGGAGCGCAATCTGCCAATGAAGACCATAGTGTGCATCCTGGTACTGGATGTATTCATGTGCTATACAAAACGCAGTATGGATTAATACAATTAAACATCTTTAATTGCATTTAGTCTATTAATCAATGTAACCTTTCATGTTTCAACTTTAGAGCATGTAGAGCGTGATCAACATGTTGAGCATGATCAGGCTAGACAAGATCAGGAACATGATGTGGCTCCATCAGGTAAAGAGGGCCACTCTAATATTCTTTTAAACATATTTAATTGCAATTGGTGTATTAATTAATGTAATCTTTCGTGTTTCAACTCCAGATCAGGATTTAGAGAGTGTTTAGCATGTTCAGCATGAGGCTATAAGACAATATCATGAACATGATGTGGCCAATTCAGGTAAAGAGCACCACTCTGATATTCTTTTAATTAATGAAATACGTGTAACAATAATAATAAAACATATCAATTTAACATTTCTTTGCTATTGCAGTAGACCCCCCCTTGCAGCCGCGTCCACATTGTGAGTACATGACTAGGCATACATTAAGATCATGAGCAGAGCTCGGAACAACTGAAGGGGGCACAAATGATTTTGAAAACGATACTCCACTTCAGCTTTATTTAGCTGCAAAAAAGAAACAAAAAAAAAAGTGATTGTAATCATATTATGACAAGTTGACAACCATATTTTTGATAATATGTAAAAACTGAAAAAATGAATGTTATATGTTAATGAATGAATGTTATATTTTATTAATGGATGAGTGAATGAATGTTATATGTTATTAATGGATGAATGAATGATTAATGTTATATGATAGGGTATGGGGAATTGAGAATGATGTGAGGGGGGAGGGGAGGGCCCAAATGAGCTTCCACCTTCACGTGGTTGGCCCTATTAAGTAGAGAATATTAAACTATTCTCAAAACAAAGAGAAGCTCAATAAGGTAAGAAATGCACTTTTCAATATAAAAAATGCATCGTTTGAAGCATCAAATCAATATGCAAAGATGAAATAAAGTGCTAAATTTTCACTATGAACATTGTGTTGTGTGTGGATTTGGATCATAATGTAATGTTTTTTATTTTTATTTTAGTGGTCTCTAAAATTTGACTTTTGTGCATAACAAGTTAGTGGAAAATTTGACAGCTCTGAAGGGTTTAGAGGCTCAATCGAGATAGATACATGGATATTTGGATCTTTTTGTTGATGGGAGGCTTCCACTTAACCATGAAATTTTGTACCATCTATAGGTATGCTAAAATATCTCTACTTACATTCATTCATCTTACTGTAATATAATATCTGATCACAAAAATCTCCTGTTCATTATACTTACATGGATTTTCATGCCCTATTCCAAAGCACATGTTTTAAAATAGGAAAGAAGGATGTTGGCAAGGGTTAAGGAATTTGGCATTACACCTGCCAATTGCATAGTTTACTTCATTCATCCAGCATATTGCCTATGCATTTCACAATTGTTGGAATCATATACTATAATTATAGAACTAATAAAATTAAAATATGTAAGTTTCAAATATGGCATTACATATCTTTCTATGAATTTTTGAAAGAAAATATCAAAATGGAGAAGTATTAACAAATTAATCTACATAATTTCTAAGAGATCAGGGAATTTTTTTGCAGAGTTATCTTGAATATATTTAAGACAAAGGTAACTTATAGAGATTGAAGCAGAATATCGGTAGTCTAAAATCACTAGTCAACACATCTTAGTAGTATCTCAATTCAAGAGAACTAGGTCCACTATCCATTAGCCAGTAAAACAAATAAAATCAATTCATAAGATTATTCTGTTCTAATAGGGTTGACTGGTTGCTTCTTTCTTTTTTATTGTTAGGAAGTCATCAATATACACTTGGTTTTCCTGCCTTCTCTTGCCTCATGGCCAGAGAGTTTCTGCAGAAGGCATCAAATTAAGCTTCAAGATTGACAATGGCAATGAGTACAAGGTTAGTATAACTTAATGCTAATTGGGTATGATTTTATTTGTTCAAGACCAATTTAGATTCATTTTCTACTCACACTACTTTTATTTACATCTATGTTTTTCTAATATCCATTTTCCTTTACATTCATATTCTTCTATACATATTGTGTTTACAATAATGTTTTCCTTAATTTAATCTAGGGGAGAGGACCCAGTACCTGAGCAACTTTCAATGTCATGCTATTAGGATTTACTGTGAAGCTAATCCAAAGTTTTTCATTGCTGCTCGAAGCCATATTCCAGTGCTTTCTCTATGAAGCCCACATGATCCCCATCAGGTATCTTCTTTTTGTAGTCTCTAAATTTCTTAGAATAAATCAACAACCAGTTTGTCTAAATGTGGCTCCTTGTTTACACATTAATATCTCTTTTGGCAGCAATGGATCAAATTGGATTCATGGGGTCTTAAAGAGAAGGCTCTCAAACATGGAGAGATCAAGAGTGGGACCAAGTAAAACCATTCATAATCATGCTCATATTGTTTTATTGACTGTCTAAGAGCTAAGTAACCAAGATAAAATTCTGTATTTTTCTATTGAATTTCTAGAGAGAATAATTTTGGGTTTGCAATCCTATTTTTTAATACAATAGCTAAGTATCCAAGATGCACTGCAGGTACTCTTTCTCACCAAATTGCTCATTTTCCACAAATTTAGATTCTAGTGTGTAGTTTAATATTCACTAGTTTGATTTTTTATTTTTTAGCAAAATTAGAATCCAATTCGTAGGTTGTGCTTGTTGTCCATGACAGTCCCCTTGATCTCATGACTCATCATAGGTATTATATTTTGCTCCAATTGTTGATCAACATCAAATGTGGCCATCATAATATCATCCATAGCCTCCATATTCTACAATTATTCATTGCTCATTTCTCATACATAGTAACCAATTAATGCAGGCCTAGAGCTTGGACTGTAGATGTATGCAAAAAATGATAAATCCCTGCCTCTGTAAGCCTAATTAAACACAACAACTGACATGTTGTTTGATATTTTAAATAGTCATATGACTGTCCTTTTTCTATCTTGTAAACACTTACTCAATGCATACAATAATTTATTGAAATGCAAAGTTGAATGGCCTCTTAACTCTTGACACTAATGTCAATGCATTTGTCCAAACAGGATTAATCATATTTTGATCTAAATTTTCGTAATGAAGTCTTCCAATCTGAGTATTGATGACAATCCATCTTGTCTTTTACTACCCCTATTAAATGCTCATCATCTTGGCACATCAACTTTCTCTCTTTGATTGGCCTCTCCTTATGTCCTGTCATTATCCCTATGGATGCACTTTGGAGCCTCCTACTATTATATATCGCCCAGAGTCAACCCGATATGCCTACATTTCAACAAATAGTTTTTTTTTTTTAAAAAAAAACTCCATTGTTTCGTCGAAATTGCGACGAACCACAAAAATGCCCGACGACCTTGCTATGCACCCGACGAACTTTCATCGTAATGATTTGCCTATTTCGTCACGAGTGCGACAAACTTGCGCCATAATGACTTGCCTATTGCGTCCCACATTCGACGCTCTTATGCTACACGTGCTTCGGGTATTGTTCATCCGTAGACCAATGATACAGTCATCTCCATCTCGATGAATGTATGTTGATGCTTTGACGATTCAGCGACAGTATGCTGCACATGCTCCAGGTATTGTTCACCGCTTGACCGATGACTATATGTCGCTGCTCCGATGCTTTAGCGAAGCTATGCTGCTCGTGCTCTAGACATGTTTCATCGCTAGGTCGACAACACTTCTGTCCTGGTTCCAACGAATGTATGACAGTGTTCCGACGCTTTGGCAACGGTGTTCCGCCCACAGTCCAACCACTGCTCGTCACGTGATCGACGGAATGGGCGTTGTTATTCTGACGAACTGGCGTCAGGAGGGCAACATTTTATTGTCCGTTGGGATATAGACAAAAATTGAGTGACGACGCTGATTTGTGCGATTCGTTGGTCAGTCGACAATAGATCATCAAAATTCTAATGAACTGTCGTCGGAAATTGGGGTCAAATCCATTAGTGCATGGGTCTGGCCAAGGCTCTCGGTGCCAACTATGGATTACGTCGTGCAACAGGTCTATCATGTGTGGAGCCTCCATCTCTACCCTGAAAGTCTAAGATTTAAAAATAGTTTGGCATTTTATTGAGAATAAACTCGCAATAGTGTTTCCTCAAAAAGTATTGCGGAACCTCATGGTTATTGCATGGAGGTTGGTCAAATACCAACCACCATCACTCCCAATTTTTTTTTTTAATTAACTCATGGTAGCACCAATGGATGGGGAACCTCCTTCATGCATGAGACAAAGTTTCATTGGTTCTCGGGTCTATAAATAGGGCACACAAGTCGGCTTTGCTAATTTTTTGTTTTTTGAAATCTGCATATGACGAACCACTAGCATAAAATTGTCTCATCTCATGCCTCTTATTTGACCAAAAAATAATTTTCTCGCTCATTTCTCCTACATGAGTTACAATTGAATTCAATGATTCAACAATCCCTCTCCTATAAGGGTGGGTTTCGACATGCTCAGTTAATCTTCCAATTAATTGTTGGATGTCTCTTTTATTGTTTTCAATTTGATTTTGAATATTTTCTTGTGTTCCTTGAGGATGCCTATGAATTTATGAAGGGATTTTGGGTTGTTCTTGTATAGGAGGCTCTTCATGAGGGGGTGATTGTGAATTCTCAATGTTTCGAGGTGGAGATTCATTCCCTAAGAATTAGAACAAATTTTTATTATAAAAACCTATTTAAATTTACATTCTAAATCAAATCCAAAATAAATAGAATAAAAATACATACCTCTTTGCAATCTTCGACCTCTCCAACATGTTGACGACATCCTTGTGGAAAATGGCAAGCTAAGGATGCAAACAATGAATGAGATTTGGCGAGCGCGAGTTGCAGACCTGAAATCCTCTTTCTCAAGCCATGAGTTGAAGACAAATGAGGGTTTGAAACCCATTTTTTTTCTTTTATGTCAACTTTCCCATTTGGCGCATGCCAAATGGCTTATTTCGGGCTTTTTTTGGACGTTTTTTCAATTTGGCACCTAAATTGTGTCACAGATTGGTGCACTTACCCTTTTCTAAAAATATTTGAAGTCCCATTTTGGTTTTAGGCTCACAAAAGGCATGGTAACCCAACCCTTAGCCTTGGACCTATAAGTACAAGGTCATTTTGTCAAGAGAAATAATTAACTTTGGCAATATGGTAGACGAGTTTTTTTCCAACATTATTTTGTGAAATTAAAACCCATTATAGATCATGATATATAGTTTTCAAATATATATTTTTTTATGAATGGATTAGTTTTTCTATTTTTTAATTAATTTCTAAGGAAACTTGTTGATAGACTTGAAATGTCAAGTTTTCATATTTTTCAATAACTTTTAATTTGTTGATTTTCTTGTATTTTTTTTATATTGCATCAATCTACAAACAGTTAGTTATACAATGAAAAAAATCAAAAAATGATTAGTTTAGGTCAAATTATGGTGTAATAAAAAATTAATAAACAATATTTAGAAAAAAATATTCTCATCAATATTCAGCTTATTACACATCTTTTCCCATAATAAATTAGAAAAATACTTTTATTTAGGTCAAATTATGGCGTCCATACACATGCATGGTATGGTCCTAAAAACGTTACTTTTAAAAAGTGGTTTTTAGACATGCCTATTAAAAAGTTTATTTTTCATTTGAATATTGGAATAAATTACATATTTGAAAACTAGACTCAAAATATTAAATTCCATATTACTGGACATTTTTAAGATTCAATGTGTAAGTACTTCAAATTTTTAGTCCAACTGTGACAAATCCTGAAAATCAAGAAAAACACTTCCACTTTTTGAACATTTTGTGGACCCAACTTCTTGCACTTACCCATATACTATTAATCACTTGGACTAAATTAACAATAAAAATCATGAATCCATGCCTTAGTCAAACATGACATAAGATGCACACACATTTCTTTTAATACATCAATGCCAATACTAAACTCTTTGGATAGGTAGATCTTAACACCCATTGCATGAATACCATTGGAAAAATCCTATTTAAACTCCATGAAATTGTGTAGCTTCTAGTATTTTTCACCTATATGTTATTGGTGAAATTTTTCTACCCTATGTTACAACCAAATACTTCTTTTGGAAGAGCATGATCCCTAACTCTTGCTATGCTAGATCAGTGATAAGTTTATCTATATCTGGGCCATAGGTTTAATGATTTTGGTAATCACCTCATGATGAGTGGGACAAACTACATTAAGAGAAAACTTATCCTCTACCTATGCCCTCATATAGTCCTTACTCAACCCTATCTATGATGCTAAGAAGTTAGCTCTTGTATCAAATTTAGTTCAACACTGTGGTATTAGAGTGTACAAGAATAATGATTTGAAATGTATTGACTAAAGAGTTTACACCCTAGTCTAGTTAATTAAGTTACATTAACCCAAAGGGATCCATTACATTATGCAATTTTCTTATATGTCTTGGGGTCAATTTACCAACACATATGTAACACAACAAACCCACATGGGCTAGCCTCAATCTAACACATATAGAAAAACTAGAAGAAAAACTCATAGAGAATTAAGTCCATTCATTTCATTCAATTATTTTTAGAAACACATTATTTACTAGACATGATTAAGTCCATAAATATAATATGAGACAATATTCTACTTTCAAGTACATATATTTTTGGTAAATTTTAATTGCAAGGGCTTAACACATAATTATCCATCAAATAGATATAGGGAGAAAATGATATATAGGTAAAAGTACAAACCTGTGTCACTTTTATAAAGGAAATGACCAACACATCAAAATTCTCAACTTTGACCATATAAAAGTGGTCTTTATGTTTTGAATTTAAAAATGATGTAAACTAATGAAATGTAAAACTATTGATAAAGTTGATTCCTGTAATTTTAAAAAAAAATAAAAAAAATATTTTGATATTTTTAATAAATTTAAGAGCATTTTTTGAATTGCTAAAACTTTTAGGGAAAAGTGGTGTTGAGTTGATGTCAAGAAAAAAATAGAAAAAAAAATTCTCATATATTTTTTTCAAATAGATAACTTCAATATCTAGATCATGAAAAATAAAAATAAAAATTGATGTATATTTTCCTCATAATAACGTGTTAAAGTCAAACATACTGGAATTTGATATTTTTCATTTGATGTCAACTATTATCTATTTTTTTTTTTTTTTTAAATATACCTTTTTAGAGAGGACGATTCTCTCCTCTAGTGCACTGTATATTTTTCAAAAATAAAAATAAAAATTCTAATCAGCCTCATTTTTTGTTTTAACAACCTACATGCATTATTTTTAAAAAAAACATATTAAAACTAATCAAAATATCAAAAAATTATATATTTGAATTTTTGACTATGAACTCTACCAAATGGTATTTTTAGTGTTTTGAAAAAAAATATTCTGACACACAAGAGTCACAACTAATTCCAATCATTCATATGAGTCATAGTGGACAACAACAAATCCCACTAAAAATATTTTGGTCACTAATGTTGAGGTTGATTTTGCATTTGATGGACGTGCAGACCTGAAACAACTTTGTATGCTCTTCACAAACTGCCGATAGTGGCCTCTAAAAATGAGAAATAGTTCATCATCCTCAAGCACAAGTAATTTTTTGCCTTCACTACTTCCCTTAAAATCAAAACAAAACAACCAAAATAGAACGAAAATTAGAATGTAGAAGCCCAAAATTTTGATCTCTTGGAGCCAATTGAGGAGGCCTTTTAATTAAATATATCATTTTCTCCTATTAATCAAATAATCATTGTTATTTGGCTAATTCATCCCCTTTCATACTAATTTTCATCCCATTTAATTAGATAATGCAAATTATTTAATTAAAATAATCTTAATTATTTAGTTGAATGTCAATAATTCCCCCTTTACTAAATAAGCCAATTATTTAATGAAATCCCTAATTTACTCCATCATGCACAATTAGGTGATTTCTTAAATTACTTAATTAGCTAATTTATCTCACCCTCCCACTTGCAAGAGAATATTCCTCCATTTCTACTCCTCCAAAATTGGAAATATCTTGTAACAACTTCCTAATTTTTAGGAAGTGTGCTTCTTCAAATCAATGAGAGTCATTAGTTAAAATATTTGATCCTTTTCAAGTTGCATTCTCATCCATTGATGGGAATCCTTGATCCATGCCAACTCCTCTTATTTATTTTCATCCATTGATTGATCAAATCAATCTCGACCATTAGTTCAACTGTTACTCCTATAAATAGTCCTCATTTCTATGAGAAAAGGATCCACTTTCATTTAGAGTAACTACACTATAGTAAATTTTAGAGTATTGATCACACACACTTTAGCATTTAGCATCCATTTTAGCTTATCTTGCATCCACTTTCATCAAACGTCATCAATGGCATCCATTTGAAAGCTTGTTTCAATGTAGGGATTAGGAAAGGACTGAAATTCCACATCAATGCAACACCAATCCCCAATGGGATGAGGTTTGAGGCATTAGATTAGTTTCCATTATGCATTTCTCATTAGTTTCTTGTTTAATCACTTTTTTGTTTGATGTTTTCAATTATTTTATTGGGAGCTTGACTTAACTAGTTAGATCTTGGTTAATTTCTTATGGATAAACCATGTTTAGCTTAGGTTATGATCATGCTCACATTCTGGAACTAGAAGGAGGGATTTACTAACCATATTTGACCAATTTTCCTTGATTTTTTCGTGTTTTACATCTTTTAGGACTCGACAACGCAATTATTCTTTGGACAGGCGATGCAATTGCAAATAGTGACACAATTGTTTGAATTGGTGCACAATTATCATTGGGCCAGAGCGACACAATTGTGTGAACCAATGCGATGCAATTTTACAATGATGCCTTTGTCTTGAACTAGAGCAACACAATTTCCAAACATCGACACAATTGCCTAAACCAAAACGATGCAGTTTCCAAACAACAATAAAGTTGTCTGAACCAGAGTGACACAATTATTTGAACAACGATGCAATTATTAGGTAAAAAAAATAGAGAATTCAATTTTCATGTTTACTTTGAATTTTCAAGTTTATCTACTCTTTGATCACTTACTAACTTCTAGTTTGTTTTTGTAAGGCTAGCTATTTTCCAGATTTGAAGTGGAGGAGAAAATTATTCATTAACACTTGTCATAACATCATTTAATCTTTCAATTTGGGCTTTAAAACTTACAATGCTATGAGTTTTTCAAATTTGGCTTAAAACTGAACCAATAATCTTTTAATTTGGGCTTTAAAACTCACAATGCTATGAATCTTTCAATTTAGGCTTTAAAACTTACGAATTCTATGAATCTTTCAATCTGGGCTTTAAAACTTACAATGCTACGAGTCTTTCAAAGTTGGCTTAAAATTGAACCCAAAAATCCTCACATATTGCGATTTGGTTTAAAATTGAACAACACAAACGTACACTTAGTTTTGGTGCAAATAAAATGAACATAACATCTACTTTGGTGCACTAAAATGAATTGGTATCTTTCAAGCTTTCCATGCTTGTGTAACCTTTTAGTGTGTATCCTCTCCCCTTGTACTTCGTGTGATCTTGGGTGAAGAGAAACACTCTAAGTTTACAAAAAAAATTGAGTCACCCAAAGCTTGCTTCGTATCCTCTCCCCTTGCGCTTCGTGTGATCTTGGGTGAAGAGAAATAGCATTCATTTTCTTTTATTAGAGAGGGCCTACCATTGAGATACATCCCACAATGGAGAACTCATCATAACCTTCAAACACGTTTACTGGTGGGCTATATAAAGTGTGTGAATGTTATACCTTGTGGGTCTACTCTCATGCGAACAAATGGGTCACTTATGGGAAGCTAGATAATTTAGTGCCTCTCATCTGAATTATACCTATGGTGTTCACAGTGTCACTAAAACTTTTCTATCTAGAGGCCAACCAAGTTTTCCAAAATTCCCTTTGAAGTAGTGCATGGGAGGTGCACCACTCCTAGAAGTTACTTACCACAACTGATTCATAGCTGAGGCATAAAGCTTAAGAGTTCATTCTCTTGTACAAAGCTACATGTATCAAGACTGTACATTTCCTTGATATGGCCTATTTGATCCCTCTATAATTTTGGATTTAAAATAATTCCTTCGGGGGTGAGGTAAGCCTACTAAGAAGTGATGTACCTTTATTCCTTTAGACTATTAAAGTGATTGATTTTGTTGAGCCAAACTAGTAAGTCTTATGGAAGAAGACTTGGGAAAAAATCTCCCATACCCATTGAGTTAGTTATACACATTGCTTAGCATTCAAACAACTCAAACAAACATCTTGGTCAAAAATTTCAAACCCTTTTTTTTATATATGAGTGCACTTCAAGGACAATATATCGTTGCATACCTTTAAATATATCTTCTTTTTTTTCAAAAGAATATATTAGTGGTTTCTCAATATATTTTACCATATCTCTATTCACTTATATCAAAGTTAACCTAGGGATCTATGGCTTGCCTCTTTGATTTCAACAATGTCAAGCTTTGTGGAAAACATTTTCCCTTGTCATAGAAATTCTTAGTTTAAACTTAATCAAGACATTTGATGTCGTAAAAGTAAACTCGATAATCAAAGATTAAATCAATTGAACACACAAAGTAAGTACACCTTGGTTCCATTTCCAAACATCTTTACTTCCAAACAACAAAGATAAAACAAGGCAATGGATACCAAAACATTGTATCAAAGTTCTACCATCAAACAAACATTGATTTCTTAGGTTTATCACTCCAAGGGAAAATAATGTCTTTCAACACCTTGGTCTTGTAAAAAATGTCCCTCTTAGTTTTAAAAATTATGATCAATCATCCCATTCACATCAAAACATTTGACATATCATCTCACAAATAACTTTGAATTTTGGACACAACAACCTCCTAGACTTAGTTTATCATCAAAAAATCACCTAGTTTAGCTATATGTTTTGGATTCACAAGTTCATTAGCATCCTTATCAAAACAACAAACATCAAACCTTTAAATTCTAGTGTTATCCAAAATTAGAAGTTCATCATCCACATCACTCATCCTTTCATCATCCATTCACACCATTGGTCCTAAACACCTTAGAGGATCACTTATACCAAAATTTGAATCAACTCAAGAGTTCCAACAATACAAATCTCAACACACTACTCCCAAATTTGATCCCAAATTCATGGTAGCAACAAGATCATAATACAAGAAAGACATGGAGAAAAAAAAAATTCCATCTAACACAAGTGATCCCAATCAACAAGAATTTGATCCTAGAAGTTACTCAATCCTCTCACAAAATCCACCTCAAAATTCATTAGTTATGGGGTATGAAGTAGAAGATGTAACCAAAAATCCACTTAAACTCACCGCAGAGGAACTCCTTGAAGTACAAAAAGATCCCAAAACCCACCATCTCATCAACACATTGATGAAGTTGAACCCAACACTTGATACATGATATCCTTAGAAAAGGAAGCTGCAAAACTCCCTTCAACATTAGATTAGGACACAATTAGGGAGAAAATTTTGGGAAATATGGCATCTAATCCTCAAATATCCATTACACAACCCTTGGTACAAGGTGTAACTCAATCTATCACTTAACCATCTTCATCACATGCTCCAAGTCAACCTTTGACTACTAGCCTTGCAAATCGACTAGGAACCAACCTTGGTCTCACTCCCAATCTAGGAATCAACACAACTTTGGGTACACAAGACACGACTATCCCCCAAAACACAAATTGGACACCAACATTTTGTGCCCAACCATATGCTTCCACTACAACAAGTTCCCAAAGTATTCCTATTGTTCAAAAAAATCAAGTGAGTCAAACACCCCAAGGGGATCAACAAGGAAAAGTAAAAACCATAGTGCAAGGTCAATCCTCCAACCAACAAGGTCCATCTTCACAAAACCATCCTATTGACCCTCAAATTCAAAAGGTTCCACTAGTCCCTCAAATCAACCAAGGAAACACATCAAACCCACTGGCCACAAATCACATCAATCAAGGAAAACCATTGGTCCCAAACCAAACACATCAAGGAAATTCATCCAATCAATTGGTCCCTCAACATAAAATCAATCAAGGGAATTATTCCAATCAATTGATGGGTAAGTGAAAAAAGATGGGGGGCCAAAAAGGGGTCTTAAGTGGCCACTTATTTTTTTCTGAAATCAAGAAATACTGACCTTGGACATGAAATTGAGGATAGTTACACTCAAAATTTTGATATGCAACAATAAAAAGGATTGTAGTGCTCTAATTCTACTTTCTAAACTACTAATTGTTTTTGAAAATGGTAGAGATTAAGGGGTTCAAAAGAGGGGGCCACAAAAATTGGTGTTATTTTTGTCAAAAAAATATAACATAGCAACTTTTGTGGCTCTCTCAAAAGGTTAATTTTTTTTTGTATTTCTAAAATCACTTCGATGATAAATTAGCTAGCAGTATGTAGTTTATGCCTGATTTTTCTAATAATTTTTTAATGAATATTTGATTTTTTACTAATTTTCAAAGTGGACACTTCCTGAAAAAATAGAATTTTGGCTGTGCTACCCCTATAAATTTTGAAAACTAATTGAAAATTATTATTAATATTTTTTAATATGTGTATAGTGGAGTCTAGTTTCTAAAAATGTAATTTATTTGAAATTTTGATGAGTGGTTAATTTATAACAAAAAAAACACCAAACACTGGTTTTTGTCGAAAAATAGACACACACAAAATAAATTATAGATCAAAGGCTTAACATTATCAAAATGTGAAAAATTTACATCGTTAGATAGCTAAAAGAGAGCCTAAAATACCCAGGTGTTTGATTTGTTCGACCTTGAAACACATGCAAACCTGATGGTGAGCACAGCCAAGATTATGTGAAATTTTGTAGAATATGAAAAAACACATCTTTGGACATTGGGAAGGCCCTCCAAGCCTTTGGGTTGGAAATCAAAAGAAAATCCAAGCCAAAGGCTTGGGTATTCCCAAATAAAGAAAAAACACGCTCACGTTATTTCAATGCATTGATAAAATGTGAGCGCATTATAATGCACTCGTGTTTTGTGAATGCATTTAAAAAACGTAAGCACATTATAACATGCTCGCATTTTGGTCTAAATTGAATTTATTTATTTCTTCTTGTTATCTTTCAGGGAAACTATATACACGAAATAAACATTTAAGTATAAGTTGACATTTACAAATGGGTGTTTACTTTGTTATACTTTAAGTTATATTTCATGTATATAGGTTCAAGATGTTTGAGACTGGTTTCGGATCTCTAGGAGTTATAATGCAAATTCTATTTTTTGGAAGATCTCACAAATTTTAGATAGTCAAATTTTAGTAATTAGCAAGTTGTATTATTTCTCTCTATCTCACTCATTTTTTATCCCTTACAGTCTAGACCTCTCTCTCTCTCTCTCTCTCTCTCTCTCTCTCTCTCCTTTTCCCTCTAATTCTCTCTATCTCACTTCTTTCTCGCTCCCTCCCTCCTTTACTCTCTACTTATCTCTATCTCCCTCCCTCCCTCTCTCTCCCTCCCTCTCTCTCTCTCCCTCCCTCTCTCTCTCTCTACCTACCTCTCCCTCCATCACTCCCTACCACTCTCTTTATTTCTCTCTATCTCACCTCTCTCTCACCTCCCTCTATATCCCTCCATACTTCTCTCTCCCTCTCTTCTTCCCTATATACTCTCTATATCACAATCCCTCTCTCTACTTAACTCTACATCCATCACACCCTACCACTCTCTCTCTACACCTCTCTATCTCACCTTTCTCTCCCTCCCTCCCTCATTCCCTCTCTACTTCTCTCTATCTCTCCTCTCTCTCTACCTCTCCTTCCCTCTCTACTTATCTTTATCTCCCCTCTCCCTCTCTCCACCCACCTCTCCTTCCATCACTTTCTATTTCTCTCTATCTCACCTCTCTCTCCCTCACTTCATCTCCCTCCCTCTCTCCCTCTCTCTCTACTTATCTATATCTCCCCTCTCCCTCTCTACCTACCTTTCCATCCATCACAACCTACCACTCTCTCTCTATTACTCTCTATCTTGCCTCCCACTCTCTCCATCCATACCTCTCCCTCTCCTTCCCTCTCTACTCTCTATCTCCCTAATCCCTCTCTACCTACCTCTCCATCCATCACTCCCTACCACTTTCTCTACACCTCTCTATCTCGCTTCTCTCCCTCCCTCCCTATTCCCTCTCTACTTCTCTCTCTACCTCTCCTTCCCTCTCTAATTATCTTTATCTCCCCTCACCCTCTCTCTCTCTCACTAGATGTCTCCCTACATACCTTTTCCCCTATCTACTCTCTATCTCTCCTCTCCCTCACTCTACCTCTCTCTCTCTCTCGCTCGCTCTCTCCCCCTCCTCCCTCACCCTCTTTCTCTTTCACTCTCTCCTCTCTATCTCACCATTCTCTCTTTCCCTCTATATTGTAACTCTCCTCTATATATCACCATTATCTCTCTACTTATCTTTATCTCACCTGTCTCTATTTACCTCTCCCTTCCTCCCCTCTCTCTTCCACCCTCACTGCTTCCCTCTATCTCTATATCTCTCTACTTCTCTCTATCTCTCCCATCCCTCTCTATTTGCATCTCCCTCCATCACTCCTTACCACACTCTCTCTATTTCTCTCTCTCTCACCTCTCTCTCACCTCCCTCTCTCCCACTCCATACCTCTCCCTCCATCTTTCCTTATCTACTCTTTATCTCACATTTCTCTCTACCTCTCCTTCCCTCTCTACTTATCTTTATCTCCCATTTCCCTCCCAACCTCTCTCTCTCTCTCTCTCCCTAATCCCTCCCTCCCTCCTCTTTCTCTCTCCCCCTATTAGGGTTGAGGTTATAGATTTAAGTGTATATGGTATAGGGATTAGGGTTTACAATATTAGGTATAAAGTTGAGGGTATACGGTATAGGGTATAGGGATGAGGGATGAGGGTTTAGGGTTTAAGGTCTATGGTCAATGGTTGAGGGATAGTGTATAGGGTATATGGATTAGGGTTTATGATATTGGGTATATGGTTGAGGATATTCTCACCTCTCTCTCACCTCCCTCTCTCTCCCTCCATCTGTCCTTCCTTATCTACTCTTTATCTCTCATGTCTCTCTACCTCTCCTTCCCTCTCTACTTATCTTTATCTCCCATTTCCCTCCCAACCTCTCTCTCTCCGAAATCCCTCCCTCCCCCCTCTTTCTCTCTCCCCCTATGAGGGTTGAGGGTGTAAGGTTTAGTGTTTAAGGTATAGGTTTGAGGTTATAGGGTTAAGTGTATAGGGTATAGGGATTATGGTTTACGATATTAGGTATAAAGTTGATGGAATTGGGTATAGGGATGATGGATGAGGTTTTATGGTTTATGGTTTAAGGTATAGGGTTGAGGTTTGAGGGATAGTGTTCAAGGTTGAGGGTATCAGGTTAAGTGTGTAGGGTATATGGATTAGGGTTTAGGATATTAGGTATATGGTTGAGGGTATTGGGCTGAGGATATTAGGTTTAAGGTTGAGGGTTTAGGATTTAGGATTTATGTATAAGTTTGAGGGTTGAGGATTGAGGTATAATGTTCAAGGTTGAGGGTATAAGGTTACATGTATAGGGTATAGGGATTAGGATTTAGGATATTATGTATAGGGTTTATGGTTTAAGGTATAGGGTTAAGGCTTGAGAGTGTAGGGTTTATCTTTTAAGTATATGGTTGAGGGGTAATTTTTAGGGTTTAGGGTATAAGGTTGAGGGTATAGGGATGTGGGTTGAGGGTGTAGGGTTTATGGTATAGGGTTTAGGGATAGTGTTCAAGGTTGAGGGTATAGAGTTGTGTATAGGGTATAGGGATTATGGTTTAGAATATTGGGTATAGGGTTGAGGGTATTGGGTTTAGGATTGATGGTTTAGAATTTAGGGTTTAGGGTACATGGTTGAATGTATGGTTTGGGTTTTGAGTATAGGGTTGAGGGATGATGTTCATGGTTTAGTTTATTAGGTTGAGGGTATAGGGTATAGGGTATAGGGATGAGGGTTGAAGGTGTAGGGTTTAGGGTTTAAGGTATAGGGATGAGGGTTGAGGTATAGTGTTTAGGGTTGAGGGTATAGGGTTAAGTGTATAAGGTATAGGGATTATGGTTTAGGATATTAGGTATAGGGTTGAGGGTATTGGGTTTAGGGTTTAATTATAGGGTTAATGGTTGAGGGATAATTTTTAGGGTTTAGGGTATAAGCTTTAGGTATAGGGTATAAGGATGAGGGTTGAAGGTGTAGGGTTTAGGGTTTAAGGTATAGGATTGAGGGTTGAGGGATAGTGCTCAAGGTTTCAAGGTTATAAGGTTAATTGCATAAGGTATAGGGATCAGGGTTTGGGATATTGGTTATAGGGTTGAGGGTAATAGGTTTAGGGATTAGGGTGTAGGGTACAAGGTTGAATGTAGGGTTTAGGGTTTAAGTATAGGGTTGAGGGATAATGTTTAAGGTTCATGGTATAAGGTTGAGGGTATAGGTTATAGGGATGAGGGATGAGGGTTGAGGGTTGAGGGTTTAAGGCATGGGGTTGAGGGTATATGATTAAGTGTATAGGGTATATGGATTAGGGTTTAGGATATTCAGTATAGAGTTGAGGGTATTCAGTTTAGGGTCAAGGGTTCAGGTTACAAGGTTGAATTTAGGGTTGAGGGTATAAGGTTAAATTGTATAGGGTATAGGGATTAGGGTTTAGGATATTGGGTATAGGATTTAGGTTGTAGCATTTAGGGCATAAGGTATGGGGTTAATGGTTGAGAGTGTAGGGTTTATAGTTTAAGTATAGGGTTAAGGGATAATGTTCAGGGTTTATGGTATAAGTTTAAGGGTATAGGGTATAGGGATGAGGATTGAAGGTGTAGGATTTAGGGTTTGAGGTTTGAATGATAATGTTCAGGGTTGAGGGTATAGGGTTAAGTATATAGGATATAGACATTAGGGTTTAGGATATTGGGTATAGGGTATAGGGATTAGGGCTTAGGACATTTGGTATAGGGTTGAGGGTATTGGGTTTAGGGTTTAGGGTTTAGGTTACAAGATTGAATGTGGGGTTGAGGGTTGATGGTTGAGGGTATAAGGTTAAGTGTATTAGGTATAGGAATTAGAGAGGGAAAGAGGGAGGGAGGGAGAGAGAGAGGTGAGATAGAGAGAGAGGAGGGAGGGAGGAAGAGAGATGAGGGTTAAGTGTATAGGGTATAGGGATGAGGGTTGAGGGTGTAGGGTTGATGGTTTAAGGTATAGGGTTAAGTTTATAGGGTATAGGAATTAGGGTTTAGGATATTAGGTATAGGGTATTGGGTATTGGGTTTATGGTTGAGGGTTTGGGTTTTAGGGTATAAGGTTGAATGTAGGGTTCAGGGTTTAGGTATAAGGTTTAGGGTTGAGGGTTGAGGGATAATGTTTAGGGTTTAGGGTATAAGCTTGATATATTGGGTATTGGGTTTATGATAGAGGATTTAGGGTTTGGGGCTTAGGGTTTAGGGTTTAGAGTACAAGGTTGAATGTAGGGTTTAGAGTTTAATTATAGGGTTGAGGGATAATGTTCATGGTTTAGGTTATAAGGTTGAGGGTATAGGGTATACAGATGAGGGTCGAAGGTGTAAGGTTTAGGGTTTAAGGTATAGGGTTGAGGGTTGATGGACAGTGTTCAAGGTTTAGGGTATAGGGTTAAGTGTATAAGATATAGGGATTATGGTCTAGGATATTGGGTATAGGATTGAGGGTATTGGGTTTATGGTTGAGGTTTTTGGGTTTAGGGTTGAGGGTATAAGCTTCAGTTATAGGGTATAGGGATGAGGGTGTAGGGTGTAGGATTTAGGGTTTAAGGTATAGGGTTGAGTGTTGAGGGATAATGTTTAGGGTTGAGGGTATATGGTTAACTGTATAGGGTATAGGGATTAGGGTTTAGGATATTGTGCATTGGGTTTATATTGTATAGCTTAGGCTATAAGGTATATGGTTAACGGTTGAGAGTGTAGGGTTTATTGTTTAAGTATAGGGTTGAGGGATAATATTCAGGGTTTAGGGTATAAGGTTGACGATATAGGGTATAGGGATGAGGGATAGTGTTCGGGGTTGAGGTTATAGGGTTAAGTGTATAGGGTATAGGGATTAGGGTTTAGGATATTGGGTATAGGGTTGAGGGTATTAGGTTTAGGGTTTATGGTTTATGGTTTAAGGTATAGGGTTGAGGGTTGAGGGATTAGGGCTTATGTAATAGGTTGAGGGTAGAGGGTTATAGTTGAGGGATAATATTCAGCTTCTTGAGTGTATAAGATAAAGTGTGTAAGGTATATGAATTACAGTTTAGGATATTCGGTTTAGGGTTATGATATAGATTAAGGGTATAAGGCATAGGGTGAATTGGGTTAAGATTGTATGGTTTAGGTATTAATTATAGGGTTAAGGCACAATATTCAAGGTTTAGGGTATAAGGGTGAGGTTATAAGGTATAGGGATGATTTTTTTTGGGTGTAGGTTTCAAGGTTTAAGGTATAGGGTTGAGGATTGAGGGATTAGGGCTTAAGTATATGGTTGAGGGTATAGGGTAGAGGGTTGAGATTTTATAGTTGAGGGATAATGGTCAAGGTTGAGTGTCTAAGATATACAACTTAAGGTTTAACGTTGAGGGTATAAGGAATATGGATGAGGGATGAGGATTTAGGGAATAATTATAGGGTTGAGTGTATAGGGTATAGGCTAGAGGTTTTAAGGTTGAGGGATAATGTTCAAAGTCGAGTGTCCAAGGTTAAGTGTATAGGGTACATAGGGTTTCAAGGTTTAAGGTTTAAGAGTTTAAGGGTATCTAGGTGTTGAGGGTTTAGGGTTTAATGGTTTAAGGTTTGAGGGATTGAGGGTTAAGGGTTGAGGGATTAGGGTTTAGTTATAATGTCAAGGGTAGAGGGTTTAGGGATAGGTTTTAGGGTTTAAGATTTAAGGGTTGAGGTTTGAGGATTTAGGGATAAGGTTTAGGGTTGAGGGTTAAGGGTTTAGGGTTTAAGGTTTGAGGTTTTAAGGATTTAAGGTTTAAGGGTCAAGGGTTTAGGGTTTAATGGTTTAAGGGTATAGGGCTTAAGGGATTAAGGTTTAAGGGTTGAGCGATAAGAGATTAGTGTTTAAGGTATAGGGTTGATGAATTAGGGTTAAGGGTTTAATGTATAAGGGTTTAATTAATTAGGGTTCGGGGTTTAAGGTTGAGGGCATAAGGCATATGGATGAGGGTTGAGGGTATAGGGTACAACTTAGAGGTTTTAAGGTTGAGGGATACTATTCAAAGTTGAGTGTCCAAGGTTAAGTTTATAGGGTTTAAGGGTATCTAGGGATTGAGAGTTTATGGTTTAAGGGTTTAAGGTTTGATGGATTAAGGGTTTAAGAGTTGAGGATTTAAGGGTTGAGGGATTAGGGTTTAAGGCATAGTGTCAAGGGTAGATGGTTTAGGGTTGAAGGTTTAAGGGTTGATCATTGAGGCTTTAGGGTTGAGGGTTAAGGGATTAAGGTTTAAGGGTTGAGGGCTTAACGATTGAGAGTTTAAGGGTTAAGGGTTGAAGGATTAGGGTTGAGGGTTTAATGTATAGGATTGAGGGATTAGGGTTTGGAGGGAGAAACTTGGGAGAGGGGGAGGGGGTGGGAGAGAGACTTGATAGAGAGAGAGTTCCCTAGTTAGGGTGGGAGGGAGAGACTTAAGAGAGGGAGAGGGGGTGGGAGAGAGATACCTGAGAGATAGGGGAGAGAGAAAGAGAGAGAGAAAGATAGTTCTCTAGTTAGGGTGGGAGGGAGAGACCTGAGAGAGGGAGAGGCGGTGGGAGGGAGAGACCTAGGAGAGAGAGAGAGAGAGAGAGAGAAGAGAGAGAGAGAGAGAGAGTTCTCTAGTTAGGGTGGGAGAGAGAGACTTGAGAGAGGGGGAGGGGGAGGAGGTGGGAGGGAGAGAATTGAGAGAGAGAGTTATCTAGTTAGGGTGGGAGGGAGAGACTTGAGAGATGGGGAGCGATGGGAGGGATAGACCTGAGAGAGGGAGAGAGGAAGAGAGAGGGAGAGAGAGAGAGTTCTTTAGTTAGGGTGGGAGGGAGAGACCTGAGAGAGATACATATATATACCTAAGAGAGAGAGGGGGTGGGAAGGATAGGAGGGATAGACCTAATAGAGAGGGGGGGAGAGAGGGGGTTGGACCTAAAGCCTAAGCCATAAACCATAAATCCTTGTAGACACAAAAAATATACAAGTTGATCTTGCACACCTAATCATGATCTTACTAACATCGTTTCTTCCTAAATCACCCCTTTTTCTAATTGATTTAATTAAATAATCCTTATTTGATTAAATTCATCACAATTCCTCTCTTATCTGATTAAGTCATTCTCTTCCATTAATTAAATAAATCAGTTTGTTTAATTAATCCTATAGTCTATCTTTTAATTAAATAATTCACTTTATTTAATTAACCTCTAAGATCACATCATTTAAATTAAATAAATTAATCTTTATTTGATTTAATCGAACACCACCTTCTTTAATTAAATAAATCAATCTTTATTTAATTAAATCTAAAATCATTATTCCTCTCAACTTTGATTTATTTAAATCCTAAAATCTAAGTCAAAATTGTTAAATCACCTAATCTCCCATTAAATTGATCAAATCATGATTAAATCATAAACCCATCACATCCTCTAGCTTTTCCCACTTGCACAATAAATCAATTTATTTGATTTATTGTTTCATCAATTTCCATTCAAAAGGGCATCTTTTGTGGAATATTCTTCCAATTCAAAAATCCTTCCAAAAGGGGATGGGTACTTCCAACAAGGAATTTAATGCCTCTTACATGTCCTTGGCCTTGATCCAAGTGACATTAACTCCATTTCCCTTCCCTCTAGACATGTCACTTTCAAATTTCAAATTTGAATCTCATAGAATTTATCATGCACAATGACCAAAATGTGCTCATTCTTCATCTAATCACATGTGGACAAGTAGCCTCTTCTCATTGGTTGGTCTTTTGTCCCACATTCACCCAAGTCCTTCAATCTCCCATTCTTAAAATCTATAAATAGAGGCCTCCTCTATTGAAATATCATCCACAATCCAAGCAAGTCTACTATATTTCATTTCATCCACAATTTGAATGCAAAGTTATTATCTTCAATTGAGAGCAATTCTATTTATCTTCTTGAGCATTTTCCATCACCATAGCTAGGTTATTGCAGATTTTAGCAAGGAGTCACATTGTTCTTCATCATCAAGTGGATCAACCATCATCAAGCTTACTAAGGAGTTGGGAAAGGGCCAATTTCTACACATAATTGGCACCAACTCCCCCATGGGATCAAGAATTTGCATCTTAGAATAGGATTTCATTGCTTTCTTTGTTCATCTTTCCATTTTTTTTCCTATTTGAGCATTACAAATGGATTTCATGAGGAATCCTTGTTCTTACTTACATATTGATCTAATTATGTGTTTGTGCAAGTGTAGGATTGGGGTTCACATTTTGGCGCTAGAAGGAGGGTTGATTTGGAGAAATTCATCACGTTTTTCCAAAAAAATTATGGTTTTTTGACATTTTTTGTGTCTACAGGAAATTGCACCGTTCACAGTCTAGCGGCACCATATTGCACCACTATCGGTCAAGCAACACTATATCGCACCGCTCCAAACTCCAAACTGTGTTGCTCGAGTCTTCGCACCCACCAAATTCAAATTTTCAAACTCAATCGTTGGTTCTTTAAATTCTAAATTGCGTCGCTAGGCCAAATAGCGCCACCTTTGCACTCTTTGTCCTGCTGCAGAGTGTCGTTCTCAGTCATCAGCGGCGCTATATCGCGTCGCTGGATTTCCAAACTCTGCTGCATTTGCTAACTGCACCGTTGGGTGATAGTAAAAAGTTCAAATTTAATTTTTTTTTGACATGTGCCTTTTTGTTTTCAGCCTTTTGAGCTATTAACCTGTTTGTTGTCTCTGTATCTTCTGGTTTTAATCATTTAGCAAGTTAAGGCAAGGAGGAAATCAAAGTGGAAGGTTACATTATGACATTATTCTCATCTTATACCAAGTGTTTTTGAACACTTTAGTGTTGTTTAACACTCTTAGAGAATCCTCAATCTATCTTAAGAAATTTGTTATCTTTCATGCTTTAGGGAACACTAAATTTCCTTTTGAGCCATAAAAAGAACAATAAGAATTTTCTTTCAATTTTGCAAACAAAGAGCTTAAAAAAGAATTTTCGGACAAACTTACTAGAGTTGGTTTTTGGATTTAATAATTGAACAAGGCAAATCCCACATTTGATTTGGTGTTATAAAAAGAATTCACTTTTTCTTTGTGGACTTAAAATGAAAGTGTTATTTTGTTTTATAATTGCTTACTCAAAGTAATACCATCAAAAGGACGTATGCGCTTCTCTCGCGCCTCACGGAGATCTTGAGAATCAAAAGATCTTTTGATGATCCTAAGTTGAGTAAAGTAATTACCTCCACATTTCATTTTGGGATTAAAATTAAACAAAACATCTTGCGAGTTTGTGTAAGCCTATTATGTGTATTCTCCCTTTTTTTCTAAACGAAGGTTGATCAAACTACGAATATGTTTGCTCGATTTTGTTTGTCTTGGGAAGTATCATGACAAATGCATTGTTGTAGTGCAATTGCGCCAACGATCGCGACAAAGGTGTTGCAATACTGCGATGCAATTGTTTGACTAACTTTGACGAGTAATGCATGCATAAAAATACAAAAAAATATATTTTTTTTGGAACGCGTACCGTGGGCTCTGCATTGATCGATCGTTGGTACTCTGATCATACCTTATCCATGAGGTACTGGGGAAGCATTGGATCAGCCATATCATCAAAAGGTCAGAGAAAAACTAGCATCAATTCTCTAAAGGAAAGTGTGCAAATGAATTGAAAATGACTCCTCAACCTCTATTTAAACCAAAAAATTAGGGTAGGAAAATAGAAATTTTCAATCTTTTTAAGCAATTTTTGAGCTATGAAGCCTATTTTGAGGTGTTTTTTAGGTTTCTAAGCCTATTTACACATCCTAGAGCTTCTTTTTTGTACCTCAATCTATGTTGAACCTTTGTCGTGATCTCGACTTGAAAATTAAAATTTTCGCTTGATCTCTCGAGGGGGTAGGGTACCAACATAAATTTCTATTGGGGCAACAGTGGGGCATCCAAAAAATCAAGAATTTTAAATTTTTGATCTGAGCAACAACTTTGATTTGAAAAGCATCAATCTTTGAAGTAATGTAACAGGTACCTCACTTCAAAGAGGTGAAAAATGCAGACACTTAAAATCGTCCTCATCGATATTGCACATCTGAATTTAATTACTAACACCATTTCGTCTTGAATCACCTTTTTTTGATCATTTAATTAAATAATCTTTGTTATTTAACTAAATTTATCATTTTCTCCTATCAATCAAATAATCAATGTTATTTGACTAATTCATCCCCTTTCATACTAATTTTCATCCCATTTAATTAAATAATGTGAATTATTTAATTAAATTTCTTATATCTTCTCAATTAATTAAATAATCTTAATTATTTAGCTAAATGTCATTAATTCCCCCTTTATTAAATAAACTAATTATTTAATGACATCCCTAATTTCCTCCATCATGCACAATTAAGTGATTTCTTAAATTACTTAGTTAATTAATTTATCTCACCCTCCCACTTGCAAGGGAATATTTTTCCATTTCCACTCCTTCAAAATGAGAAATATCTTGTAACAATTTCCTAATTTTTAGGAAGTGTGCTTCTTCAAATCAATGAGAGTCATTGATTAAAATCCTTGATCCTTGTCAACTTGCATTTTCATCCATTGATGAGAATCCTTGATCCATGCCAACTCCTATTTTTTATTTTCATCCATTAATTGATTAAATCAATCCTGACCATTGATTTAGCTATTTTTCCTATAAATAGTCCTCATTTCTATGAGAAAAGGATCCACTTTCATTTAGAGTAACTGCACTATAGTAAATTTTAGAGCATTCCTCACAAGCACTTTAGCATTTAGCATCCATTTTAGTTAAGCAAGTTGCATCCACTTTAGCTTATCTTGCATCCATTTTCATCAATCTTCATCAATGACATCCACTTGAAAGCTTGTTTCAATCTAGGGATTAGGAAATGGCTGACATTCCACATCAACGCAACACCAATTCCCCAATGGGATGAGGCTTGAGGCATTAGATTAGTTTCCATTATGCATTTCTAGTTAGTTTTTTGTTTAATGGCTTCTTTGTTTGATGTTTTCAAATATTTCATTGGGAGCTTGACTTAACTAGTTAGATCTTGGTTAATTTCTTGTGGATCAACCATATTTAGCTTAGGTTATGATCATGCTCACACTTTATGGCAACAAAGAGAGGTGGATGAGGTGGTTTTCTCTCACTTTTGTAGAATGTAACTTTATGGAAACAAAGAGGTAGATTAGGTAGCTTGCTCTCATTTTCATAAGCTATAGCTACTTCGGCTTGGAACAAAATCTTCAATGATATAATCAAAATCTCCCTTTTCATGTGATTCTATCTTCTTAAAAGTTTAATTGTATTTTACAATAAAATTGTATAAATACATCGATATAATTTAGTACCATGATTTGTCTTATCTAGCCAGATATTATCTTTGAAAGGTAATTGTTTATTGACCAAGAAGCCATTGAATTTTATGAAAATCATTGCTCTTTAAACATTACTTTGGTTATGGTTGTTCAAAATTGCTTTTTATGTCTTGATCACATTGTAATATTTCTTTAATCCTAATAAGTTTAATGAGAATATAAACTTTGCCAATTTAATAGATTGTATGTGTAAATCACATTCTAATTCCAATACTTTTGAAATTAATTAAATCTTTGAGGTGGAAATTACTATTAGAAAAAACTCTGTATGATAAATATTAAGAGTATAATTACTTAGTCTTTTTTATTAAAATGTCTCAAGAAAACTATAAATTGTAAACATGTACTAAACTGTTCACAACCATCTCCACCCATTGAATTGTTGCCATAGTGATGTGTTTCTCTTTAACAAAGTGTACAATATATTAATAGTTGAACTAAAAATGCATCCACTTAAGAGCATATCTTTGGTCCACTACAGTATTAAGTGGCGAACCTTTCAAAGAACCATGTTGCCTGTCGCCACACACCCTTAAATTCAACAGTTTGAAGAGAATGCCATAGGTGAATAGGAATAGAATAGTGAGGTGCTCTATGTCAGGTACTGCAAATTATACTCCAGCTAATCTGCCCAATCGTTCTCTCAGAATCCTCACTCCCATGTATCTGCACAATCACAAAACAGTATATATTTTATTTTACAAACATCAGAAGAGATGACAATCTGTAAAAGAGTAAAGGAAGCAAAAAGAAGCACACCTTCCAAGCATCAACACAGTGGCCTGAGGATTAGTTCCTGGAGAGAAAAGAAAAGTGGATCCATCGATGACTCGAACACCATCTGCTCCAATGAGTTTATACTCTCGATCAACAACACTACCCACCTGACATCCTCCATGGTAATGCCAAATTGTTGTCACTCTATCCTTACAGAACTGCTCTAATGAATCCGAATTGCCTGATTTCCTAGGAATCAAGTTTATGGGATGTTGATAGGTTGAACTCATAATGTCGGTCAGATTTATGTTGGGGGGTATGAATTCTTTCATAGGACGGGACAGTATGACCTTTTGGATGATCCTTATTCCTTTCACACACCTCTGCAGATCCACCGGGTGCTCAAAATAATTGAATCTCACAACCGGGTTGTCTCCAGCATTGGTACTGTTCAATCTCAGATAACCCCTGGAATGTGGACCGTTCACCTTCTCTAGAATAATTCCTCCCTTATTCATGATATTCTGTTTTCACCACAAAGGTGCAAGTTAGTCACAGAACAGACATACATCTATACATGAAATGAATAATGTTTTAATACATACCTCAGCAGATAATCCATATCCACTGGATGCCTCAATGAAGGATCCAAATTTGGTGATACCCACTACTTGTATGAGAGAGATCTCGAAGGGAACTGTAGAGGGAACAAAAATGGGATTCATGGGGTTGTCAGCCATATTCTTCCCCACTGCAGGCTTGTCCATTATCACTTGTATTCCCATGGACTTCAATTCCTCTGCAGGCCCAATTCCACTGAGCATAAGCAGCTGCGGGCTTCCCAGAGCCCCTGCAGAAATTATAACCTCACTGTTACGTTTCTTCAAAAAGACTCGATGCTCAGCTCCATCTCTACCTCTGAAAACAACCCCATACGCTTTTGGCCTCGTTTTTCCTGCAAATATCCAGAGCAAGCTTCCAAATCAAATTATAAAGAAATTCAAATTCTGTATGGCGTAGGATATGTTCGCTTACAGTTAGGGTGCGGGTTTATGAGGGGGCTTTAGGATCTATTTTGAAGGAACAGTGGATGTATGAAGTCAAAAAATAAAAAATTACAGGATTAAATCGAATCTTTTCCTACCAATTAATTTTTATTTTATTTTATATTTATTTACTCTGTTGAATGCATAGTTGTCAGGAGACTGGTATTGGTACTGGTTCGGGAGACTGGTACTGAAATCAGTATGGCTTTTTTTTTTTAATAGGAGATGAAGGTACTTGGAGACGTCATCTTTTTTTAATATAAATAAAAAATACTGTTATTGGTAGAGACTGGTATCCGTCCTAGTACGGTTTTTTTTTTTAATAGAAGACGAAGTACTTGAAGACATCATCTTTATTTAATATAAATAAAAATAATAATAATAATTTATAGAAAATACATGTGGAGATGGCACTTTCCTGAGCGGGAGACATCGGGAGTCTTTGTCCACGTCTCAATGCTGTTGGAGGCGTCTCAGGAGATGTCTCAAGTACCGGAGACGCATCTCCGTCTCCAAGACATGTTTCAGTGGGTAGGAGACGTGTCTCCCGATAACTATGGTTCAATTGAATATGCAAAATAATAAAATTTCATGAGACCACCAGCTTTCATAAATTTATGAGCTTAAACTCTTAAACTTAAACTACAAAATTCATGAGACCACCTACTTAAAAATAATCCTAAAAAGTCTCTGTAACATCCAATGAATTTTTTTAGGAAGCTCTCTCCATAAGATCAGAACTTTAAATGTATTTTGTATGCTAGAAATCCGAAACAGTCTTATATACTAAAATCATATGGAAAAAAACAGAACAGTCTCATATACTATAAGTCATATAGACTAAAAATACAAACTGCTCTGTATTCGAAACCATAAAAACAATTCATTTCCATTTTCATTCCATATTTAAGCTGGTACTCTGCTCTTTAATATGGAAATAGCTGGAGGCAGAACATGTAAAATACCTCTAGTAGAAAAAAGAAGGCGTTGAACCGTTGCATACAGCAAAACTGTAAGTTTTTTTGGATTGGCATGCTGAACAAGAATATCAGCGGCTGTAGAGCGGTGCCCAGAGCTATTAAAAAGTGTCCCACCAAGCTTGGTGCCAGGAATGTGGTCATATGTGAAGCCATTGTAAGGAGAAATCCCTGCCTCCGTTAGACCTTCAGCTACTGCATTCTGCCATTCATTTGGTTTCGGTCGATGAGCTACTGTACTTTCCACCCAACGGTAAGACTGCTCAACCAACCTTGGCTCCAATCCCATGGTCCTCACCTCACTTGGACTCGCACGGGAGTAAAACCCTGCGTTGAGGCAGGTGCCTCCTCCCAAAACTCTTGCTCTTGCATTGATCACCTAGCACACACTCAAATCAGCCATTACTCAATTCAATCACCAGTGTAGCTCTTACTGAATTCAACAAACAAAAAAGTGCAGATGTAAAGTTAGCTATTGAAAGGCATGACAAAGAGAACGAGTTGAGTCTTACCCCATCCTCAGATATAAATTCCTGGGTGGGCGTGTGGGGCGATTCACAGTCACGCAAATTTGTATAAAAATTGTGAATGTCGGTTATATTTGCGTTACCAAATGGAGATCCGCCTCTTTCCAAGAGAAGTACAGACATATTCTGAGAGAGAGTGGCAGCAAGAGGACACCCTGCTGTTCCTCCTCCAACAATTATATAGTCATAATCTTTCCTCTTCCAGTGCACATTCTTCTTTGCTTCTTTCATAAACAAGTGCTTTCCTCCTGCCCCAAAAACACAAAAGGAAAGATTTTCAAATGTTTCTGGAATGTTTGAACTAACGTTACAGAGTTACAGAGTGTACTCTGTAACCAATCTAAGATCATTGAGGGAAAAAACATTCGAAACGAAAATGAGAAAATATAAGACACTAACCTTCTGCAAGGATGCAGAAAAAGGTAATGAGGACGAAGCATATGAACACTGTGTTTGCTTTGACGCCCATTTGATCTGCCTTAAGTTTTTGCACCCAATTAACTATCATATAAAACTACTGTGAGATATAAATAGTAGTTAGTTTTGCCTTAGTTGACCGGTGAAGTACCATGATCAGTAGACTCTGAGTAGCTGGTTAGTGTACAGAACCGACTAAGTAGATGATACTTTAATACCATGGAGAGTGACCTGTAAGTAAACACATGGCTAGCAAAGCAATCTCTTACATCTCAATGATTGCACTGGTTTCAAAGAAAATGTCCATTCAATTCAGCTGTTGTCAACACCACCGAATTGAATGTTGAATGCATTCAACATTGACAGATGTGCAGTATATATGAATGCCCATTGCCAGGCAAATTGTCCAGCCTGTAATTGGGTACACATTTATCATGGTTCCAGAACTGGAATCTAAAGAAAACTTCTTCTTCCTGGCTCAACCTCAAAGCTAATTGATATCTCATTCAATTCTGTTCTGGACAGTAAGGCTATGGGCCATAATCAAGCGGTCCCAGAGATTTTATAGAGCAGTTAATGAGCTGAGAATTTCTGAGGACAGAATGGTTTTAAGGTTTATTTGAAAAGTGTATCAGTTGGAAAGGACATTTTTACTCCAGACCTACAAAAATTAGACGTTTCCTAAAGAAATTATGTGGATTGAAAAATCCTCTTCATGGGTCCCCATTGGCGACAAGAATTTTAAAACAGTGGAAACTGATAAATTCTTTCTCCATCTACTCACAGTCGGCTCTGCCTCTTCAGTTACGGTGAGTACAACAAACTATCATTCTGATTTAACTAAGGCCAACTGCCAAGAGCCAATACAAGAAAATTTTCTAGAAAGAATTTTCCTCTTTTTCTGGATTTAAATTTATTTGAATAATTTTTAAATAGATTAGATAGTGTTTTTAGTTTTAAGTGTGGAGGAGTTTTTTAATATTTACAAATATTTTAAGTTTTTAATAAATTATAAAAGTCTAATGTTTTTGACTTTTTAAATAGTAAAAATAGTTTGTGATTTCTTAATCTATTGGAGAAAATTCACTACTGTGTCTTTGGTAGAAAAATGAAAACCCAATAAATCTATACAAAGAAGCAGTGAATATACTATGGGGTTTAGTTGGATTGGCTAAAGCACTCTGTTGCAAGCAAAAGGTCACACAGTCTAATATTCCCTTGTCCTTGTAGTACCATAGGGAGTGTCATGTCAACACCATCATGTGAAAGAAGTTTATGAGGTGCATGCAATTAAATCTTTCACTATTGTATGACTCAATTGTTCTCCAATACAATAATAAATCTATTTTCCTCCCCCTTTTAGCTTATGTACATATAAATAGGCATATTGTACGCGGTTGCAATTATAAATAGGCACATGAAAAGTAATTTTAAATAGTACATAAAACTATACAAATGATATATATGAATGCTTTAAAACATGGGTGAATATTACTCAAAATAACACAAATAATTCCTAAAAATGCTATGCATTTTTTGAATTAAAAAATTACAATATGTAAAGTATATAATACTTATCCAACATTATTTAACTTTGCATTCTTTACATTTCTAAATGTCAAATCTATATTTTACCAAAATTTTAGTGTGCCTCTTTGCACATAAGTTATATATGTGAAAAACTTTCAAAATAGATTAAGAGGGAGAGATTTTGGATTTAATTGCACATAAGAGATTTTTAAAATTCAAAAGCACTTTTAATATTTTTAATTGACTATAAAAATATAGTCTATGAATTCTTAAATAGTAAAATTGAAATTTTATTTCTTAAATTATTATATGAAGAGAATTTGGTTGTGTGTACTTTTACTTTGTATCCTTTAAGATTCTAAATGGCAAATCTAAATCTTAGAAAAAATTTAAGAGGTCTTTTTACAGAGTTTAGATACAATTATAGTAGTTACTAGTACATAAATATACAAATAATAAATAAAAGTACCAAAACACCTCACTACACAACACCATAACAACTCTTATGATTGGCTATTTAATCATGTTCTCTAGATAGATTTGTTTAATATTAAAAATAAATAAAATTAGTTATAAAATAGCTTAATGTGAATTAGCATTGACAATTACGTGCAAACATTCATGAGGTGTTTGAATTTATAATTTTAAATGTTTTGAAATTTTACAAGAGAATATATTTCAATATCTAGTACTATTATCAATAATTTTGAAAGGTGAATGTACCAAATTGAGCGGTAAGAAATGACCAAATCAATAACTTTAAAATGAATGTGATTATGTTATGTTGAGATAAGAATAATGAAGATGCATTGTGACTTGGTAAATATAAAGACATAATATGGTAGTGTTATATTAAAAGAAACATAGTATACATGTGTTATGGACTGGTAAAAAAATAAAGCCATAACATGAGCATGTTAAATAACAAAAATTTGTTTCCATAAAAATAAAAGAGCTACCAATCATTTGTAGTTTATAAGGAAGCTAAGTTTGTAGAAATAACTTCCTACACTAAACCTTGAGAGGAGAATATGCAAATATTTCAAATTTAATTTTAACTTAATACATAAATAATGTGGAATCACATATAAAACTGAAATAAGCAATATACCACAACCCTTTTGGGGAGAAAAACCCCACACTCCAAATAAGCTCAATATATTAGTTTTAAAAAATTAAATTGTTATAATATACTTGCAAAAAAAGCCTTCATAGGAGTATCCACCAATGTATAATACATGAGAAATCTAACAACAGTTTAGTAGAGCTCCAATACTTGAAAATTCAATAAAAAAACTAGTATCCCAAAGCCTCAATTTATAGGTAAACATAATATAGAATACCACAAGTGGTATTATAAACCAAGTGCTAATATAGTGGGCCAAAACTAGGTGCTAAAAATAGCCATACGAACTCAAAAAATAGCTCACAAAAATAGAGGTACAAATTCTCATACCCCTTACACATGTGAAACCTCTAGGAATAGCGTGGAGCTTCCACATTGTAATTAATCTACCATTATTTGTCATAGATTTTGATTATCATGTCCAAAGTAATCTCCCCTAATTTGAGCTCTTATAGTTGTTATAGAATCTACTATAACTCCTTTAAAATAGTCCCTCCATATTATACCACTAAATTGACATATTTTGATAATGAAAAAGGATGATCTGGTTAAACTTCTATCTTGGGGGTATGATAGGCTTTCCCTTAAGTGCATATGGGCAGATGTGGTTGAAGTTTTGATGAGGTATGGCATCCTTGATGGTCGGTTTTCTACAATTTTAGGCTATCATTTTACCCTTCTTAATAATTTTAGACACAAACAACATGTTTCTTTCCCATTTTTCTCCTTACATCCCTGGAGGTTTCGGTTTATGCCCATCTAAAAAATTATCGAACACCAGTGCTTCATGAAGAACTCATCTTGCTCATCATGAAGCATGTCAGGGCTAACATCCCAGCCAAGGCTGTTAAGGGTAAGGACAAGGTCATTTCATCTGATTCTCCATCTTCTGGGTTAGACATGGAGGGAGCTGGGGATGAGGATTATAATTAGGTAGAGGATGCGGTCAAGGTTTCCTCCTCTCCTTTTGAATCTCCTAGCAAGAAGCGGAAGAGGGAGGCTTCAATGAATAAGGTTTTAATTAAAAATTTGAAATTCCTAGGGTTGAATGTGGAAGGGTTTGAGTCGGGCGATGAAGGTAATGAGTAGCTAAGAGATGGGCAACAAAGGCAGGCATGTAGCAGGAAATCCAAGGTGCAGAGTTCAGAGCATGGCACTTTCTGAGAAGAGAGGGGAGGAGGGTTCCGATTCACATCAGGTGGAGGACCAAGTTGTCATTGATAAATTTACTTCATTGGATGTGGTAGACTCCTTGACCCAACAACTTTCTCAACAGGATGTTCTAGTTGGCAATGACAATGATGGTGTTGTGGATAAGGTGGTTAAGGAACTGAGCCCTGATAAGTCTAAATATGCGACCGATGTCCATCCTCTCTCAAAGGATTTTTCATACCTAGATGAGGATAATACCTCAATGCCCGAGTTGCTGGATATAGCCAAAAATGGGGCCACTTGCAATTTTAAATTAGTCAAGTGGGTGGTGAAAGAGTTCAATAAAGTGAATATTAAGATTAGGAGTTTGAAGGAGAATGCTAATTATCTCAAAGGTGATGCCTCAAACTTTCTCATTGAAAGAATAGTTGATTTGGAAAGCTCTTTTTTATATTTTAAATCTAAATGTGAGAGTCGCATTCAAGTAATGGATGCTCAAATTAAGGAGATTAATGTTGAAATCAAGAAGCTGATGCAAATTAGCTACACATCCATCAAAAATAGCACAAATTCCATAAAAAATTTAATGGATAAATTGATCCAACTTAGGGAGGATCAAATTTATTGTACTAAATTGCATGAGAAGAACCTGGCCATTAAGGAAAAGGGAAAAAAGGATGCGAAGAATGAGGTTAAAGGACCAAGTTCAAGGACCAGGGGCAGTTTGAGGAAGCATTTTGAAGAAGAAAAAAATGAACTATTGGATATGGTTAATTTCCACAATATCCAATAACTTGAGGTAGATAACACCTTAAAAATTTTGAAATAGGTCTTGTGCTTCTTGTTTATTTTCTATCTATTGGACTAGTGTGTTTTGGTTGTTGATTTAATTGCTATATTTTTTATATCAATAGTGTTTTGATGTGTCTTGATGTAAAGGGTTTTGGGTCCCTTCAAAACATTTTTTTCCCTATTAATCAAAACAATGAAAATCTCATTTTTTAGGGCACTAACATGTGGCAAAAGTGTCAAATCAAAATCTCACACCCCAATTTGATGGAGCACAAATATTTAATATTATGAAGATATTAAACAATAAAGAAGTAAAGTTAGGTTCATTTTCAAGGTTGAGACACCTTAATTTCCAACATTCTCCCAATTGTCAAATACCTTGCAAAAGCCATGAGAACCATGCAATTATGAACTCAACTTCTAGGAGTTGAGAGGGCCATATACTTTGAATACCATCTAGATGTTGTTCTGCTCATTAGATTATTTAGTAAATCTGTAACATTCATCAAAGGGGTGTGTGCATAAAGATGGGGGACCAAAAAGTCGCCACCCCACTTTTTTGCCCCCTAGAGAACATAATGCAAGTGCATTATAATACACTCATGCTATAACATAAGAAAATTATAACACACTTATGTTATAACATAAGCACATTATTTTTGCTAATGATAAAAATAAAAAAAATAACATCAAAACTTCATTTTCATTATTTCCCTCAACCGAACTTAGCGATATACATCTGGTTTAAAGCATGCTTACTTTGTGGGAGAGGTATTTCATCAATGTTTTTCCACCAAATCACTATAAAAATGTTGCCACGACATCATCAAGGTCAAAGAGGCAAGTTTTTTTAGCTTTCTAGTGTAAAATTTGTTGGGAATAGGATGCCATTTAATTGCAATCTTAAACATATTTCATGTATCTCCTAAGTCCTTGGAAAGTGTTCCCCAACACTAGGATTAGAAAGAGATTAACTTTAAATGAAATGAACATGTAAATTGACATTTGTAATTATTCCTAAATAATATAGGAACAAGTGGGGGCGTCCAAGATGATTTCCTAAATAATAGGAGCACATGGGGCACCCACATGGAAGGTGGAACCCACCTTGTTTCAGTTAATTGTTTGAAGGATTGATAACAGTTCAGTAATGCATATCTAGGTTCCTACAAAATAGGGATTGATATTTACAAGAGTTGAGTGGCACTATCAATTTAGTTCAATTTAGTTCAATTCAATTCAATTCAATTCAGTTCAGTTATGGTTTAGTTATCTTCAGTTGCATGTAGTTATTTTGAGTTGTATACTAGTTGACTTGAGTAATGACTTTAGTTGCATGACAGATAACAAGTGGATACTTTCAGTTAAGTGGGGATGATCAATCATGCATAATGATTGCATGAATTGATGGAGATATATGTTTCAATTAACTAAGTTGACTTGGAGCCACCTTGGGCACCCAAGTTGGCATCTTTCAGTTAACACCTTTTACATGAGAAGATTTTTACAAGGCTCAGTCAAGTGGGGCCCATTTTTGGGCGCCAACTTTGAGATGGAGTTTACAAGATATCTTCGTGACCAAAGTTTTGTTAAGTGTTCAGTTTGGGGTGCCTAAATTGAGGAAGACTTTGATTTGACTTCTGTTTACATGGTGGAACTCTACTTGCCAAATCTAGGCATAGGTTTTTGAGAGGAGCTTTATTCTCTTGTGATTTTCAACTCTTAGGATTTTACAATGCTCATTATTGTCTATATATTGTAGCAAGTTTATAAGAGTCTCAAGAGAGTTTATTGCAGGTTGTGAAGAATCATTGTTGAAGAAAATGGAAGCATATCAATCAAGGATTGATACAATGTTATTGTAATCTTATTCTAAGGTTAAATAATACAAGCATTATTGATTTTATTTAAAGTTTTTTCTCGAAAGGGTTTCTCCACGTATATGTCGTGTCACTTCTACATTTTGTCTACATTCTTCTACAATCTTCTGTCTATTTCTACAAAAGATAAAATTGATTTAAACAAAATAATCATATTGTAAGAGAGGGGGACCAACCACTACAAGGCCCTAGGTCACAAAAGGCCAAGAGAGGAAAGGCTTCCCTAACTTACCTTAGTTAAAAGGAAGGTTAGGATAGAAGGGATGAGAATGATGAAGACTATGAAATCCTTCGATCAATTTGCAATCCCAAGAATTGGAAAGAGACTAGATGAGTCGACCTTCAGAGTCAACTCTACGTCTCAAGTAGCTCTTTGTCTGAGGACATAAACGCGATTCTGGGATGACAGTGTGGCGCACTGGCGTCTCACAAGTGCGTTGGCGTCCGTATGACCAAAGAAATAGAAAGACGAGATTGAAACTCTAAAGGAGAGACTAGCAGCCTAGTTTAGAGGTTTTTGAAGTGATAGAATGAGATTAAGAAGAGTGAAATGTAAATACTGATATGATAAAGTAAGTAGATTAACGCAAGGGTGATGAAGACAATTTCACACAACAATCTTCTCGCTAGCTTGCTTCAAGATCTCTCCACCTGCACATAGAAAAAGGAGTAATGTTGGGGTTGTTTAGGGGCCTACCTCAGTCAAATCCCCATTTTGGTGTTTCCACCTCCACGAACAACCAAGTTTGCAATGATAGGAACAAAGATAAAGGAGGGAATAAAAGCTACGTAAACAAAAAACAATAAAATAGTATGTGCTTACTCAACCAAAGATTATAGAGAAGATTAGAGGAGCTTACCACCTACGTCCAAAGCACTCAAGGCTTGTGGAGGAGAAAATGAGAGGAACTCAAGCCTCTGCTATAATGGTGTTTGTCCTACGCTCACACTATCAGAGTGATGGAGTGGTAGATTGCTACAATGGAGTGTGAAGTGCTGCTACAAAGCTTGTGGATGGATGCTCAAAGCATGGAGAGATTGTTCTAGCTTGTGAAGAAGACCAACTAACTTGAAAATGGAAGAAGAGATGAAGAATATGAAGGAAAGGATGAAAAATGACCATATTCGGGTCAACCAGATGAAGAGGGGTGCTACTCTTTGACTTCCAATAAAAAATGTAACGCCTCTATAGTCTCCAGCTGCAGGAATCTGCTAGGGACGTAAGCTTGGCATGCATACATCTGTGCATCGTGTGGGCGTCCCTGATAGAAACACCCTCACCAACATACAAAATAGGTGCCAAGTGTGATGTGGACAATAGGCTTAAGCGGAATTAAGCCTCTGCCTTAGGTTTTCTAAAGTGCAAGGGGGTAAAAGGGAATTTGTGTTAGGGGTGAAAATTCACGTTTATACACATATACAAAGAACTGATCTAAACAGATTAATCATGCACAAATAATTGTGACAAAGAATACTTAATTAGATCTACACTCACACAGTTTTACAAGTTTTAAGCTACAAATTTACCTTCATTTTCCATAAAATTTTGATTGAATAGATAGATTGAATTAGTTTTTTGAGTGGATTTTTTTAATTTTCAGGAGTTGATAGTGCACCACTTATTGGTGAAAACCCTAATTCGCTTCCTCGTCAAAACTTCAAGTGTTGAAGAACAATCACAAAAAACCTCTCCAACAATCCTCACCATCCTCAAGGGACTCAATAAAATATAATAGGTCAAATAGAAAATTGAAACAAGGAAAAATGAACCCTAAGTTTAATGTATAAAACATAGGGTTAATATGCCCCCTTTTCTAGGGTTTCATTAAGAAGGAGATCAACAAGGTGTTTAGATTGAATTTCAACCATGGAGGTGAGCCAATCAAACCTAGATATATATATTTTTGAGCCTTGGAAATAGATTAGAATTGATTTTCTTTGATTAACCTAATTAGACTATGTTCCCTAATATGAAAATTGCAAGGTCTCAATAATTGATAGACTAAAACAGAGATTTACAAGTAGATCTAAGAAGGGAAGAGTGTTGTGTAACTGTCCTATAATTTTGATTCAATAACTATAGGAGGACATAGGCTCCCAATGACATCTCTTTCCTTGTAGGGGTATCCTACTCTATTTTTGCAGTCCTTTGATGTTAGATCTCTGAGATCCTTGTTTTCGCATGTAGACTTGTCGGATCTCTATCAAATAATTATGTAGGCGAGTTTTTGTGAGTTGACAAGGTGTAGGGATTTGAATACAACAATGAATAAATTATCTTCAAAATACTTTAAATCCTCTTCAAACCTAAAAATTTCACATTCAAATAGAGAGGAAAGGTGGTGCCATTTAGGGGCTTGTCTTAGTTAAACCCCGTGTTAGGGTTTCCACTTCCACAATGGCAATGCCAATGATAGGAAGGAGTGATGAATCAACAAATCATCGCAACTCACCACCCTTCAATGATAGGAAGGAGTGATGAATCAACAAATCATCGCAACTCACCACCCTTCAATGGATTCATTGAAGGATTGAAGTTATGCACATCACCTTAAGGTCTTGGATCTTGCTTGCTTGAATGCTTGAATTTGTTGGAGACCTACAACAAGGGTTAGCCTTCAAAGATAATGATAATATAAACATGCATAAACTCACATAGGATTCAACATGATACTTAGATCTTGAATTGCTGCAATGAAGCTTTAAAATGTTGCTCTTGAATTTCTTGATACTGCTCTTGATCATAATAAGTTTTCCAATAATTTTCTAGATTGATTTCAAATGATGCAATAACTAGGTATTTATAGGCATTTATTCAATTTCCTATAAATTAGATCCTGATAACTAACATTTGCAACTTGAATTTTAAATGTTAAAGTGCCAATATTGACATATTAAAATTTGGATCTCGATAAAATAGGGGGACTCAAACACCCAAGGGTGTTCCAAACCTTTACCTATTTTCTAGGATTTTAGGTGTTAGGGGAAAAACATTAAATGAATGTATTTGTTCAATGCAAGCAATTTCTTGGAAATTGTTAAAAATGGGTTATAAAATGCATAATTTAGGAAATTAGGGACTTAATTAGCCTCAATAATCTAGGGGGAAAAAGAATAATGTGAAATTGTAAAGGGTGACAATTTATGATGCTACATTTAACCCCCACTTTAGTGAGTGTATGAACTTACGCTCAGACTCACACTAAAATAGAAAATCTATGTCAAGAGGGGTCTGATTGTCCAAATGTTGAAGAGATAGGATGACTAAGGATCTAGGGGAGCGCGCAAGCCCCCTAGATCTAAGATCCCATGGCAAGACAACATAAGGAAAAAGGAACACACACATATATGAAATGTGACAAGACAACATACACAAACATACATGATGGAAAACATGAAGCATACACGATGAAAACATATGGCATACCATAACATATAAACAACAAAATGAACAAAAACATGATGCAAACATAATTCAAACACAAAGAAAATATAAAAAAGACACACACAAAACACAAGTTTACTACTAAAGGGACTTGAGTCAGTAAGGAAAATAGACCTCAGTCTTAAAATGTCTCAAATACCAAACGTCATCCATCGAATATATTCTAGTTAAAATAATTCTCTCATGAGGACTAGCAAGTTGTGTTATGCAAAATCACTCATAAGCCACATGGATCTATTGGCTAGTAAGATGCATTATGCTAGGTATCCATGCAATATGATGGGTTCCACAAGGCTAGCAAGTTGTGTTATGCTAAAAACTCATGGAACACATGGCTCCATTAGGAAGCAAGGTGTGTTATGCTTGGTGGCCATGTTAAGGCGTTCATGACTCATACAATAGAAAATTATGCTATTTTCTAGGTGAATCACAAACTAGAAGGCAACATAGGCTAGTGAAGTCTGATATTCAATAGGTGAGCTCCCAAGACAAAATGGAAAAATGAGAAACACACTAGACCTAGTGAAGTCTGGTATTCATAGGTGTGCACCCATTAACAACCATACCAAGAGTTATAATCTCTGATAACTTTGATAAGGTGCTACAAAATGATCAAGATGTTATACTAATCCAACACTAAGTTCAATGCACATGAACAAAGTGAAGCATAAATTTAAAATTAACCTAAGGAGGTGCATAAACGATGACAAGATAAGGCCAAGACCTCAAGGCATGTTATAACAATAACACCACAAAAGGTGATTTACAAAATCAAAAAAGGGGCTTTGCTCAATATATGAAAGGTCACACCTTAGGGAATATCACACATGACATCACCACCAAGACAGGACTAGTTGTGGAATAGAAGAATTCACACCTTAGGGAATACTAGTCATAGCATTACCACCAAGGGGAGCATCATATGCCAAGAAAGGTCACACACTTAGAGGACATTAGGCCCAATATCACCACAAAGGAGAAACTAGCATAGATAAAGAAGGCCACACTTTCATTGAAAAGGTCACACTTCCTAGGAGATGTATGCTATCATCACTAAAATGGGACCATTTCACATGCAAATAATAAATGGGGGACTATATGCCCCCCCTTAAAATATTAGTGTACTTGGTACACTAATGTTTTAAGGAGAAACAAAGGGATCAATTTCTAGAAGGAATGCACCTAATACAAGGCTACCTAACCCCTTTCCCTCCAAGTGTGGGAACAAAGATGAGCTCAAAATGGAAGATGATATGCTGCTCCTTACGAAATGAAATATGATTGCATAAAGCCTAGTTTATACCCCCATGTATGGTAGTGAGTACATTGTGATGCTACAAATACCAAATGGAAAGGAGCCAAAAATAATGTTATTTGTCTCTTGTATGATTAAGTGAAGGTCTTTCTGATTCTTTCATTATTTGTGAAGGATAATAGCCAAGACCTCTTATTGTTTCTTGTGTGCTAGGCTCTATGGGGACACAAATACCTTGTTCTTTTACACCACATCCTTCTCCATTATAGCCAAATTGTTTCAAAAGTTGATAACTTCTTCCATAAATGACTTCCATTGCTTTCAAAGAAGGTGGTTCCTCATAATCAATTTCATCATATGTGGATGTGTAATTTTTGTTTTCCTCTTTGCTAGAAGTTGTGGGTTTTTTCGATGATTCAGTGATAGGTTGTGTTGATATCATTGTGGCTTCTTTTTTCTTTTTTGATTTTGATTGTGTAATCTTATATTCCCCCATGAAAGTAGTTGTAAGATCTAATGAACCCCAATCACCATCCAACAACTTTGTATAGATGAAAGGAACTCATCTTTGTCTTCAATTTTTAAAGGTTTCACTTTTGTAGTTGGTGTCAATGTTCTAAGAGGATTCTTTATTCCTATTTTATTTTGTAAATAATTTTTAGATTTAGGATCAAATTTTATCGTGTAAACCTTATTTTTATGTGTATTTAATTAAATGATGAAGCATTGAATGTACACCTTTCCTCTCATGAATCCATGGTCTACCCAAGAGAAGATTATGTGAAAGATCATGGGTCATGACATGGATAGGAGTTTAAAATATAGCCTTACCAACCTTAACAAGTAACGTTATCACACCAAGCGGTTGTTTTCCCACATTATCAAAACGTCAAATAGACAAATCAACTAGCTGAATTTTAGTCTTATCTGCTCCAATTCTATCCACAAGGTTCACACTACAAACATTCAACCTTGAACCATTGTCAATAAGGGTACGCCTAATCCTGACCTTGTTAATAATGATAATTATCATCAAAGCATCATTTTGTTTTTATGTTTCCAAGGGAGGTAATTCACTTTGATGAACAACAATATCCACATTATCATCTTCAAGAGGGAGATAATCACCTGAGTGCTTTACCTCCAACCACAGACTGGCGATCCCTTGCACACCTTCCAACTAGAAGTGGCCCTACCCTTCACGAAGAGTATAGACAAAAGAACCAACAAATATATGCCATCTGAGTTCTAGTGTTGTGTCCTAAATAACCAATTGACCATACAAATTTAGACAACATCTAACTAAGTATGACCAATCTGACTAGATATGCAATTTGGAAGAATGTGAACTGAATAATACAAATAGAGACTTTTGCATTACTTTGGCCGAAGATTTGAAATATATCAAGTTACACTTCCTCAAGAAATGAAGTCATAAGTTCACACACCTCTAACTCAACTCAAAAAAAACCTTGCACCTAAGGTTTAAGACATGATTGATTGGTTGACTGTTTGTCTAGCTTTTCTTAAGGGTATTAAATCATAACTTACTATAGTCGGTAAATGACTAAGATGGAAACATTTTCTTGAAAATGAACACTTGTGTTGTGTACTCACAACATCTCAAAACTTGGCTATTACCACTTGTTCATAAGTTCTTGCATTCAAATCTAAGAGTAAACTACTCTCCCTTTTTCATGCACAATTTTTTTTTTCAAATAATGAAATTGACTTGAGACACCTTGACTTTCACATTACTTGTCAACTTTACAAGTGAGTAATATAAAATAATATTGTTCATCAATAAGAAGATAACTTCTTCTTTAAAATAATTAGGAATTCTCTATGTTTTTCCTCTTGGGTCTATACACGAGAAAACATTACTAGTGCTGGTAAAATTATAATATATATTATCAATTGATTTTTTTTATCAAAAAGAGCATGTTTTGCAGTGTTTAGAATCTTTCAATAATGCAGATTACAAAACTATTTTCTTTCAATTGACACAACAAATCAAGCTTCAAGCTTATCTTATAGTTTTATAAATCTGTAACACTGAATATTCCTTACACACTCTTTATATATATACTTATATATACCACTTTGAACATATATATTATATCAAACTATAAATTTAGTTTCCTAAAAAAAATAAGATAAATTATTTAACTTATCATATTCGAAAAATAAATCTCCTGTATTGTCCATTTCAGATTTGAAAGAGATTATATAATTCATGCACAAGTTTGTACAAATCGGACCATTCATTCTCTATTTCAACATATTTGATTCATCATAATTAACTATTCTTTCATCTTTCATAACTGAAACTCTAGATTTAAACTATAAAATTTCTTGAAAAAAATTAAGTATGAAAGCATTCTCGTGTTAATTCTCTATTTCTGCACTTTTAGAAATTCTAATACACAATTATAGTGCTTCACCAAGATGCTCAAAGAAATCTCAGTTTGCCAACGTCTAAACTTTGATTTGCTTATATATATCTTCTTCAGTATTCACCACAGATAGAAAGTGTAAACTCCCTGCTCAAAACTAGAGAGATTTGTCTATAAATTGCATATAAATGGTGTGATACTCTACAATATAATTCTCAATCTCTCACAGACCTGCACTATCTCCTCTCATTCCCTATCCTTTTGCCTAATAATCTTCAGCCTTTGCATAATAATAATAATAATATAATACTCTTCACTCCTCTCTAGCTTGTGCTCATTTTCATCTCGTGGTATGAATAATGTTTCAATAGAATGCAACAAACATAAAATATAAAGCATTGATCCATTATTCCCTCTATATTTGTGCGGCATTAACCACTTAATTGCTATGTTAATAACTTTAAACTACCTTTCTAATGACCACTATTTAAAAGAATCATAAACTCCCTAACAAGCGACATGCTTCTCCCTCTATTCATATTAATATGCATACTATAAATGGAAGCTATTGGTTCTTAATGGCTTTAGCAAATAGTTGAACTTTCAGTGCCACCTTTACTCTCTCCATCATAGCATTAATGTAGTTTAAAAATCCCATTTTGAAGCCTTTGATTGAGGCTTTTAAGCCCCATGAAGTGGTAATATAGTTTGAATATATTTACTTACCTTTATATGCTTTAATTAGCATGTCGATCTATCTTCAAAAATATCTTCAAAATGCCATTTAATATTATGTAATATATATATTCTCGATTATATATTGTATATATATATACTTATATATTTTAAATGAATTTAAATAATAGTTGATTAGAATTTATATAAACAAAGTTAATAAATCGAAATGACAAAGATGATATTTCCATAACACTTTATTTTTATTGAAAAAGGCTAGGCCAAGGTCTCGACAAGACTCAACCTAACCTTACAACTCAACCCAAACTTAGTCAAAACACATAATTAATTCAATGACGTGACTAGAGTTACTTAACCGAACTAGCTACATAGACCTATGTGAGTGTGTGTTCAACTCATTTGGTATTAACCTATTTATTTTCCCATGTGTATACTCCTCTCTTCGGTGATACTCTCCCTCTCCATCTAGGAGGGTAAGAATCTGAACCTACATTTCACTTGGAAATCTAATAACATAGCTAGTCTATTATTATGCCCAACATCATAATCTTGATTAAATAATAATAATCATTAAAATTCAAACACATCGTAATGCATTATAATTTCATCAAAATGGAAACTAACATATAATCATCTACTGATGTCAAAAGCACATATTTAATGTAAAATTTTAAAAGTAATTTGTAAAAAAAAATTCAAGGTGTAACAAGAGGAGTAATTTTGACTTCATAGAAACTCTCTTGAGGATTCATAAAAATATCAAAGTTACCCTCTTGAAGTAGGAGTTCTAATTGGATATAATTTTCATCTTGATCGACAACCTTGTGTGTGTCTACCTCTCCATTTTCCAAAACAAGGTTTTCTTTATTTTCCTCCTCATAGACCAACTGTTGGAAGACTGAGATCACTGAGAGGGGGGTGGGGGGGCGGTGAATCAGTGATTTATGAAAGTCACGATCTTTCAAAACTCCAAGGATTTAATTGACTTTTCAATCAAAACACCAAATGACAGTTCATAGAAAAAAATTGACTTGTGCATGAACAATATTGTGTTTGCACGAACCATGAATTAAACATATAACATTAATAGAGGTTGAACTTAACACTTTCACATGTATCAGAGCTCACATTAAATCAGAACCTTTTATGCATGAAATTTGACATAAAGATTGGCAGATATGAAAGATTGATAATTAACAATCATTCAATGCATTTGATGACACATTAAAAATAGACAGATAAGAAAAATCACACACATAAAACCATCACATAACACAGTATATGTCTTGAGTGGAAAACCCTCTTGGGGAATAAAAAACACTTGAAAAATATTTCTCTTTATTCACTTAGAGCACCAACTCTACAAAGTTCAAGAGCACCAACTCCACAAAGTTCAGAAGCACCAACTCCATAAATTCTAGAAGCACCCACTTCTTAAGATATAGGAGCACCAACTCCTTTACAAAGCATAATAGCAATACTGTACTATCAATACCCTAGAAGTGCAATTTGTAGTCCTAGAATCTCAATAGTAGACTATAAATATTCTCAATAAGTACATTGAAGAATGTTGTATGAGAATGATAGCATCTTCCTTAAATACAATAATCTGAGAATCACTGCAATAAAGATTTTCAATGCAATACAATTTTTGGATAAGTCTGAAGTCTCATATTCTTCTTCCAAATCACACAAAAAAAATGTCTAAGAGATATCTTTTAAAGCCATTATGTGAAATATCCTCTATAAGCAGTTTTAATAACTGTAAACCAACTCGGGTTAAGAGCTTTTAACAAACTCTTTAACAAGTTTAAGTAGGAACATTAACTTCATAGCAAAATGAGAGTATTTCTGATACAAACCGAGAAGAATCATCCAGAAACCCTAAAGGGTTTTTAAATCATAATCAACAAAAGTTAAGCTCTTAAAAACCCTTAACAAAAATATTCCAAAAACCAAAGATTTTACTCAAAACCGTACAGATACTGCATTACTTGATTACGATGGAAGAAAACTGAATGAAAACCATAAAGATCTATCGAGGAGTTCCATAACTACCCAATTGGAAGATGACAACAAGTCTTTTGTATCTAACTTCCTCAATTGAGATTTCATTAGCTCACAATCAACAAACCAAAGTGCCAGTATATTAGACCATCCTCATTGCCATTTAGCTTAATATAATCTCTTAGTGTGTCAACTGAGAGAGAGAACTCAAAGTTTGCAGATAAGAAGAAAAAATATCCATGGAGGCTAGGGTTCCATTCTTAACCAAGATGGGTGAATCAACAAAATAACATTTTCCCTAACCGAAATTCTAGTCTTTTCGAAGACTTTACCAACAATAATAATCATTTGAGATCCGAATACATATCAACCAATATTGCCAAGATAACAAATAATAATTCTACCAAAAGTACCGACAATGATCATAACACTATCAAAGTCAAAGATAGCCTGAAAACACAAACATGTCGACCACTGCAATAATAAGGAGCCTAATTTCATATAGTTCAATAATAATGTTGCCCGATACTTTATCACTTTACAAGGTGATTGCTAGAAATGCCATTTATGAACTATAAACCTTAAAATAAATCAAAGCTCTCATAACCATATAAGATGTTGATTACTTTAGCACCAACTTCCTTAAAATAATGACATTATATTTGAATGTAATAAGGAAGCGTAAGAATCCTTAGAAAACAAATATGAATATACTTGAATCACCTTATCTTGATCAATCTGAAATCCATCAAGTGCAAATATCATAGTGATGTTAGAGATGCCAATGCGAATCCAACCAAACTGAGCCAAAAGTCAACTCAAGAAGCCAAATGCAAACACCATTATACAAATCAAGTATAAACATCACGACTGCTAATATCATGAATGCCTTAAAAAAATACAGTAGTGCAATAAGATGAGATTAATAATGCACTAATATATCATTAAGAGACAAACTGATAGTAATCAACTAAATAAACCTATGACTTGTAACCCTAAAGGATCAAACTAAAAATTCATCCTATCAAAATGATAAACACTGTCAACCTTGAATGATCCTATTAGAATGATAAAAACTGTCAGCATCATCATATATAAATCCAAAATCTTGTAACTGCATATCATAACACCAACCAAGCTGAGAATGCATCCTGTCAACATCCATCAAGAATATCATTACATATATTCTCATATCAACAAACCACTTTTGACATCAAGGACAAACCAAAAACAACTAAGATCCAACAAACTCCCCCTTTGTCCTTGATGGCAAAACACATATCATCTCTCCCCCTTTTTGCGTCAATGACAAAGAATGAAATATGAGAATCTGAGATGCCATGAAGATAAACAACTGAGAAGCCAACCAACAATCCAACACAATAACTAGCTGCAAGTAGAGCAGTATAGCAACAAACTAAATATGCAAGAGAGCTGTGAATGAAAAGATATAGAAACAAGGTCCCCCTGAACCAAAAAATGGGAGAATCAATGAATTATGGATTGAGAGATAACTCCCAATCAGAATCTCAACCTTTCAAAACCTTCTTTGGATAAAGGTTTAGTGAATATATCAGCCACTTGTTCTTGTGAAGCAACAAAATGTAGACATACTTCATTAGCCAACACTTTTTCTCGAAGAAAGTGAAAATTGATGGCAATGTGTTTAGTGTGAGAGTGCATAACATGATTTTTAGAGATATTGATCACACTAGAATTATCACATAGAATAGAAACAGGCTTAGAAACTATGATACCCATATCAGAAAATGTTTGAGTCATCTAGAGCAATTGAGTACAACAAGAAGTGGCAGCTATGTATTCTGCCTCAATAGTGGAAATATAAACAAATTTTTGTTTCTTGTTGTGCCAAGCCACTAACCAATCCCCAAGAAAGAATGCAACACCACTGGTGCTTTTCCTATCATCCAAACAGCCAGCCCAGTCAGCATCTATATATGCAATCAAAGAGAAATCATTGCTTCTAGGATACCAAAGACCATAATCAAGAGTACCCTGAATATACTTAAAGATTCTTTTAACAATAGTACCATGGGATTCCTTAGGTGAAGCCTTAAACCTTGCAACCATGCAAACTAACTGGATTATATCAGGTCTAGAAGTAGTTAAATATAGCATACTACAAATCATTGATCTGTATTCAAACTGATTTGCATCAGGTGAATCATCAATTTTAGAGAGTTTGCAACCTATAACCATTGGTGTACTAACAAGATGACATCCATCCATGTGAAATTTATTAAGCATCTCTCTAGCATACTTGGTTTGAGAGAGAAATATACCACTTTCAAGTTGAGAAACTTGAAGACCAAGAAAGAAAGTCAATTCTACCAACATTGACATTTCAAATTCAGATTCCATAATATGAGAGAATTTTTTACTTAAAGCATCATTATTGTAGCCAAAAATGATATCATCTACATAAACTTCAACAACCAAAATATCAATACCTTCAATATTGACATAGAGATTATTTTCAACACCACCTCTAATGAATCCATTTGATGTCAAATGATTGTCCAACCCACAGTACCATGCCCTAGGTGCTTGTTTTAAGCCATATAAAGCCTTTTTCAACCTATAAACATGATTATGCTTGTCTTTACAAACAAAACCTTCAGGTTGTTCCATATATACCTCTTCATCTAAATAGCCATTTAAAAATGCAGTCTTTACATCCATTTGATAAACAGTGAAATTCTTATAAACAGAATAAGCCAAAAATATTCTAATGGATTCTAGCCTAGCAATAGGTGCAAAGGTTTCACCAAAATCAATACCTTCCATTTGAGCATAGCCTTTGCAGACATACCTTGCCTTTTTGCGAACAACTTTGCTATTTTCATCAAGCTTATTCATGTAAACCCACTTGCCACCTTTGACATTCTTGTCATCAGGTTTTGAGACTAACTCCCAAATTTGGTTTTTCTAAATTTTTCTTATTTCTTCCTGCATAGCCTTAAGCCAACATTCATCCAAGAGAGCTTCATCACAGTTCTTGGGTTCAAATTTAGTAACTAAACATAAGGCTATATGTTCTTGTAGAGAAGGGGGATTCACTACTCACGAGTTCTCTTCACTCAGAGAGCCTCACGGGGTGAACTACACTAAACTACCTCAAAGGACAACGATGAGAGTTCTAGAACCAAAAAGAGAAGGTCACAAAGATTTTATGGACAAACTGACAAGCTCTTGGCCAAAGGACGTCAACACAAAATATGAAGGACAACATGGTGCTCTGGCATCATCGAGGTGCGTTGGCATCTCGTACAGAGCAGAGAGTGAGAATGTCATATAAAATGGCAAAGTGAATGCTTCTACTCTAATTGTTGAGAACTTCTAGAAAGTGATAAAGTAACAAAATGTGATGAAGCGGAAATAGACTAAAATAGAAGAGATAAAGACAAGGAGAGGATGAGAAAGGAAATTCTTACAACTGTGCGACTAATGAAGCCTCCAACTCGTGAACGTCTTCAAGACCTGCACACAAGAGAGAGAGAATTTGTTGGGGCTGTATAGCAGTTTGCCTCAGTCAAACCCCCGTTTTGGTGTTCCCACCTCCACAGACAACCAGATAGATAGAGAGAAAAGTATGAAGTAAAGTACATAAGGACACTACCAAACAGTCTTATGCTTCTCAACCAAGTAATAGAGGAGAGGAGTGAAATCTTACCACCTCCGCCCAAAGCGCTCAAGGCTTGCGGGGGAGAAAATGAGAGGAACTCAAGCCTCTGTTGCAATGGTGTTTTGTTCCACACTTTCTCTATTGAAGTGATGGAGTGTTGATGTTGTTGCTATGAAGTGTAAAGTGTTTGGAGAGATGGTGAAGAAGTTGCTTGGAGCTTGTGAAGATATCATCGAATATTAAGGAGACTGCTCAGAGTTTGTGAAGGATCCAAAGATGAAAATGGAAGGAATAAATAGTGAATATGAAGGAAAAAGGGAAGAAAACGGTCATATTTGGGGTGGTCGACCGAAGAGGGTGTTACAAGTCGACTCCTAATGGGATGTGTAATGCCTTTGCAAGCTCCAGATGCAGGAATTTTTCAGGGACATCAGAGCACCGCACGAATGTTTGCACATTGTGCAGGTGTCCTGGACAGTTATTCCTCTGCTAATGCACAAAACAAACGCTAGGTGGAACGAAGGCAATGAGTTTATGTGGAATTAAGCCTTTGCCTTAGGTTTTCTAAAGTGTAAGGGGGTAAAAGGGGAATTTGCATTAGGGGTGAAAATTCACACTTATACATTTTTTCCCCACTTTAGCAAGCATGAATACTGATGAGTGCTTCGGCAAAGTAGATCAAAGAAGACATAGGGTTAGAGATGTATACCTAAACCGTTGAGGAAGTAGAACGTGATTTGGTTAACTCAAGAGTGCAGGACAAGAAAAGGACTTCATAGCTCCACAAAACTATGAAACTGAAGAAAGAAAGCACCTCACAGACCCCCAGACTTGCAAGGAATGTATCCTCCAAGAACTTTCACATGAAGGAAACCATGAAAGCACCTTATAGACCCGCAGACCTGCAAAGAAGGTATCCTCCAAGAACTTTCACATGAAGGAAACCAAGAAAGTGCCTCACAGACCCGCAAACCTACAAGGAAGGTATCCTCTAAGATATCTCGCATGAAGGAAACCAAGAAAGTACCTCACAACCCACAAAGCTGTAAGGAAGGTATCCTCCAAGAACTCTCACATGAAGGAAACCAAGAAAGTGCCTTATAGACCTGCATACCTGCAAGGAAGGTATCCTTCAAGAAATCTCACATGAAGGAAACCAAGAAAGTGCCTTATAGACCCGCAGACCTGCAAGGAAGGTATCCTCCAAGAAATATCACATGAAAGAAACTAAGAAAGTTCCAAGTACAGACTCGCAGACTTGCGCAGAAGGTATCCTCCAAGAAATCTCACATGAAGGAAACCAAGAAAGTGCCTTACAGACCCACAGACTTGCAAGGAAGGTATCCTCCAAGAACTCTCACATGAAGGAGACCGAGCAAAGGGGAGTCCATAGAGTGAAAGATGGTGACATGTTTACCCGTAGATAGAACATGTCAAGAACCGGCCGCGCAAGCCAGTAAATAGACAATCACGTAGACCATCACTAAGTTGCAAGAATTTCAAAGGGATCCCTCAGGAACCCTTCAAAAGGAAGGAGGGTCCACTCAAGGGACACACTTTTTGAAAAGTAAAGTTAGTCAGGCTACCCCCAAGCTAGACGCCAAAATTTCAAGTGGGTCTAGTCGGGCTGCCCCCGAGCTAGACGCAAAGATAAGAAATAGGTCTTGTCGGGTTTCCCCCAAGCTAGATGCCACATAATTCATTTGAGATAAAAAAATTCAAAGGGGTCCCTTGGGAACCCTTCAAAAGGAAGAGGGTCCACTCAAGGGACACTTCAATCAAAAGATATAGAGAATATAGAGAGAGGGTCCTTAAGAGGACGCACATCTCCAAAAAAAGTTATCACTTCCCCCAACATAAAGAGGAGGAGGACCACACAAGATAGTTAGAATAGGATAGAGCTAAACCTCAATATCACTAGTCATGCGAAGAAAAGGCAAGTGCATCAACAGGAACCTAAATCACAAAGTTTTTGTATTTTTTCCTTCAAGGCCTTACATTCACTAGTGGGATGGCCAAGCACTTGATTGTATGCATAAAAAGAATGTTTTTCATGATCATGCTTATGACATTTCTTGCATGTAGGAGGAGGAAGAGTAATTAAGTAGGCTTTTAGAAGCCGCAACACAATATTCTCTTGCGGAGAAAAGTTTGATTGCTCACAAGAAGAAGATACAAAGATTGAAGACAAGGGAGGATAGACCAATCCATGAGAACGAGGTTGAGCGGACATCACATCAAAATTCAACTGTGGTTTCTGCTTATATTGTTCATTCGAGCAACCAAGACCTAGATTATGCTTGAGAGGTGCGAATTCTACAGGGACCTAAATGCCTTGTTCATTACACTCATAGCCATACTTAGAGATGAGCTTAAAGTTGGGGCCATAACATATTTGCAAATCATGAGAAGAGGGAGGATCCTCATAGAGAGCATTATTCTAGCAAGGGGGAACACACTTTTCTACGGGATCATCATAATCCTTCTTGATAGAGCTTTCAACATTATCCTCCTTAGCAGAAGCGTAATCATCTTCCTTAGAAGGAGAATCAATACTAAGAATATTACAATTCACATTCACATTATCCCGTGATGCAAAACACTGATCATCTTCGGTAGCGAGTGTGAATGACATTTCCGGAAGGTCTAAGCGGATCGGGTTGACTTTATATTCCTGAACGAAGGAATCTATAAAGTCTGAAGGACCCCAATCATCACCAAGATACACACTCTCTTGAGAAGAGGTAGAAGGAGAAGACTTTGCTTCAAAAGGATCTTCTTTAGGGACATCTATCTCAAGAGTATCCTTTGTAGTAGATACTGCTGGAGTAAACATTGACACATTGGAAGATACTGAAGGAATAAGAGTAGGCACAACCAAAGCTCGATCGATAACTGCCATCTCACACGAGTGCATAGCCTTAGGGTCAGCCTTGACTGTGACTACTTTATTATTACAAATGAACTTAATTAATTTATGCAAGGTAGACGAGACTGCACCCATAGCATGAATCCATGGTCTACCAAGGAGGAGGTTATAAGGTAACTTCTCTCACATGATATATACAAGAGTAGGTACAGTAATGGGTCGAATCTGTAGAGGTAATACTATCATACCTAGAGCTTGTCTCCTAACAATATCGAACCAATGAATGTCAACAAAAGAAGCATTAATAGAAGATGGATCAACACTAATCTTAGACAATAGATCAATGCTACATACGTTAAGCACTGAACCAATGTCAATGTGAGTATGTCTAATTCTGATCTTATTAATTTTGACTATAATCATTAGAGGGTCTTCTTGCTTCTGTACTTCTGAAGGTAGGAGATCCTGCAGATAGAATGTAATATTCGATGAATCTGCACAAATATAATCTATCAACACATCAACATCTGCCAGCCTAGTGGAAGAAGGCAAGAGGATCTTTTTCAAGGCTTCCTGAAGCATGACCGAAGCAAGTCCCATAGTGAGATCTTAGTCGGAGTAACTTGAGGTTGCTTGACAAGATCACAATCACTAGGTGCTTTAGTCATAGGTTCAAGTGCTTGAGGAAGGCTTAGATGTTTATTCATTCTAGTATCATAGGAATGGGCTACCACTCTATAAGAGGGAGCCATAGAAAGATCAGGAGAGATACTATCAAATGGAACACCATCAATAGAACAAACCCTTTCAGGAGAAAGACTAGCTGGAGTCACATAAATGACTGGTCTCTTAGGCCTTTGAGGGGCAGCAGAGACATAGATTACATTTACAAAATCATCACAACTAGTAGAATAATTATTCAAAGACATATTCTCAACATCGATCCAGACAGGATCAAATGTGGAAGGAGATTCGAGATTTGCTAATGCATCCTCTCTAGAGGAGAGCACATTAGAATAGATAAGAAATTCATAATTCTCAAATGCAACATCTCTAGAAGAGAGTGCATTGGAATGAGTAGGAGATTCGTCATTCACAAATGCATCATCTCTAGAAGAGAGTGCATTGGAATGAATAGAAGGTAGAGTGATATTAAGAAAGGTATCAATGATTTCATTTTCTTGCAACAAAATATCCTCCAAAGTAGGGGAATTTCATGAGAAGGATCAAAGACACCGAGTGACATGGGAAAAATTCAAGTCACCATCACATGCATGAAATGGAACATCATTAATATTTTGAACAAGATTAGATACAAAACTAATAAAAGAAGATATTAAATTTATTTTAATTTTTTCGATATTTTCTATGTTCTAGTAATTTGCATTTTCGGAGGTCTTCAGAGTGGAATTTGAGATCGAAACTTGCGTTGGTCCCTAAAAATTTGCTTGCCAAAGGCACTGGTATTTTAGGGACTAAATTAGTTCTCTAGAAGACCTTTCCAACGGTGCAAACGGTTCTGAATTTCGAGCATCGAGTCTAAAGTTATGACCCCGCCAAGTAGGGGTAAATAAATTCCTAGTTTTTCGAAGAACACTGTTCTTCACGTCAGGTTCAAAAAAATGTAGAGAAGGGGAATTCACTACCCATGAGTTCTCTTCACTTAGAGAGCCTCACAAGGAGAACTTCCCTAAACTACCTCAAAGGACAGCGGCGAGAGTTCTAGAACTGAAAAGAGCAGGTCACAAAGATTCTCTGGACAAACTGACAAGCTCTCGGCCAAAGGATGTCAGCGCAAAATACAGATGACAACATGGTGTGCTGGCGTCCCCGAGGTGCGCTGGCGTTTTGTACGGACCAGAGAGTGAGAATGTCATAGAAAATGGAAAAGTTAATGCTTCTACTCTAATTGTTTAGAACTTCTAGAAAGTGATAAAGTAACATAATGTGATGAAGCGGAAATAGATTGAAATAGAAGAGATAAAGACAAGGAGAGGAAGGGAAAGGAAATTCTTACAACCATGTGACTCATGAAGCCTCCAAATCATGAACGTCTTCAATACCTGTGCACAAGAGAGAGAAATTGTTAGGGCTGTATAGGGGTTTTCCTCAGTCAAACCCCCATTTTGGTGTTCCCACCTTCATGGACAACCAAATAAATAGAGAGAAAAGTATGAAGTAAAGTACACAAAGACACTACAAAACAGTATTATGCTACTCAACCAAGTAATAGAGGAGAGGAGTGAAATCTTACCACCTCCACCGAAAGTGCTCAAGGCTCGTGGGGGAGAAAATGAGAGGAACTCAAGCCTCTACTACAATGGTGTTTTGTTCCACACTTGGTCTATTGAAGTGATGGAGTGTTGATGTTGTTGTTTTGAATTCTAAAGTGTTTAGAGAGATGGTGAAGAAGCTGGTTGGAGCTTGTGAAGAGATTTTCAAATGTTAAGGAGACTTCTCAGATTCTGTGAAGGATCTAAGGATGAAAATGGAAGGAATGAATAATGAATATGAAGGAAAGAGGGAAGAAAATGGCCATATTCGGGTCGGTCGGTTGAAGAGGGCATTAGAAGTTGATTCCCAATGGGATGTGTAATGCCTCTACAAGATCCAAATGTGGGAATTTGTCAGGGATGTCTACGTGCCGCATGGAAGTCTGCGCATCGTGCAGATGTCTATGTGCCATGCGGACGTCCTCGATAGTTATTCCTCTGCCGCTACACATAACAAACACTAGGTGGAACAAAGGCAGCGGGTTTATGTGGAATTAAGCCTCTGCCTTATGTTTTCTAAAGTGTAAGGGGGTAAAATGGGAATTTGCGTTAGGGGTGCAAATTCATGTTTATACAGTTCTGCTATTTGAGCTTGTTCTTCAAATTTGGCAGCCTTTCTTTGTGTTTGAACTCCAACATTTCTATCCCCAATAATCTGAATTTGAGGATGATTTTTAGCAATAGATTTTGAAGGAGTTTTGGGCATAATATTTTGAAAACTTTTTGTTTCAACATGTTTAGGACTTGCTATCTCAACATTTTTAGGTATTATTTCAAGTTCTGTTTCTGTTTCTTCCTCATTATTCTGCACAAGATCAGTTTCTAAATGTAGTCTTTTATCAACTTTCATAGTAATTGCCTCAATAATTTTACTAAGCCTTTTATTATAACATTTGAAGGCTTTACTTTGAGTTGAGTATCCCAAAAAGATACCGTCATCACACTTTGATTGAAAGCTTCCTAGATGTTCACCATCTTTCCTGATAAAGCATTTACTGCCAAAGATTTTAAAATGTTTTATAGAAGCAATTTTTCCATGCCACAATTCATAAGCAGTGTATTTTTATTTCACCCTAAGTTGCACTCTATTTAAAATGTATACAATTGTATGAACAACTTCTTTCCAATACATGTCTAGAAATTTAGCCTCATCTAACATTGTTCTTGCCATTTCCTTCACAATTCTATTCTTATGTTCAACAACCCCATTTTGTTGAGGTGTTCTAGAGGTTGCATATTGTCTTTTAATACCATGTTGCTCACAATAATCAACAAATTCCTGAGAGGTGAACTCTCCTCCTTTATCAGATCTGAAGCATTTGAATTTTAGATCAGATTCTTTTTCAACCATTTTACGAAAGATTTTGAATCTTTCAAATGCTTGCGATTTATGTTTAAGAAAATTAACCCATACCATTCTTGTATAGTCATCCACAAACAACATGAAATACCTTTCACCATTAATTTACCTTGTTCTAGTTGGGCCACACAAATTCTTACGCACCAACTGTAAAGGCTTAGTTGAAGAATGTTCTTTTGACTTAAAGCTGACTCTAGTTTGTTTACCACTTAAACTTTCTTTGCACACAAATTTTTCTAGTTTGTTAAGGACTGGTAGACCTCTAACATTATGGTTTTTACTGATTCTAACTAGAATATCAAAGTTTATATGTCCTAATATTTTATGCCATAAACAACTTTCTTCAACTTGACCCATTAGACACATACCTTGATTATTGTCATTACCAGAGGTGTCTAGGAGATTATAAACATTACCTTTAGTCCTTTTCCCTACTGCAACATTCTTTCCAGACCTATTCTTGATCTCACATCCTAGTGAAGTAAACATAACATAATAACTATTATCAATCAGATAAGCACCCTTTGTTAGATTTGCAGAAATCAAACTATCTATTGAAACATTGAAACCCTTTTCAGATGTGGTGATCTATGAGAAAAGGGAATCTCCAAAGTGAGTTGGTTCTCTGAATGATGAATCCTATTCTATGTGATTTTCTAGGAAAAGGGATAGAAAGATGAACTTGAATGAAATCTATGACTAAAAATGATTTTCTTTTAGAACTTAATGGTGACTAAATGATGACTCTGTTTTCTACCCAAAAACAACCTCCAGAAAGCAACAATATCTCACAACCTCTCATAAACCTTAATACATCATTAATTTGCATGAAGATTCAGATTTTGAACACAACATGCAACCTGTATTTATGATCTTTCTACACCAAAATTACAATTCTAGGACATGACAAGGATTTTGTAAACAAAAATCACAAATTACATCAAACTGAAACTATAATTGACACACAAATTGAGAAGTAGGAATGTTGATTTCATTAACTGGAGGAGTATTACAAGTCTGAGTACAAATCTCTGAGTTACAAGACTCTCTATTTTTCTTGAGAGCAAGAATCAATAATCTGGACTGGAAAAACACCGAGTTTTTCTCCAAGATATATCCAAAAACCCTAATCCGAGCTCAAGAAGAAATCTCAAGAAAAAGCATCAAAAACTACCCAAGAAGTTGGCACAAAAGTGGAAAAGTCTCACTTTTTACATGTACATACTGAAAAGCTTCTAAAAATAGGTCTTCTTTGCTTTAAAAGCAAAAAAAAAAAACCTTATCTCTCCACCAAGAAGCTCAAATCCGACCAGAAGAAAAGTCAAATTTATTTTGCATGCAAACTGCTAAAAATAGAAATAAGAAATAAAACAATTTATAAATTATTGTTTTATTCTCTGCTTTACATCATGCAGTTTTTACAACTTGCTCTATTTTTGTAATTAAAGATAAAATCTTTTGCAGAATACAACCTTATTTCTCCAATACAATTTTGATTTTTCTCATAAAAAATCATAAAACTAATAACCTTCTCTATTACATATTTAATTGATTTTCTCTAAAAATCAATTGAAAAATATGAATACTTGATTGATTTCTTTTAAAATCAATTGAAAATATCAAATGCCTGATTGATTTTTATAAAATCAATTAAAAAAATAAAATGTATAAGGAATATACTTATTCCTCTATTCTCCAAGGCATGAATATAAGACAAACACCCCAAGGTATTTAATATTGTGCAAAATAAAACATACTTTACCTAAGCCTAGACTCATAAAACTTAATCAACTCCAATGTCAGCCTAGACATGAGAAAGAGGCCACATAAAGTATTAACTTAAGACTTAAATCAAAATGCAATCAAAAGACCCTAAGTTCAAATTAGGGCATGCATGAACAAAAGCAAAGAGAAACCCTAAAATCATTTCATTTGTACTTTTGAGAGAAAGCTTTGCCTGGGGAAGGCGCCGCCACCATGATAGCTTGATTTTGCAGCTTCGAGGAGCTTCCTTTCAAGCTTCCTGCCAATCGACTCTCCATGAATGAACAAGGTATGTCATTTCCTCATTTTTTCATGGCTTTCCTATGTATTTTTTGAAAGCAACAAAATCCTTAAGGTCATTGCTTGTATGCGTAACTTTCTGGTTTTTGTTCACTGTATCTCTTGTCTTACATTACTTCACTTGGCCGCCATTGGTGATTTCCATTTTTGAGCAAAAATCTATGTGTTGACCTTGATTTATGACAAAAGAATGAAGACATTGCATCGAGGAGGCAAGCTAGAAATTTTATGTATTTCCCTCTCCATCATAGGCCGCACCATGAAAGAACAAATGAGTGCTTGTAATCTGCACTTTATTCATTGTGTTTCTCTGTATTGTTGTTCATAAGCTCATAGAGCTTAATGTCTGTGCCTATTATGCCTACTTTTCCATTATCTTGGGGATCCTTCAAGCCCATTGTTGTATATTCTAGTGTTCTCATGCTTGCAACACAAAACCCCATATGGGTACTTGTAAAAAATGAAGAAAACTACATTTTATGAAAACCCCAATGTGGGTATTCTAGAAATAGAGAGAAAACTTTGTATTGTAAAAAATCCCTTCGTGGGTATTCAGTATTTTGAATAAATCTTCTTTTTAAAATCAAACCTTCATATGGGTATTCAGGAAAAGAGAGAAAAACTCTTTATCTCATAAATAAATTTTACTCGTTTCTGCACTTTTATTTTAACTATTGAACACCCATCTGGAAACCATAATAAATTTGTATTTGAATTTAAACCCTCATGTTGTTTTGCCATTTTCTGAAAGAAATTGCTTATTCTTGTATTCTTGATTAAACTCAACATGGTATTTTTTTATTTGAAACAAAGTTTCTATCATGTATGCATTCATATTTCTACTCAACCCATCATGGTAGCTTTAAGCATTTTACTTTCCTGTCAAAATTCTCATGTGTATTCACTGAAATAGAACGAAATCTGCATTGGAAAATTCCATATTTTTATTGCTCATTAGTGCTTCATTGATAAGGCATTATGTATGCCTGTTCACTATCACTTATAAGATAAAACACCGCTACTCCAAAATAGAACAAATTGAAAAAACATAAAAGAATGTGAACAGACCAAGGGAAGCGTAAATCAATTAATATGACAACAATTTTTTAACTTTCCGGAATGCAAATTGATAGTTTTCAGCTATATTGAATCAAGTTTTCCAAGTTTATTATCCCTTTGTAATTTTCACTTCAATGCTTTGATTTGACTGTTATGGATGCATGATAAACTTGATTACTCCCTCACTTTAAATCTGTTTTAACTCTCTTATGCAAGGCTCAGATGAGCATGATAATGTATTTTCTTACTTGTCCCACTTGTAAGTCTAAGGGGCAGCATGTCGAGCTCTACCCTTGTGGGAGCCCGTTTCACCGTACATGCTTTTATATCTCCAGATATGATTAGCTACATGACTTTTCCTATACCTGCATAGGAAACGAACAATGTTAGCAAAAAAACAATAAATATCATTATGTTTACTCTTTTACCTCTGATTCTTGCACTTTTATTTTAGTTGATTCAATGCATCCCAAGGATTGAATTATATTTTTGTTAGTAGGGCATGTAGTATAGTTCATATCCCAAGCTCTTAATTGACACCTTTCTCAATCTTTTGCAGATATAGTCAGGAGCGGAAGCAGAATGGAGCAAGCTACAAGGCATCAACTAAAGATCAACTCAGGGAATGATGGATATGTCCTATGCTATTTGTCACTTTCTTTCAGTTGTATATTTCCTTTCTTGTAATTAATAGAACCAGCTAAAACCATGGCTTGTGTGGATCTTTTAATTTCTGCTTCATTTCCATTCTGAAAGAAATGCATCGAAATGAAAATTTGTACTGTAATTTGTATTCTCACAATCAAATGAAATCTGCAATGTAACTAGGTCATTGAAATAAAATGAAAGCAATCAATGCTTAATCATTTGTATAATCAGCTTCGTACTTCACTTGTTTTTGTAAATTATTGAGGAATGACTCTAAACTCTATTCTCTCAAACAATGCATAGCTGATACTTAATAGAACAGAGTGCAAACAACACTTAAAATCATGTAGCAACTACTGAGTTTTCACTTTAAGATATAACAAAAATTTAACCAACTCCAGCAATCGAGCTGTAGTAAAAATTTGGTAACAATAACCACTATCATAGATTTGGATAACACTAAGTAAATTGTGCTTTAGGCCTTCCACATAATACACATCATAGATAGGTGTGTCCTCATTTAGCAGAAGTGAACCTATACCTTTAATCTATATACCAGTATTATCACTAAATTTCACATATCCATGAGCATAATCTTCAAGTTTGATGAATTTTTCCTTGTCCCTTGTCATGTGGTTAGAATAACCACTATCTAGGACCCATAAATCCTTTCTAGAATGAAAATTATTTTGGACTAGCATTGATTGCTCTATTATTTTAACATATTTAGTTTTCCAAACTATTTTTTTTTTCTGTTGTTTATTATGCAGATTAACTTTGCATTGTTTGACTGTATGTTCCAAAGTGTTGCATTTAACACATCCGACCTGATTAACAAAACCAGAGTACTGCTTATGTCCAAACCTTTGTATTCTAGAAGTCGTGAATCTGTAAGTATTCACTTTATGGCCAAATTTGTTGCAGAAGAAGCAATAACTATGAAATAAAGGATTGAATTTAATGATATTCTTTTATTTTCAAAAGAATGTACATAATTCTTACTAGATTCAAAATGATTTGGTTTGAAACTCTTGTTTGTAGAAGTAGATTTTTTCTTTGAAGTATCAATTGAACAATAACCTTTTTCAAACCCAACACCAGTTTTATCTTTATTCAATTTCTTTTTGCTAAGCATATCATTGAGTTTTAATGTACTTTCATAATTTTCAATTTTCTTTCTAAGACTAACAACTTCTTGTTCTAATTTTTGAATCTCTTTATCTCTGGAACTCACAATTATTTTAAGACAGTCCTCAATCCTCTTAGACTCTTCAAGCTTAGTCTTCAAAGAGACTATTGCTTGATCTGGATTTTTCTCTTGAGTAAGGACATGATTTTTAAGTTTTTTACTTTCCTTTAAAGAACATTTTAACTCACCTTCAAGATATATTTCACCATCTTCTAAATCAGTTTTGTTGTTTGAATCTTCTTGCAGTTTGACTTCAACCATAAATAGGGTCTCATATTCTTCAACTAAAGAGTCTTATGTTTCAGTGTTTGTTTCATCTTTACTGAACATAATCTTTTTCTTTTTGAAATTGAATTTCCTTTTAGGTTTATAGACCTTCTTCTTAGACTGTTTGTCATATTTTTCAGCATCACTATTTTCATCACCATAGGGGCATTTAGCTACAAAATGTCCAATTTTCCACAGTTGAAACATTTAAAGGGAAGTTTTCCTTTGTATTTGCTTGATCCCTTTTTTCAGTTTTCTAACAAAGTGAGCCTCTTTTGAATCAAAGTATTCTGACTCACTTTCTTTTGCATTTTCCTTTTTCTCAATTTTAAAAGCAGTTTCTTTTCCTTTTGGATTTCTTTTGCTTGTTCTTATTTCAAAATCAGTAAGAGTTCCTTGTAAACTGTCTAAGGTAAGCTGGTAAAAATGTTTCTTTTCTTCAAGGGCTGATAACTTAGTTTCATATTTAGGATGCAAGGTTCTAATGACCTTCTTGACCACATCAAACTCTTCTACTTGTTGTCCTAACCCTCTCATTGCATTAACAACTTCATCTATTCTCAAAAAGTATTCAACTACTTTTTCATCATCCTTCATTCTCATATCCTCAAACTGAGTTTTGAGAGTAAGGATTTTTGACTGTTTGACTTTTTCATTTCATTGATAAATATTTTCACGTTTTTCCCAAATTTCCTTAGCTGATTTGTAATGCATGACTTTAACAAATACATCTTTGGTTAAAACACACAAAAGAGCATGTTTAGCTCTAGCATTATTTTCATACTTCTTCTTTTCAATAGAATCTGAGGGTATTGTGGGTGGAACAACATACCCATCTAGAACTATGCTCCATACATCAAGATCAATTGAAACTAGATATGTTTCCATTCTTATTTTCCAGAACACATAATCTGTACCATCAAACAATGGAGCTCTAGTCATAGAAGTACCTTCTTGAACTTGTGACATGTTTGACAGACTTCCAAAACCATAATCTATCCTAGGTGGATTAGACCTATGAAAGGACCCTATGCTCTGATACCAATTGTTGGAAGACTGAAATCACTGAGAGGGGGGGGGGGGATGAATCAATGATTTATGAAAGTCACAATCTTTCAAAACTCCAAGGATTTAATTGAATTTTAAATCAAAACACCAAATGAAAGTTCATAGAAAAAATTTAACTTGTTCATGAACAATATTGTGTTTGCACAAACCATGAATTAAACATATAACATTAACAGAGGTTGAACTTAACACTTTCACATGTATAAGAGCTCACATAAAATCAAAACCTTTTATGCGTGAAATTTGACATAAAGATTGGCAGATATGAAAGATTGATAATTAACAACCATTCAATGCATTTCATGACACATTAAAAACAAACAAATAAGAAAAATCAAACACATAAAACCATCACATAACACAGTATATGTCTTGAGTGTAAAACCCTCTTGGGAAATACAAACCACTTGGAAATTCTCTCTTTATTCACTTAGAGCACCAACTCTACAAAGTTCAAGAGCACCAACTCCATAAATTCTAGAAGCATCCACTTCTTAAGATACAGGAGCACCAACTCCTTTACAAAGCATAATAGCAATAGTGTACTATCAATACCCTAGAAGTGCAATTTGTAGTCCTAGAATCTCAATAGTAGACTATAAATATTCAATAAGCACATTGAATAATGTTGTCTGAGAATTATAACATCTTCCTTAAATACAATAATCTGAGAATCACTGCGATAAAGATTTTCAATGCGATACAATTTTTGGATAAGTCTGAAGTCTCATATTCTTCTTCCAGATCACACACAAAAAAAACATCTAAGAGATATCTTTTAAAGACATTATGTGAAATATCCTCTATAATCAGTTTCAATAACTATAAACCAACTCAGGTTAAGAGTTTTTAACAAACACTTTAACAAGTTTAAGCAGGAACATTAACTTCATAGCAAAATGAGAGTATTTCTGATACAACCCGAGAAGAATCATCTAGAAACCCTAAAGGGTTTTTCAATCATAATAAAAACAGTTAAGCTCTTAAAAACCTTTAACAAAAATATTCCAAAAACCAAAGATTTTACTCAAAACCATACAAATTTTGGATTACCTGATCACAGTGGAAGAAAACTGAGTAAAAACCATAAAGATCTATCGAGGAGTTCCATAACTACCCAACTGGAAGATGACAAAAGTCTTATTTATCTAACTTCCTCAGTCAAGATTTCATTAGCTCACAGTCAACAAACCAAAGTGACAGTATATTTGACCAACCTCATTGCCATCTAGCTTAGTATAATCTCTTAGTGTGTCAGCTGAGAGAGAGAACTCAAAGTTTACAGATAAGAAGAAAAAATATCCATGGCGGCTAGGGTTCCATTCTTAACCAAGATGGGTGAATCAACAAAATAAATTTTTCCCTAACCAAACTTCTAGTCTTTTCAAAGAACTTACCAACAATAATAATCATTTGAGATCTGAATACATCTCAACCAATACTTCCAAGATAACAAATAATAATTCTACCAAAAATACTGATAGTGATGATAACACTATCAAAGTCAAAGATAGCTTGACAACACAAAAATGTCGACCACTACACTAATAAGGAGCTCGATTTCACATGTTCAATGTGATTGAATTTAGCATTGAACCAAAAATGCCAATCATATAATTCAATAATAATGTTTTTTGATACTCACATAGTTCAATAATAATGTTGCTTGATACTTTATCACTTTACAAGGTGATTGCTAGAAATGCCATTTATGAACTATAAACCTTAAAATAAATCAAAGCTCTCATAACCATATAAGATTCTAATTACTTTAGCACCAACTTCCTTAAAACAATGGTATTATATTTTAATGTAACAAGGAAGCATAAGAATCCTTAGCAAACAAATATGAATATACTTGAATCACCTTATTTTGATCAATCTGAAATCTGTCAAGTGCAAATATCATAGTGATGTTAGAGATGCCAATGCAAATGCAACCAAACTGAGCTAAAATTCAACTCAAGAAGCCAGATGCAAACACCATTATACAAATCAAGTATAAACATCATGAATGCCAATATCATGAATGCCTTAAAACAATACAGTAGTGCAATAAGATGAGATTAATAATGCACTAATATATCATTCAGAGACAAACTGATAGTAATCAACTAAATAAACCTATGACTTGTAACCCTAAAGGATCAAACTAAAAATTCATCTTGTCAAAATGATAAACACTGTCAACCTTGAATCATCCTATCAAAATGATAAACAATGTCAACATCATCATATATAAATCCAAAATCCTATAACTACATATCATAACACCAACCAAGCTAAGAATGCATCTTGTCAACATCCATCAAGCATATCATCACATATATTCTCATATCAGTGAACCACTTTTGAAATCAAGGACAAACCAAAAACAAATGAGAGCCAACACCAACACCTTATCAAAGTTATTTGCATGTTCTCATTGTCCCAAAATTATTGTTGATGTTAGTATGAGCATTTTTTTCTTCATCTTGACCAATAAAAGAAGTTCATCAAACCAAAATGCAGGCTCTTCTTCTTCACTACCCCCTTCTTTCTTGTTATCTTGTTGTCCCAACTATTTTTTTGGAATAGGCATTGCTATGTTCTCCTCATCTCTAACAAAAAATGGGAGCTTATTAAACAAATCAGTCAAAACTTCATGTTCAACATCTCTTACTTTCCTTTCAACCTATTGTCCTAGTTTATCATTCTCATCGCCCTCTTTAAAAATATCGAATTTTCCATTGTGTACATCATGTGTAAGTGTATCAACTATAAGGAAGCTAAGGTAGCGGAATAACTTCCTATACTAATATTGAGAGGATATAGATCTTTACAATAGTTACATAAACTTAAACAAAAATAAACATAAATATCATGCATACCACAACACTATGATTTATGTGGGTAAAACCCTTTTGGGAGAAAAACCCCACACTCCAAAAGTAACCCAATATATTATTCATAAATCACAAGATTACAATATACTTACAGAGCAAACTTCTCATGAGAGTATCACCAACCAGAGATCCAAAGGCAACATGAATGTTATCAGACTCTCAGAATACATCACAATTCATAGATGTAATCCAACACCCTCATAAAATAGGGTTTCCTTTTAGGGTAAGTCAAGCCAAAAAATATGACCATAAGATCTGAGACCTAATGATGAATGGTCTAGATTTACAATAATACAATATACATAAAATTTAGCGTTTGGGTGCACTGCCCTCAAGCCCCTCCCAAGGCATGCGACCCCTAAACCCCCCACTCGGGGGATGATCCCCTCAGATCCCTTGTGGAGGGTACCCCCCACACCCCTCCTCCCTCTCCCCCCACCATGCCTTACCTATCAACAATAAACCTTATGTAATTGCAAGGTTGAGACACATTTTCCCAACATCAACAATAGAAAACTCTTCTTGTTCTCCCCCAAACACCTCATTTTCCTATTCATTAAATAAACTATCTTGATAAAAAATGGTTCCATTTCTGCAAAGGTAAATAGTACTAGGGTAATAAATCTAACTTGGTAAAGAATCTTGTGGAGTTTGATGAGTCTTTGGAATAGTAATAGGTTCTTGAGGAGGCTTCTTTTGAGGATAAATGAGAGAAACTTGCATATTTATTGTTTCTTGCAAAGGATGAAATGTCCTAAAACTTGAAATTACAAACTAAAAAAAAAAAAGATCCAGGAGGCTTGTCTTGCTTTAAACTTGGAATATATTCTAGAAACCTCCTCTTTTGTAGGTTGACCAAAATGTAAGAGGTGGATTAGGCTTCTAGCCATTGTGCTTAGGCAAACAAAAGCTTCATCTACTCTTGTTTAATGGTAGCAATCTCTTTTACAAGATACTCCTCATATTGCTTCCTTTGTGTGTCTATCTCTTGTTGGTGTTGGTAGGCTTGGTAACCCAATCCCTCTTGCTAAAAGTTATATTATCTATGTCCTCTAATATCATTCAACTAATTTTTAAATTCCAATAATATATCTGTAATGCTCATGTTATCAACATTTTGAGGTTGACTATGAGAGTAGCTATGTTGGTTGGAAAGAAAATGGCCTTCTTGGAGTTGATTTTGAGCATAGGTGGATTGCTAAGAAGATTGAGCAAATGTGGGTGAGTGGGTGATAAACATATTGAGCTTGTTGGTCACTCTTGTAGCAAAGGGATTTAGGGTGAAACCAGTTGCATGCTTAGATAAGAGGTTATATGAGAAATACTTTCATGAAATGGGGATGAAAAAACATATTTTCCATAAAAAATTGACATGTTAAAACATTCAAAATGCTAGAAATTTACTTAGAAATTCTTACAAATGAAAACAAATTAGGTTTTCTTTCTTTATAAATTGAACATACCAACACTTAGCCCACTTGAGCTAGTAGATTTGAACTTGGAGTCACTAGATATGTGAAGATATTGCCTCCAAAGATAGAATTTGTTGACATACACACCAATTATTAGCAATAAAAGGAAAAGTTTTGAACTGTGATAGTTCAAATTGTCCCACCAAGTGTGCCAAAAACTATTATCAAATTGATTGCACCCTTGAGAGAGATCTAGAATGACTCTCTCAACAGTTGACAAGAATCAAAACATTTCAAGGTTGTGGTTTACCTAAGGCTATAGTGAATCTATAGAGAGGGTTGGTTCCCTTGGTACCCACCTAATTTAACACATGCTATTGTTGCTTGCTAAGAAAAAGGATAGAAAATATCATGAAATGAAACCTATATCCTAATGAGGTGATGCAACATTGTTCTTTGAGACCTACATTACTTCCTTTGTACACATAATTAATCAATGATAAGGTTAGTTCATGCACAACTTTGAGGTTTTATATGCCCATGCATCAACATTTTATAGGAATGTTATAATAATCACAATCTTAGAAGGAAAATATAGTATTTAATAACAATTGTTGATTATTTGCATCATTTAAACAACCTAAAACCCATAATAATACATAGTTTATCTACCTAAATGTGTTGATAATGAGACATAATATCAAGTATTATCACATAAATCACTGTAAATTACATCAACCATTTGATTATACACAATAAAACGAGCTTCTGAGAAGGTCAAAATACTTATCTTTATTGATTGAAAAGGTCTTTACATTGTAGAACAAGTTTGGAAATACTTGCTATTACTTGAGAAAGTGAAATACAATGTGGCCCTCAGTATATAAAAAATAAGAGTGATAGTTACAAGACTTAGTATAAAAACCAGAAAGAAATCAGAAAGAGTTACAATATTTGGATGCAACTAGTCATTTGTTTTGAAATATGTCCCTAGGCCTTCTTTTTATGTTGTTCAACAACTTTATAGACATTAGGAATATGTTTTGAGGATAAAATTATGAGTTTTTACTTTAGTTTGCTAGGTCAAAACCTTCGTGGGAATCCAATTGATTTATCCCTATTTTTTAGATCCTTAAAGTGTTACATGATAATAGTTGGATGATGAATATTTACTCACTTTGACCTCTTTCATTGATGATCCCCATAGAAAACTCCTAGATACTCTTAGCTACCTTAAACTAAGTTAAATTTTCTCCTATATTCTCTCAATCTATTGCACTTGTCATCAAAATGTTCTAGATGCTCTCCAACTATTCATCACTGCTTATTATTTATCCTTAACTATTGTAACTTCCTTAACCATGCTTGTAGGGAATGTGAGAAGTGCATTGAAAAGGATACGATCTATTGAGGCATGGGAGAGCTTCTAGGATAGAATATGACACTTGTGATCACCTTTAGGAGCTTCTTATCTTCATCTTTTCACTATATTCTCATCTACACACTTGACATGTGCTTTAAGTCTATTGAAACTAGCATATTTTTATATTGGTAAGGTCTCTCTTTTCTTTTCCATCTACCTTATAGACATTTGGCTATCTCATTCTCTCTATATCCTACTCCTATAAGGATATGATTTCACTTAAAATCCCTTGATAATACTCTATATATCATTAACTATGGCTTGATTGAGATCTCATCAATATCATGCACATGTATTTTTTATTAGAATTTATTGTCATTAATATCTCCTATATCTTTGTCATTTCTTCTCTAGGTTAACATAAGGAGATCTCTCTATCACCCATGACCCTCAAACTTACTATGCCACTTATGTTATTGACTATCATGCACATAAAACTTTGAGAGTGACAACTTGTTTTAATCTCTGTGTATTGTCATCTTGTATTTATGTTCATTTATTTTTACACTATCTCCTATGAGGTTTGATTGTCATACACTTCACAAGAAATCTGCCTTTTGATAGGCCAAAACTAGGGTAGTTTGGTCTAATTTTCAATTTGGGGGGATAAAATTATGAAAGGTATCATGGCTTATGGTGCAAGGATTGTAGATAGTGAGGTGATTGTGAATGAAATGCAACTAAAAATACATTCATTAAAACTGCTACTTAAACTTTATTGGAAACTACTTTAAAAATCATTACAACAATATACTAGAGGAGATATGTAGGCTGCTAAAATTGTGTAGGCGACTAAAGAAACTATACAAAAAAACCAAACTAAAATATGTAAATGAAAGAAATTGATGACTAAAAATAATCTAATGCTAAATTAAATTTCTTTTATTTTTATTGCTCACACGTAAAAATGTAATCCATAATATTTAAAATCAAATCACACATAACAAAATTTTAAAAATAGCATCACCATATTTATCAAGAGGTCCCTCCTCTTCTTCCACATGGTGGATAAATTACGATCTTAACTTCTTACGTTATTACATATGTGTTTTATTCTCCTTCACGCCATTACTATTCCCTCACCATTCTTTTCTATTGTTGCATTGCTACACTATTTTCTAAAATACATGCTATTATCTAGTCTACAATTTCTCATGACATTTTTATGGCATTATATAAGAAGAAAATTAGTTATACATAGCCCATGATGCATGTCTTAGAATAATGCTAGCCAAAAATGTTGGGATTTGGTTTTTCCATGGCTAACAAGTCTACTTTAAAATAGACAATTTTGTTTTATATGACCATACCTCACCAAATAACATAAAATCAAAATATTAGAGGTTATAACAATAAATTAATATAGAAAGATATCCTTGGCTCATGGATATTCTACATACAACATTAAAAATTATTTATTAATAGATTCCACCTCTTGAACATGTTTTTGAAGCTATTTTGAACGAAGGCTAAAATGACAAGTATTAGCAAATATAATCTAATATTTTTAATTTTCATGTTTTACCCCAAAACCATATTAAATATCACTTATTTATATTTAATCATATGCAACAAAGTATGGTAAAAATATATGATATGGTATGGAAAGGGAATATAAAAATTGGTATTAAGGCATATGAAAAATACAAGAATATGGGATAAAATAGAACATATATGCCTCTCATCACCTTTGACTGTCATAGCCACTTAATCTTGGACTTTCCTAAGGTTATCAACATGCATAGTAGACTATATTTTACCTATTTATCAATGATGACTACTCTTTTTCAAGTGTTGATTATGCAAGAACCCTTTGATGATACTATAGACCTTTCATTGTTTCTTTAGGTCTCTTGGAGTTTCCTAGAGAGAGTATTCATTTCTCTTGCTAATAGCAATATCATGACCACCATTTGTAACCAAAGATATTTTATCCTCTACAATATGAAAATAACCTAGATTTTGATGCTTATAATTTGGTTCACTGCCCATCATTGTTCACTCACCTATGGATTGTCATTGCATTTTTCATTATATATGTATCTATTGCCAACAACACTATTGTGTGTTTAATGTTCAAGGTATATTATGTGACCATTATTTGGAGACTATCCTTTGGTGACTCTCAAACATTTTTGATTGTTTCCTCATAACTATCCTTGAATAATATTATGCAGACTTTAATACCCTATCCTTAGTTGCTTGAATCAAGGAAATCATCCTTTAATTACCCCCTCACAATATGACTATGATATCTACCCTTTGTTCTTGTTATGCTTCACATCCCTTTTTGTATTTTGGATTGTTATAATATCCATCTACTACTTAATATGTCACATGTATTATATCTTCAAAATCCTTTACCATTGAGCTATACCTTTGTCACTCATTCTCAATTACACAGGCCTCTTAGGTTATTGTCTTCATTTGATTTGGTTGTGGGATTTCCCTTCTATCCTTTGACTACCATAGTTGTTTAATATTGGACTATCCTTGAATTTACTTCCCTTCTCTAGACATTAACTTGTTCCTTAACCTCTTTGGGGTTGTCATTTTGTGATAACTCTTCCTTAGGTAACTTATAATCCCATCTTCAAATGTTGAGAATTTTATAATCCTATCCTAGCAATTATCATATGATGATAATGATAAATTTTCAAGCACCAAAATTATAAAATAAACAATATCCAATGGGAGGTCATTGTTTAGCTCTGCATATACTCTTTCCATAACAGTTCTAACTATTGAGTCAAGAGAAAGATCAAATAAAATAAGATCCCTAAGCCTTTCATGTGATCTAAATAGATAAGGATGAAGTTCCAACCTCGACCCCACAAGTGTGTCAAGGATTACAACCACCTTATTGTCTTCAACATCCTCTAGAACACATTTAGTAGTCTTTTCAATTTAGGTGACAAAAAATTGATAGGTTGAACTTGTAATCCATCCATAAAATCATAACCTTGTGCCTTATAACCCATGTATGTTACAATGGCAGACTCAAGGTCTACCCTAGAGTAAACAACCTTCAAAGGAATTCATAAATTCTCCAAGGGATTTTCTATGGAGCTATGGAACCCCGAATCCTTTAAAACCCTTAAAAATATTTGACATTGTCTCATACCTATGCACAAACCTGAGATGAATCATTTTGATTGTAGCAAAAAAGTTAATTTTAAATTCAATCTCTGTGTTTTCTATGGTTTTTTTTTTCTTATAGTCTACATTCACTTTCATATCTTTATGAGATCCTTCATTTCCTTCCACATTTTTGCAAACATGCTCTATCTTTTCATTCATTTTTTAATCATCATGGAACACCTCTTGCTATGTCTTTATCACTGCATACAAAGTCACTATCATCTTTCTTGCCTCTATTAACCTTTAATCTGCCACTTATTCATAGAACTATCATTTAATTTTTGAAATAATTTTCCTTTATTTGAGTGTTTCATGGCTCTTTTATTGCATCACTCCTTTAGGGATTGATTGTCTTATGATTTCATATATCTTCCCTATGCTTTAAATTTTATTATCGTTTATTATAAAAGTATTGTTTATTTCTTTAAGCCCAACCTCTTAATATAACACACCTTCTTCAAAACATGCCCATCTATTAATATATGGGTTTTCTTTGTTGAATACACCAAAATACTAAGAGGGGGGAAAATCAATATACTACAAAATTCAAACCCAATAAATTGCTACAAAAGTTAAGTTATAACAATTTAGCATTCATCCACTTAATGAAAATAATAAATAAAATAATCACACACACAAGAACATAGATGACACCATATTTATGTAGAAAACCCTACAAGGGAAAAACCATGGTGAGAAATATTGCTAGGAGCTACTATCCTAATCCAACCTCACAAGTAAAAATAGTTTACAATTTGATTTTGGGCTACAACCCAAGGAAGAAACTACTCCCTGAATTTGATTTAGGGGCTTCCACACAAGGAATCTACTACTCCCAAATTGAAAGAAAGAACAACTGAGATATGACTAACATTATGGCTTCCACCACTGATAATCATCAATTCTACACATTAGATCTATAGTGGACCTTGTTACATGATTATCATGCACTCATACATCTTCACACACATCCATTATCATCTCCACAACTTTTATCTTTAATATATCATCCACATGTTTTGCAGTTACAAATCGAAAACAAATAAGGAATATCAAACTTGTAACATGTTGGCCTACATCTTCAGTGATAGTATACGAAAATGATAAGAAACTATTTAAAATTATTTCAAATGATTTGACATGACTCATACAACAACTACAAACACTTCTTAGACTTTGCATAGGGTGTACATCACCAACATACTCTAGTCGACCACAACAAAAGCTTTATCTTCACAAACTAACTTGAAACAATTGTGTTGTACTAGAAACAAGAAATATTTGCATGCACTTCAAACCTAAAATACATTGAGACATGTATAATGTCCATAAAAAATCATACAACTAATCTACACAATCTTCTACAGGTGCAAGTACCCAAACTTATGTTCTGATGAAGAATGGGCATCCAGAACCAACTGCAACACACTGTCACTTGAAATATAAACTTGTGGACCACCAAAGCACTTGGAACTTTATTGAAACACTCTCTAGACATCACCAAACATGTCCTTAGACTTACATGGAAAAATATTCACTTCTGGAGGAATGTGGAGCATTCTAACAAGCCTTCATCATTACTTTACTTTTCCAGAGCACAAAATGGAACTCTATCACTTCTAACTTTCATTGCAGAAGGTGTAATGACTTGAAATATTGCATATAACACCTTTACATCTCTATCAACTTATCTTTTGAACCAAAAGACTAAATATTGCTTTGTAGAAGGATTCAAACTAAAACATTATGCTTCTGTCTTAGGATATACACTATGATTGTATTAGTAAAACTTTTGTAACTTATCTCTAAGTGTGGTATATCAAACTAGAAATATATCAATCTAGACATATTGGAAACATGTTAGAACATGTGTACTCACCTCCACATCATACATATATATCAAAAAATTCCACACACTTCAATGCTGACTTGCTTTATCTAATATCTCTACATATCAACTATCTCTAGAGTATATGTAATCTTCAACACACTTTTGACATCAATGCCAACCAATATTCTCAAGATGAAAAAATCTCCCCCTTTTTCATTGATGGAAAAAACAAAAATATGTGCACAAATATAATCCCCATTAGGTGCACATTTCTCTCTCCCCCCCCTTTGACATCAAGGGAAAAGGGCAACAAAATTTGTGTGTACAAGAAAAGATCTATAACCCCCTTAATCTATACACCTTTTACTCTCTTTGGGATGTAAAATAAAATATCTTCATATCTACATAATGCACTAATATGAATATATATACATAGAAAAAGAAAGAAAGACATCTTACATGAAAGACAATCAAAACTCATTTGGATAGCAAGATTCCCTTGTAGATGTTCTTGAGTTGAACCAGGCTATTATCCCATTTATTCTTAGTAGTAGTTAGGGTCTAGATCTAAGAGGACAACTACACAAATGCATATTTTGAATCTTCCAAAAAATATGGTGTCTTGTACTTCTAAACCACACTATTAGCCTCTATCAGGAGTTTGGTAAGTGAAGAAAATTTTAGGCTTATTACTTCTCTCAACTATTTCACCAGAATTTTGAATTGACCCCTTTGGTCGTGTCATTGTTGTATTTGGGAGTGAAGACTCTCTACTTGTGTCCTGATGGCACCATCACTATCCTGAACCGGATTATATGTTACAACCACATTAGTGATTTGCATTTCAATTGCACTTATTTGGTCCTTAATGCTCTTGGTTGTTGTTGGCCATTTCAAATAGAAAACTAAAACATTTTCATCCTCCAGGAACTTTTGAATATCCTTAATGTAGGATTTCAAATTGGTCAAATAATTTCCACACTTCCTAGAGGTGTCATTGATTCTCTTTTCATTCAATTTTTTATATGCCTTCTTCTCTAGATGAGAAGAAGAAGACTAAAAAAATCCATTAATTTCTTTATTTTTTGTGTGGGGGACAATGAGGAATCCCTTTTTTCTTTTGGTAGATTCTCTTCCAACAACTTTATTTCTTCCAACACATGTAATAGCTCTTGTCTTACATTGGAGTGAATTATGTCTCCAAGCTTCAACTTATGCAGGGGAGATATTTTGGACAAATTAACTTTCCCATCAAAATTAGGAACATGTAGTAACCACAGAGTCACTATAAATTGGATTTGCATTTCTTGAGCCAAAAATTCTTTGATAGAGTCCACCATAGAGGAATATGACTTCTCTGAAATCTCTTCTCCAGTATATGTCTCTTTCTTCATCCCCTTTCCTTTTTCCCTCTCCTTTTATTCTTCTTTCTCCTTCTCCTTTTCCTTCTCCATATCCTTTTCTTTCTCCATCTCCATTCCAGAGACATTTTTCTCATCATGCATACCAATGACATCTTCTCCTTTCTACTGTCAAGAGGATCCTTGTACTTCTTTTTGACTAGATATATCTTGATCTTTGTATTCTCTAGAGGGGGATTATTATCAGTTTCATGTCCTTCCAGAGGCACTTGTATATTCATTTTAACATCAATATCATGCTTTTCCAGAGGCTCATGTGCAACCACATCAACTTCAATTTGAAATTCATCCATGATTTTATTTGCAACATCTTTAGTTTCACTTTGAATGTTCCTTTTGATATCCTCATCCATTCTCATAGAAGATCTACTCTTCTCTTGGTGTGGATCTCCTTAGCTTGTCTTCAAATTATCTTTTCTTTTTATTCTTAGGAGATAGAGATCCCATCCTTGTTAGTTTTTTTTGTTTCAAATCCTCATCAACTTTGATGGCATCTTGTCTTTTTTGTCTAAAATCCTTAGCCAAGCTATTTGGAGCCTTATCAACAATGTCAGTGAAAAAAATGTTTTGCTATAGCATATATTCAATGAAAACCTTCTCAATAGTTTTCTTGTCTTCCAAAGGAAAATGTAGATGCAACTTCATTGTATCATTCAATAGAACATACTTAAAAATTCCATTAAAAATGGCACCAAAATCAAGAGGATCATGTTGAACCAGAGGAGTCTTCTTAGTTCCCTCTACAATATTCTTCCCTTTATTTTTTTGTAAGGAGATATCTTCAACTTCATCTTCTTACTCCTTTTCAGGTTCTTCCTCATTAGTCTTCTTCATTTTAGCCTTCTTCTTAGGCCTTGTTTGCACAACTCCAATAGCTTTCTTTTGTGGTGGAGTTATAGATGCACCTTTTCTTTTTCCACCAGTTGATTGTGTTGATCTGAAGGGCTTCAGAGAAGATGTAACAACATAAGAGGATCTACCAAATCTCCTTGGTAACTTATCTGCAACATGTTCTCTAGGGTCTGAGGAGATATCCACCAGAGTTTGACCAGAGGATGGTGACACCATTTTAGAGTACCACAGAAAATCCCACTTCTTGAACAACTTATCCACTCTTTTGTCACTTGTTTCTTTTGACTACTTTTGGATCATCTTATCCATGATTTCTTTGTGTGTACTAAATATTTCTACCTTGGGATCCTTTGGTTTTGACAACAAAATATCTATATAAAATTGAACATATTTAGGTTCAAACTCATAAGGAAATTTAAGAATACATTAGGTCCCTGGATATACAACTTCCATATAGCAATGATCCTTATTCACCATGAAGGTCACCTCATTTTCATACTTCTAGACCAAATCAAAGGGTATCCTTTCTCTACCTTGTATCTTAGTTTGTAGATTATTAAAAAATCCCCAATAGAATGTGTTATATACTTGTTTATATTGAAAACTATCAATGTGTTTCTATATTTTTGTAGAAACTAGAAATAACTTATCCCACATCTTTCCTTTAAATCTAGGTAATTCATTCATGGAAAAGAAAGTGAGGAAAATAATTAGTGAACCAAACTTGAAATTATAACTAGTTTCCTTTGGTCTCCTTAACTTGTCCATCAAATGCTCCCTCAACAACTCACATAGGTCAAAATTAGCACCTTCCTTCACCATTTGATGTGCGATGTGAATTGTGGTGGCAGTAAAAAAACCTTCTCTATTCATGAAATAGATCTTATATGCAATCCCCACTGATTCACACCAGACACCAGGATCAATGATATCTTTCACTGTAAGGATTCTCTGATCAAAATGAGGTCCAGTAATTTCCATAACCCTTTTATTTTTAAATGACTTCAACACCGAGATTGGTCTTGTGAAACAAATACCAGTGACAACCCTAATAGATTCCTTTGTGATCATGTAGGGTTTATCTATCCAAATGATTTTTTTATGAATGCAACTCAAAATGATTCTTACCCATTCTTTGTTGTTGCAGAAGTCTAGAAAATATTTCCAAATATCTAACCCTTTCATAGCTACATTTGTTTATTCTAGTTTGAACACACCATTCTCATTTAGTAGCTCATGCTAGACCACTTCAAAGGATGAAGTATGATCAATTTCACTCAACAAGGCATGAATGTAAATCCTCACATCTTCAGAGTAAACCACATCTATTGGAAGCTTTGAGAATGCACCATATTTATCAACTTCTATTGTTTTGAATGGAAACATTTTATATTTTAGCCTAGGTTTCTCTACTACATTGATCACCTAAGGTGTTTCCATTGGAATTCCTTTATAAAACTTTAAGCACCATAGCTAGGGTTTAAAAAAAAAAAGATTGAAAACCCAAATTATCTTCGCCACTCCAAACAAAAATTCTCTTGATTGAAAATGAAATCAAATGATCTAACACACACATAAAAAGCCTTTCAATAGCTCTAACTTTTTTTCATAAATGCATTTGTACTTTGTTAGGTAACCTTTCTACCAGAAATCTTTGTCATCGTAGGGATACAAGGATGCTTAGCACACCACAAATCATTCTCTTTCTCTGAAACCTTCACCAAAAGATTCAATCTTGCACGACAAATCTGCACACCAGAGGAATTTTTCCAAGTCAACTTTCATGCTGAAATATTCAGCATCTTATCCTTTTCAAGGGGCTAAAAGGTTTGAAAATAATAGATCCCTTTAAGATAATACTCTATCTCAGTTTCTCTTAAGATATTTTTTAGAATGCACAAGCATAATATCATCCTTCTCATTTTCCTTCCAAACCTTTTCATTACCCTTCTTTTGTTGATTTAGGGTTTCATATTTATTTTGGTTCTAAATAGGTGGCTTCAAAAAAATACTTCTATAAAAAAATTCCTTATGCCACACCTTATTACACTTGTAGCACACAATGTTGTGCTCCAAAACAAAGTTTTTCCTCTTCACCTTAGTTTTTCACTCAACAACATTATGACCAAAATTGTTGCATGCATAGTAATATCCTTGAAAGGAAACAAAATCATATATTTGAGGCACAATTGATCTTCTACCCATGTAATCATTCATTATTAGTCTAGATCTAAAATCAATAGCCTTATGCCAAAATTTATTGCAATAAAAATAATGACCTTGAAAAGGTTGATTGAACTTGGTAGGTGCATGTTGTCTAGCAAGTGGAAGATATCTAAATCTTCTTTGTCTCCAGAAAAGAATGAATCCATATTCTTTATTGCTATCTTGATCTATATTTTTTCTTGACCTAAAATTGCATCTCCAAAGGATGTCTTCTTAGGTTATTCAGTGCAATATTTCTCCTCCTTTGTTTCAAACTTTCCTTTTGCTTTAAAATTTTCATATAGATTTGTAGAAGCGCTAGTTATTGGAATTTTTCCTTTTTTAAAACCAAGACTAGATTTTTATTTTGATTGCTTTTGAGACTTGATCAAATCATCAAGAATTTTAGAACCTCCTTTCAACTTCAAACCCTTTTCAATTTGTTCTTTTTCTTTTTCCAATTCTTTCCTCAAGAAAACAATTTCTTCAAGCTTAGAATATTCAATAGTTTTTTCAATGAGGTTGAAATTCATACATTCTTCAATTGTTTTGCCTTCTTCAACTTTCCAATTTTCTTCACTTCTTTTTTAAGCTCAAAATGGAGCTCTTCATTATTTTCTCTTTCTTCATCCAGATCATTTAGAACAAAATTAAGCTCTCCTAAAAAATCCACTAGACAATCTTCTTTATTGAATTCAAATTCATACTCATCATCCTCCTTCTAAAGTATGACCTATTTTTCTTGAGAGGGATTCTTCTTGGATACTGCTTTATTCTCCATGTGTTCAAAGACATGATCTACCTCTACTATTAAGTAAATATCAAGGAAATTTTCTTTGATACCAATTGTTGAACACACCAAAAATAGTGAGATGGGGGTGAACCGGTATAATTTAAAATTCAATCCCAATAAATTGCTATTGAAGATAAGTTATAATAATTTAGAATTAACTAGATATTATTTTGATTCAGGAAACTAAAATACCCATGGATAGGCTAGACAATTTAAAGAAAATATCGTTTAAGGAGGGTGGGCTTCATGGCTTTGATGTGGAGGGAGCTTTAGGGGAAGTGGCTACCTTTTGGAATTCAAAGGTGGTGATTGGGAGAGCTGTATTTGGTGAATCTCACCATATTTCTACCTCCTTTCATCACATCTAGGATAATTTTTCTTGGGTTTCTTCTAATATTTATGCCCCTAATTTGAAGAGTTCTTGTAAGAAGCTTTGGGGGAATATAAACTCCTTCAAAGCTTGTCACCCTATAGATCATTGGTTGGTTATGGGAAATTTCAACACTCCTTTGAGTTGCTTGGAAAAGATGGGGGGATCCTAGCTGGATGATGAGATCATATTTGATTTGATGTCTTTTATTAATGGCAATGCCTTATTTGATGCTGACTTGTGGGTGACCTCCTATACATGGTTGAACCAAAGAGTTGGTGATGCTCCAATTTAGGTTAAGTTGGACAAGGGAATCCTTTCTCATGATTGTCTAATCTATTATTATTTCTCCCTTTCCGCCCTGACTAGATTGGGTTTGGATCACTTCCCCATCTCCTTGGCAACGGACTTGGTTGGTAGAAGGTGATCCTTCCCTTTTTGATTTGAAAAAATATGGGTGTCACATCCTGATTCTAAAGATAAATTATCAAAATGGTGGGATATCTAGGATGATGGTTCGACAATGTATAGAATTACTAAGAAGTTGGCTTCGATGAAGAATAATGTGAGGATTTGGAATAAGTCTTCCTTTGGGCATATTTTTCATGATAAATCTCGTATTAAGGAGGAGTTGGACCTATTTTAGTAGACTATTCAATCTTTTGGGTATAATTCTAATGTGGCTAATGAGGAGAGTTTTCTCTTATCCCATTTGCATAATATTGTTACTAAAGAGGAAGAATTTTAGAAGTAGAGGTCTAGTGCAGTTTGGCTCAATTGTGGTGAAAGGAACACAAAATTATCTCATATCACTAATTTGATGCGTCATGCCTCTAACTAGATGGATTGTATCTATCATAATGGTATGGTGATTGAGAACGATGGGGAGATTTGACAAGCTGCTTCTGCTTATTTTGTTGATATCATGTTTGGTAATTTTTCTCTTGACCCAGCTCTTCAAGACCAGATGTTGGAGGTTATTCCTAGAATCTTGACTGAGGATTTAATTAACATGTTATGTAGAATCCCTTCTATGGAGGATCTTAATAAGGCTATGTTTTCTTTTTTTGAGAATAAAGCCCCTAGTCTAGATGGCTTCCCCTTGTTTTTCTTTCAAGAGTTTTGGCCGATTGTTTCTAGAGATGTGGTTGATGCTACTAAGGAGTTTTTTTGTAGTGAATTTTTTTTGAAGGAGCTCAATTCCACCTTCATTGTTCTTATCCCAAAGATTTCGGGTGCCTCTACCTTTAATGAGTTTCATCCTATTAGCCTTTGCAATTCTATTTATAAAATATTCTCAAAGGTTTTAGCTTTAAGGCTATAGAGGGTTCTTCCGTTGATAATCTCTCAACATTAAAGTGGATTTGTTTCCAATAGACAAATACTTGATCCTATCATCACTATTAATGAAAATATGCATTCGCTAATGGTTAACAAGAAAGTTGGTTTTTTATTGAAACTGGATTTAGTGAAGGCTTATGACCATGTGAACTGGAAATTTCTAGTAAAAATTTTATTTTCTTTTGGTTTCTCAGATAAATTATTGAAGTTTATAATGAGTCTTATCTCAATAGTTTCCTTCTTTGTGTTGGTGAATAGTTCCCCCTTTGATTTATTTAGGAGCTCTCAAGTTGTGAGACAAGGTGACCCCATTTCGCCCTTCCTTTTCATCATTCTAGATGAAACTCATGGGAGATCTCTTCAAAATTAAGTGTCTATTGGTGTCATTAAGGGGCTTCATTTGACCACTTCCTCTCCTCCTTGTTTGCATCAATAGTTCATGGATGATACAATGATTTTGGGAGAGTATTATGTGGTGGAAGCTAAATCCATCAAATTGGTTCTTCATAGTTATGAAGTTGCCTCCGACCAATTGGCGAGTCTTCCTAAAAGTACTCTATTTTTTATGAATACATCAGAAATAAGAAAATAGAGAATCAATAATATTCTTCAGTGTACTATTGGGGCTCTTCCCTCCACTTATTTGGGTCTGCCACTTTGTGCTAATTTTGTTCTTGACTCATTTTTAAATGGAATGTTCAACAAGTTTAATGCTAAGTTAGCAAGCTAGAAAGGCGCTCTCCTTAGTCAAGTTGGCAAGCTGGTCTTGATCAAATCTACATTGTAGAACCTCTTGGTGTATGTGTTAATCCTGTTCCAAATCCCACAGAAGTTTTGGGAGAAGAATGAAAGCATTCAAAAGAATTTCTTATGGTTTGGTGTGGATGATAAGAAATGAATGAGTCTTGCATCATGGGAGGAGGTGTGTCGATCTAAAGACCAAGGTGGTTTAGTTTTGAAGAAAGTTAAGGTTTTTAATTCTATCCTCATGGCTAAGTAGTTATGGTTTCTCCTAGCCGGTGAAAAGGATTGGACAGGTATTCTTGCTTCTAAATACCTTTTTGGCATTGACAAGTTTAGGGAGTTCTTGAGGGAAGATTTATTTCCTTCTTTGAGATCTATCTTTTGGAATTCCTTAATTAAGGTGAGAAGTATTGTCTCCATTGGTATTATTTGTTCGGTTGGAAATGATAGATACATTCTCTTCTAGGATGATTGGTGGATTGGTCATGGTCCTCTTTGTGATGTTGTCTGTGTGACTCCTTTCAAGAATCTTTACGTTTGGGAATTTGGTGTTTTTGTTGCTGATTACATTGTGGATGGTGTGTGGAAAATAATTCATGAGGGGTCTAGGGAGCTAGGTCCTTTCTATGGTTTCCTATCTTAGATTCATATTCCTTTTGTTCCTTAGAGGAAAAAGGTGGTTTGGAGGCTGCTTCCGCAAGGTCAGTTCTTTGTAGCATCTGCATTCCATTATCTGAACAATAAAATGGGTTTGCACCCCCCTTGGACCCTTGTTTGGTCTTCGAATCTAATTCCTATGATCAATATACTCTTTTGGTTGTTAGTTCAAGATAAAATCTTGACAATTAACAATCTATGGAAAAGAGGCTTCTCCATGCCTAATAGATGCTATCTATGTGAGGAGGATTTAGAGGATTCCTACCATTTGTTTATTGGGTGTAGGTATGCTTGGGAGGTGTGGGGGATCTTGATTAATCTCTAGAAGGTGGAGTGGGTCTTCCCTTCTTCATTTATGGAGCATTGGAGTCAATGGCAGGCTCCTTCTTCCAATCTGTCTTTGTGTTTCCTCTAGTCCCTTATCCTTCCTCATATTGTTTGGGGTCTTTGGAAGGAGATAAATAATATAATTTTTAGGAATGTCGTTCTCCCATTAGTATCCCTGTTTTTCAAGATCTTAGTGACCACTAAGAAGAATTTCTTGTAGTTCATGGTTAATTCTACTTTCCCTCATCATGTGGTAGTTTCGGATTAAGATTTTTGGGTGGCAGAGCAGTCGAATCTTTCCTTTGATATTGCCTAAACTTTGAAAAAATCCAAGTCTGATAGAGCTAGGGTCATTTGGTATTCACCTCCTCCTGGGTGGTTTAAAGTCAACTTTGTTGGTTCTACTAAAGGTAATTTGGGGCTTGCTAGCTGTGGGGTATAGTTAAGAGATCATAATGGTAGGTTAGTTTCGGTGGTGGCACTCCCATTAGGGATCCAAAAAAACCACTATGTTGAAGCTGTGATAGCCTATCATGGTTTAAAATTGGAAAGGGATAAGGGGGTTTCCAATATTTGGTTGGAAGTGGACTCATTGAATATTATTAATTTCCTTAGGAAGCTCTCTCCTCCTTCTTGGTCCATAGAAAGACTTATCTTTCATGCTCTTTCTTTGATAAATAACTTTGAAGAAGTCTACATTTCACATGAATTTCATGAGGCTAATGGTGTTGTAGACATCTTGGCTAACTTTGGTGTGTCTTTGGCTAGGTCATGGGAGATTAATGACAACCTCCCGATGGAGCTTATTACCTTGATTAACAATGATATTCTCTAATTATTTCAAGGGGGTCAAATTTTTTGCTAAACTTAAGGGATGGAGATTTAACGATTACCCTCTGATGTCGATTAGGCATTTGATGGCCACAACCCTTATTGGAAATTGTGGGAGGATGTGTTGTAATCTCAGGAGGGGTCTGGTAATTATCTCTAGTTGTACCTTGAAAGTCAGGATCACATGCTTTTTGGGTGTTATTTTCTCCTTGGAATTTTTGATTATCGACATTTGTGCTTTGTTGGGTTTCATTCTTGCGAATTTCTTGGCATTGTTGAAAATGGGGGGTGATAGATGCAAAACAGAGCCCTTGTTGTGTGCTAAGACCAAAGCCAATAATGATGTTTGGAAGGTTTTGTAGAAAGGTGGGGTCACTCCTTTCATGGAGAATTTGCATGGGTTTGAGGCTAATACCTCGTAGGAGTTTGTGGAAGCTTGGCATGGTCGGGTGCTTAGTATATTTGGAATTGACATTACTATAAATTGGAGCTTATTACTAAAGTGACTGGGTTGTCGACACAGGGGAGTAAATTATTCAGAGAAAAATCCATGTCTGGGGTGGTGAGAATGAAATTCCTAAGGGATAAAGAGAAAGCTAAAATGTTTAGACTCCAGTGTGGTGGCTTTTATCAAAGAAAAATTAAGCCAATTTAGGGAGATGTGGCTATGGATCTTATGTGGTGTTTTTCATTGGAAGGGTTGTATACGACTCTTTATGGGAACCATTTTGTGCTACTAAACCATTTTCTCCATGGTAAGTTGGTCCCTTTCCTGTTTTATCTTCTTTCATCTTTGGAGAATGGGATTATGGATTACAAAAAGAATCCCAACAATCCATTTTTACATGAGGGGTTGATGTTGTTAATTGTAGAGCATATCAAAGCTAGATATGTTATTTCTTCCCTTGTTCCTAGTAAGGTCGACAAGTCCAAGAAGAAGACTAAGCCAAAAGGGAAACATGAGTCAGAGTAGGAGGAAGATGACGGCGTGATAGAGTCTGAAGATGATTCTATGGCTTGGTCTGATGGCTACCACATTTATTTGGATTATGTTGACCCTTCTACTAGGGTTAGAAAAATCTCTGGGAAAAATGCTAAGCCCTCATCCTCGCATGCAAAGCGTAAAATTATGGTTTATAGTGAAGAGGAATATGTGGAGGGAAAAGGAAGTGGTAGGAAGGTTCCTAAATAGGGGTCAGAGAGAGTTGTTGTTTCCCATGAGGTGGTAGAGAATCTATAGGAGGGTGTTGGGATTACTAAAAATGGTGAGGTGGAAAAAAAATCAATTGATGAAAAAATTTTGGACCGCGGTAGGGATAAGAGGGTCCCAACTAATGGGGAGGTGAATTTGGAAAAAAAAATGATTTGGAGGTGTCCTTTGCAGTGTCATTTTTTGAAGATAGGCAAAGAAAATTTTGTACCGTTACTGGTTTTTAAGAAGAGGATCCTCTGATGAGCTCTCATCAGGGGAGGGGTTTGTATTGGGGTACGTTGAATGTTACTTAGGCTTTGGGTTTGTTAAGGAAGGGGTGGATGTCTTTTCTAAATTTCTCATGTGGCTCATTCAAGAGGTCCAATATCTTTAAGGTAAGTATGATACGATTTCTCATTGTAACATCTCTACTTTGAGAAGTTTTAGGGAGCATGATTCTATTTTTAGCATGGTTAGATCGTTGAACTCTAATCTTAGCCTAATGGTGGAAGATATTGCTAAAATGAAAAGAGACCATGATCCAAGGCTATCTACTTTGGAAAGGAACTCCTTGCAAATTCGTAAAGATCTTAATTCCTTAGTTAATCACAACAAGGATTTGCTTGAGACCACAGTTGAGGGATTGGTGTTTCTGAACGAGAAAAAAAAGAAAGGACTGGTAGACCCCTATTCGATGACCCTTCAAAGCAAGCTGTGGGTGAGGAATCTATGAAGGGTAAGAAGGCTACTGATTTGGAGACTGGTCTGAGTGTTCGAACTCGCAACAAAACAAAGAAAAATAATGTGATTCCTATGCAAGATGTTAAAGAAATAATGGATATGCATGATAAAGTGATCACCAAGGATGTGGAAGTGGCAAGGATGTTAAAATAACTTCTTTAGTTGTTGCTTGGGTTGTTTTCTATTCTTCTCTTGTTGATATTTTGTCTATTTTTTGTTGATGGTCAGTTGATTGTAGTTTAATAAACTTGGTGTTTTTTGGGGGAAAATTTTAAAGCTTTATCTTCGTGTTGCCTTTTCTTTTGTATAGGGTTTCAGGGTCCCTTCAAAACCTATTTTACACTAATTAAAAACAATCTAGAATTCATCCACTTAATGAAAAAATGAAAGTAGATAAGCACACACACAAGAACATAGATGACACCAGATTTACATGAAAAAAACCATAGGGGAAAAACCATAGTGATAAATGTTCCTAGGAGCTACTGTCCTAATCCAGCCTCACAAGTAAAAGTAGTTTATAATTTGATTTTGGGCTACAACCCAAGGAAGAAACTACTCATTGACTTTGGTTTAGGGTATTGCACCCAAGGAAGATACTACTCCCTAATTAAAAGAAAGAACAACTAAAATATGACTGATGTTATGGCTTAAAACACTAATAGTCATCAATTATGCATATTAGATCTATAACAGACCCTGTCACACTTTGCCCATACACTCATACTTCTTCATGCACATCCATTATCATCTTGACAAATTTGATCTTCAATATATATCATCCGTAAATTTTGCAATTATTAATCCAGTTGGCCACAAATAAGGAATATCAAACTTGTAACATGTTAGCCTACATCTTCATTGGCAGTATACAAAAATGATATGTCATTATTGAAAATTCTTCCAAATTAGTTGAAATTACTCATACAACATCTACAAACACTTCTTAGACTCTACACAGGGTGCACATCACCAACATACTCATTTCAACCACAATAAAAGCATATCTTCACAAACTAACTTGAAACAATTGTGTGGTACTGGAAACAAGAAAGATTTGCATGTGCTTCAAACTTGAAATACACCGAGACATGTAGAATGTCCACACAAACTCATAAAATTGATATGTACAATCTTCTACTAGCGCAAGTACCCAAACTTATGTTCTAATGAAGAATAGGCATCCAGAACCAACTGCAACACACTATCACTTGAAATCTAAACTTACAGACCAACAAAGCACTTGAAACTTTAATGCAACACTCTCTAGACATCACTGAATATTTCCTTAGAACCATATGGCCAAATCTTCACTTTCAGAGGAATGCAAAGAGGCAAAAGTACAAACCTAAGTCACACTTTATAAAGGAATTGACCAATAGAAAAAATAAATTAAACTTTGACCACATAAAGTGGTCTTTATATTTTGAATTTTAAAATGATGTAAACTAATGAAATGTATAAATCTCAATGAAGTTTGTTCTTGTAATGTTTTAGATTTTTAAAAAAATGTTTTGATTTTTTTTTTATCAATTCAAGAGAAAATTTTGGAATTCTAAAAATTTTAGGAAAAAGTGGCGTTCACTTGACGTCAAGAAACAAATAGAAAAATACTTCATTTTCCCCTAAATTTTTTTCTTCAAATAGGTAACTTCAATATATAGTGCATGGAAAAAAATAAAAAATTTGATGTATATTTTTCTCGTAATAACATTTTAAAGTCAAACTTGTCAGGATTTGATAGTTTTCATTTAACATCAACTATTGTCTATTTTTTTAATCATTTCAAAAAATAAATTATAGCCTTTTGAAGAGGATTCTCTCCTCTAGTGCACCAAATATATATATATATATATATATATATATATATATATATATATATATATATATTAAATTAATATGTTTTACTATTTTTTAAAATTTCTAATCAACCTCTTGTTTAACTTTAACAACCTACATGCATTATTTAAAAAATAAAATATATTAAAACTAATCAAAATATTAAAAAAATTACATATTTGGATTCACCACTCTGAGCTCTACAAAAGTGAATTTTTCATTTAAAAAAAAAATCTTTCTGACTAAAGAAATACTTAGCTGAAGTTGAAAGTTTTAGAAAATTCTAAAAAAAATTGAGTTGGCTGCCAACTAGGATACCACATAGACAGTTTTGATAGAAAGGGTTTCGACCGAAACCCTTTCTACCAAAACCCCACTCATAAAATGAGCCACATTTCGATGTGTTAAAGGGAAAAATTCAAATTTTATGATTTCGGGCAAAGGGGTTTCTCCCAAAACTTTATGTGCCATGTATAAGCCATGTGGTTTCAGGTGAAACTAGTTCTACCGAAACTGTTTAGGTTAAAATTGTTTCACTCAAAACTATTTAGTTGGATGAAAGTGTCACACAACTTTTTACTTTTACCCAGAGCATTTCAACAAGCCTTCATCATTACTTTACTTTGCCAAAGCACAAACCAAGACTCTATCACTTGTAACTTTCACTATAGAAGGTGTAATGAGTTAAAATCTTGGATATAACACCTTCACATCTCTATCAAATTATATTTTGAATCACAAGACTAAAACTTGCTCTGCCGAAGGATGCATACCAAAACACTTTGTCTCTCTCTTAGGATATAAATTGTAAATGCCTTACCAATTTTTTTGCAACTTATCTCTAAGTGTGGTACACCAAACTGGAAATATATCAATGTAGAAATATTGAAAACATGTTAGAACATGTGTACCCACCTCCATATCATACATATACATCAATAAGATCCACACACTTCAATGTTGACTTGTACCAACTGATATCTCTGCATATCAGCTATCTCCGAAGCATATGTAATCTCTAGCACACTTTTGAAATTGATGACAATCAATCTTCTCAAGGTGCAACATTCTTTCATCATTTAGGAATAAAATTATCTTCCTTGAATGTACCTCATCATTTTTAGTGCATGCTTGAATATAATATGTTTTTTTTAATTTTCTTTATCTTCATGACTTGTAGGTATTCATATGATTTTCTCCTTGAATCTCATTAACATATCCACTCTCCTTTGGTAATGTATGATTGTTCTATGATGGTTCTTACCTATTAGTATTGTCCTCATTTTGATCATGCATAGAGTTACTTCTCTATAAGCCATACCTTCATGTCATGAAGATATCTTCACAAGTTTCTTTAAACAATTTGACAGGGTTTAGGATAGAAATAAAGACTTTCTCTTGGAATATTAATGTATTTATTTCACCATTTTATTGGCAACATTATTGAACTTGTGAACTTGACTCTTGTTAGTCACAAGATTACTCTCTATTCCTTTTAAACCTCTACCTTACAATCTAATATTTTAGATAGCTCATTGTCTCTTGAAATCATTGTCCTTACCTTTGCCATAAAATTTATAGATCTTGAAAATGGGTTTCATTGTGCTAGGCCCTTAATATCAGAGTACATCGGGTTATGAATAGTCAGCTTGTGGCTATCTTAACCCCTAATTAAGTCATATTATCATTATTGTGTTTTTATTTAGTTTATTATGTTAGTCTAGGACTTATATAGGGTTATCTAAGTCGGCCTAGATTGTATCCTAGGCATAAATAGGTATATATAGGAGGTTGTGAGTCTTATTTCATCATTGTATTGTGAATTGTGTTCTCATTGGAGATATTTGGAGGTTTTCCCCCTTGGAGTGGCTAGTTATTCTCAACTATTATTTAGTATTTTCAGCATATTTCCCATAATATTCTTGTATTGTGCAAGTTATTTCATTACAAGTGGTATCAAAGCATGATCTTGGCACCATAGAGGCAAGGTTTCTTCTCAATATTGGAGGAGATTTTGGGGAGAGCATATCTTCCATATTTTGGCGAATTTTATTTTTAATTTTAAAGAATTTTTGAAGACCATATTAAAGAAGCTATAGTCCAAATTTGAGAAAATTACTATAAAATTAGGGTTTCTAAACAATTTAGTTGGAAGCTGAATATTTCTCACATACTACCGAATTGGAGCTTGATTTTTATTGGGTTTTTGAAGATACTATAGAAGAGTCTACAGTAAAAATTTCATATAGTTTTAGTTTCATTTGTGTGATTCATTGCAAAACTATTTTCTACCATCATGATGGGGCCTACAACAAGAGGCAAAAAGAATGGTACCACACCGGGGAAATCTTTAGAGAATGAGGGAGCAGAAAATGAGGATTTTAACCCTAAGTATGGAATAAACAAATTCAAGGGTTATATTTCATCATTAGAGAGGAAGATTATGGAAGAAATGGGTGAATTAAAATCATTTATTCAAGGTATGTGGTGTAAAGGTGAAGATTCATCTCATAAGGTGGAAGATAATTCTTTTGTTGGAAATAAATTCCTTGGTCTTGATTAGGGTTTCAAGAAGGGTAATTCATTTAATAATCATATGCAAAGGAAATTCATACCAAAGTTGGATATGAAAAAGTTTGATGACACGGATCCAACCAGCTCGCTATGTCAAATGGATCAGTTCTTTGATATTCATCACGTTCCTAATAAAAAAAAGGTGGCTATGGCATCATTATACCTAGAACTAGGTCAAATTATTTGGTATCATTGGTTATGTGATGAGAAGACAAAAAAATGGTTGTGTGGTCACATGGTCAGTTTTTCAAGAGGTACTTGCTACTCATTATGGTGATAACTTTATGGATAGATACTTCTTCCAACTCACCCAATTAAAGAAAATAGGCATGGTCAAGGATTTATTTAACAATTAAAAAACATTTCTCTAAGAGTATAAAATATGATAGAAGAAAAAATAAAGAAATTATTTCTAGGTGGTTTATAAGATCACATAAAATAGTGTGATTATTCTAACCACAATCCTTATCGCAAGAAGTAGTAATGGCAAGACAAGTGGAGGATAAGTTTTTGGTGAGTAAGACACAAGGGAACATAAATTTCAGAAAAAGGATATCTCCTACACATCCACTACCACAACCTACTAGGTTGACTCCACAACAAATTGAAGAGAAAAGATAAAAAGGGTTATGCTTCAATTGCGATAACAAATATAGTCGAGGGCATAGATGTAGTGAAAAGAAATTGTTTTATATTGAAGGAACGAGTGAGGAAGAGGAGGAGGAACCAATATTAGAGGGTGATATGGATCTCGATGATTAACCACATGATTTCAAACCAATAATTTCTTGTCATGCACTCTCTAGGTTTAGTGCCCCTCAAAATATCAAGGTAGCTGGAATCTTAAAGAAGCAGAAGGTAACTGTGTTGATCAACTCAGGCAGTACTCATAATTTGAGCAACAAAAAGTTGAATACTTGTCTAAATTTCTTTATATATCCAACTCCATAATTTTAGGTCTTGATTGCAGATGGTGGTATTGTCAGTTTTTTGGGAAAGTGTCATAGTATTAAATTATCCATGGGAGATTCTCACCTTAATAGCCCAATGTATGCTATATCCATGGGTGCAACAAATATTGTTTTGGGAGTACAATGAATTACTACCTTGGGAATAATTGAGATGAACTTCCAAGAACTGTTTATGAGGTTTCAATCAGAAGGGAAGATAATAGAGCTACAAGGGTCGAAGGAAAAATCCCCACAAATAGTTAGTTCTCATCAAATGCAAAATTTTCTTAAGAAAGGAGTTGGTGGATTTGTTGCCCAAATATATTAATTAGAAGTCTCTCAATCTAATGCTCCTACCCATCCATATTTGCAAACAATAATTGAGCATCACTCAATAGTTTTTGGAGATATTCCTAAAGGAATTCCTCATAATAGGGATCATGATCATGCCAAAGAACTAGTTCTAGGTATCAAACCCCCCAACATCAGGCCTTATCGATACCCACATATAAAAGAAAGTGAGATAGAAAAGAATGTTGACGAGATGTTAGAGGCAAGAATTATCAGACATAGCCAAAGTGCTTACTCCTCACTGGTGGTGATGGTGCGCAATAAGGATGATACTTGGCGCATGTGTCCAAACTATAGAGTGCTCAACATGTACACCATCAAAGATAAGTTTCCTATACCAGTCATTGATGATTTACTAGATGAATTGAATGGAGCTATATATTTTACAAAGTTAGATCTTAGATCCGATTATCACCAAATTCAAATTAAGGAAGAAGATATTTACAAGAAAACATTTAGGACTCATGAGGGTCATTGTGAGTTTTTGGTGATGTCATTTGGTCTTACTAGTGCTCCATCTACATTTTGGAGTTTGATGAATTCCATCTTTAAAAATTTCTTGAGGAAGTTTGTATTGGTTTTTTTTTATGATATATTGGTTTATAGCAAGACATGGGAAGAACATTTGCAACATGTAGATCAAGTATTACAAGTTCTCAAAGAGAAAAAACTCTATACTAAGCCATCCAAGTGTGCTTTTGGTCTTAATGAGGTGGAGTACTTTGGACACATAGTTTCACATGAAGGAGTAAAGGTGGATCGTAACAAAATTAAGGCTATCATGGAATGGCCTATTCCCAAAACCATTAAGAAATTGAGGGGTTTCTTGGGATTGACTGGATACTATCGTAGATTTGTGAAAAATTATGGTCGTATTGCAGCACCCCTCACAACTTTATTGAAGAAGGATTATTTTCATTGGAATGAATCAACTAATTTAGAATTTGAAATGTTAAAAGAGGCTATGTGCACAACTCTAGTACTTGCCACTCCTGATTTCTCAAAGGATTTTATTATGGAATGTGATGCTTCTGGTAATGTTATAGGTGCAGTTCTCATGCAGGAGGGTCGCCCAATTGCTTTTGAGAGCCATCAATTAAAGGGGAAGAATCAACTTAAACCTATTTATGAGAAGGAAATGTTAGCTATTCTTCCTACAATAAAACAATGGAGGCCTTATCTAATGGGTAGACACTTCAAGGTTAAGATAGATCATGATAGCCTAAAATATTTTTTGGAACAAAGATTGTCTTCAGAAGAACAACAAAAATGGGTTACTAAAATGTTGGGATATGATTTTGAGATTTTTTATAAGAAAGGGAAGGAAATTTTTTTGGCAGATGCACTATCACGGAAGGATGAGAAAGATTAAGCTTTATTATGTTCCCTTTCAATATTAAAAGAAGATTGGGTAGAAGAATCCAAAGAAGAGTAGGAAAATTATGTGGCTACTAGTAATCTCATTCAAAAACTATAGAGTGACCCTTTTAGTTTAGATAAATTTTCTTTGAAGGGAGATAATTTGTGGTATAAAGAGTGATTGTATCTTTGCGATAATTCTTCTCTCAAACAAAAGATTCTCACAGAGTTACATGAGTCTCCAGTGGGGGTCATTCAAGATTTTTGAAGACATATCATTGGGTCAAGAAAGAATTCTTTTGGGAAGGACTAAAAGGGGATGTTCAAAAATTTGTGGAAGAATGTTTGGTTTGTTAATAAAATAAAGGGGAGATAATTAAGACACCTAGTCTCTTGCAACCCTTAGTTATTCCTAGCCAACGTTGGGAATGGAATTCATCACAAGGCTTCCAAGATCTAATGGTAAGAATGTCATCATGGCAGTTGTGGATCACCTCACTAAATATGCACATTTTATTGCATTATCACATCCTTTTACATCAAGTATAGTGGAAAAATAATTTTTGGAGAATATTTAAAAGCTACATGGTATACCTAAGGTTATTGTTAGTGACCATGATCCTATATTTACTAAAAACTTTTGGATAGATTTATTCAAGTGTTTGGGTACTCAATTGGCTCATAGTTCTTCATACCATCCACAATCTAACGGTCAAACAAAGGTAGTTAATAAATGTTTGGAAGGATATCTAAGTTTTTTTACTTTAGATAAATAGTCTCAATGGGTTGAGTGGCTACCACTAGTAGAATGGTGATATAACACTTCTTTCCATAGCTCATCAAAAATGTCTCCATTTATGGCATTGTATGGATATCATCCTCCTTCCATCACATCATCATTGAAGGTGTCACCAAGAGTTCAATTAGTTGAGGACCACATGATTCATTAACAACAAGTACTTTTAGGACTTAAAGAGAATCTATCCATGGGACAAAACCGAATGAAGCAACAGGCAGACCAACACCATAGTGAAAGAAGTTTTGAGGTTGGGGATTAGGTTTTCTTGAGATTGCATCCTTACAAAAAAATTTCACTAAAGCAACAATCAAAGAATAACAATTTTTCTCCAAAATATCATGGCCCATATCAAATCCTGCAAAAGATAGGTAGTGTTGCCTACAAGCTTGAATTTTCATCAACAAAAAAGATACATCCAGTTTTTCATGGTTCTTGCTTGAAGAAGGTAATTGGGAATAATATCCCTACTCAGACAATATTACTGGAGCTTGATGAAGAAGGAAGAATCATATTGGTACTAGAATGTATTCTTCAGAAATGCACAAGGCAGCCAAGGAACAAAACACTCACTCAGTATCTCATCCAATGGAAGAATCTACCAATTGAAGATGCCACATGGTAGGACGAGGAGTTCATTCAAAAGCATCCAAATTGGCTAGCATTGAGGACAATTATTATTTGAAGAGGGGGGGCATGCTACACCATTAATATTAGAGTACATTGAGTTATGAATAGTCTACTTGTGGCTATCTTAACTCCTAATTAAGTCATATTATCATTATTGTGTTTTTATTTAGTTTATTAGGTCAGCCTAGGGCATATATAGGGTTATCTAAGTTGGCCTAGGTGGTATCCTAGGCACAAATAGGTATATATAGGAGGTTGTGAGTCTTATTTCATCATCGTATTGTGAATTGTGTTCTCATTGGAGATATTCGAAGGTTTTCCCCCTCAAAGTGTCTTGTTATTCTCAACTATTATTTAGTATTTGTAGCATATTTTCCATAATATTCTTCTATTGTGTAAGTTATTTCATTACACATTAACCTTGTACTAACATTGTAACTATATTTTACCTTGACCATATTGTCCCCTACTTGAAGATAAATGCTCAACAACCTTTGCACCATACCCACCAATATACTAATAAACTCTTTGAATGTATCCATGTGTTAATAAGGATTCATAATCTTTACCTTTAACATTCTCATAAACTATAATTGAGCCATTGGATATATAAATTGACACCTATTGAACCTCCAAAAAACAATCTAGTAGCTCAACTAGCACCAGCACCATAAACTATAAATGTAAATGCAACACCACTCTTTGTACTAGCACCAATTTCTTGTTGTACACTATTTTGAGTTAAATATCTAGAAATAAATCTATAATTCCTTCCATACTAAAGTGCACTTGAGGAATTTCCATTGATCCATATTCCATTGATAAATTACATTATTTTATTAACAAGGAAGAGGAAGAATATTTTTTAATATCAAAACTTTCCCTCAAGTGGTTCCCTTCATTGCTGCAAGCATAAGAGACAAGAGCATCATACACAAATGGTATTGGTGTTATGGTCCCTTTTATATCCAGTAGAATACATTAGTAAAATGATTTCATGTCACCATATTACTTGAGATCTCTGAGCACCACAAAATTTAATTTATTTTCCCCAGGTATTAGTGACTACATCCTTTTAGATATTGGACTATTTTTTTGAGTGGATAGGTCCAAACCCATCTAATATATCTTAAAGGCAACATCAAAGATATAATGATAGAATTCTTCCTAGGTCTTGGAACTTATCCATGAGTCACCCCACATATAGATTTTATGATTCTTCAAGAGAACAATTGTAGTATTTAAAACCCTTAATCCCTTTTGCAAGAGGCTTTGTCAACTCATACTCACGAGGTGCATTCTTAATTATTGGAACAATTTCATCATGTTCAGCATGTCCTTGGATTCCCTTTATCATCTTCATGTGAGTTTCTCCATGCACACCTAAGTTTCCCTTTACATACTACTCATTTGTGTAATTATATTATATGACTATTTTTTATAAATTGTATCCAAAACCTCTATCATTTACTTGGTACCTCCATGCAAAACCTTATCTCTTCTTTATAGACCATTCATAGAGTCTTAGCATTTAAAGGAATTACTTATCATTTTAGACTTATTACTTAATTATTTCTTGCTAAATATACAAGTGTAGGGTACATACTAGATAGAATCTATAATTTAGGAAGCTTGAAAAATGTGAGGAGATTTGAATATGATCCTATAACTTCTAAAGTTCCCTATAACATGGATAAGCATGCATCTTTTCCCTCTACAATATGTGCAAGCACTAATAGACCTCAAAACCTCTTCAATATCCTTACAATGTGGAAAAGTACTAGAACAAACAAGTGTTGCCTTCAAGACCTACAATAAGAGGACTCATTCAATACAAAAAAATTCTAAAAACCTTAACATCTTTCACTACTACGTGCTCTAAAATCTATAAAGAAAATTTCAACATGGTAGTTGAGACTACAAAAATAAAAGAATATTTTTCCTCTCCCTTCTTTGGAACCTAAGAATCTAAATAATATTTAAGATTTTGGTGGAAGATGTTGGTGATTTTTAAAGAACCAAGCGCATTTCACAAAACACCTATGAGTTTTCCAAGCTCAATTGTAGGATGCTAAGGAAATGGTTGGCCAACTAATGAGAGGAATAAAAAATGATTCTCTCCTACACTTCGGGCTCTGCAAGACCCGGGACGGTAATCCCACAATGTGTTCCTTACAAACTTGACACAAAATATAGCTACACATTGCATAACAACATATACATTCGCACTCATTGCTAAATAGATGAAATCCTTCAAGAAATTGGCTATTCTTTTAGAGATGAAACATCTAAAAGCTGAGAATCTAAAACATCAAAGATAGGTTGATAAAAGGTTTTTTTATAAATGATTGTTTTAAGATCAAATGTCAAAAGCATGAGAGATGCAACTAATACTTAAAGATCAGTTTCATATCCTAGAACATAGATTTAAAGCAAAGGAAATTGAACTATAAGGAAAATTTCATTCCGAACATACCAAGATCTTTATGAATTACATTACAATTCATGTATCAATACCCAAATTCCATTACTACTTACAAATACACTCAATACCTACATGAACCTACACATTAACCAAATAATTCAACTGGTTCTTTGAACTATAGCTACAATTAAAGCATATCCCAATATAAATAACAATAGAAATCAACGAAAATGACCTTTGATCAACTTCTCATTAACAATTCATGCAAGGTATTACAACTGGAGAGAAAATAGACTTAAAGACTTATCATGTTTCATTCAAATATGTTCATAAACCCCATAATTGATGAAATTCACCTACTTCACTCAATACCTAAGACATAAACTCAATATTAAAGTTCTTTGTGTTACCACTTAGCATTCTCAAATTCTGAATTCAACAAAAGACCTCGTACACTGGCCTTGAATTCCCTTTTATAGAATAAGGGAGCCAAAACAAGCTTCTGACCAGAGTGTACACATGACACAATTTCATTTGATTGCTATACACATATTCTCATTGCAGTTACATTTGCAGTTTCATTTGGGGGGAAAACATATGAGACAAAACCATTTTCATTCACTAAAGAAAGGAAAACCCTCCTTCCAAAGGAATTCCATTGAAGAGAAGCATCTTCTTGACAGTTGCAGCATATTGTCCTTACATTATGTAAGCACCCAAGAGAATGAAGAGATGACTCACAATATAACACAACAATAATCTGAGTCAACACTTGTTAATTGTACCTTGAACTAGGAGAAGAATATGTTTATGCATTTGCAATTTCTTATGCCAAACCTGTATTATACTAGACCAAGTACATATTCTCTATACCAATGCTTATATCCCAAAATCATCAATGAAATTCCTCTTCCATAACTCAAACTCTGTCTTTGAAGGCTAATTGAAACCAATGATCTTATTTATCTTTTCTCTATATGGGGCATACTTCACCATGACAAAAGTTGATTCTTTATCAAAATCTTCTAAGAAACTAATGATGAAAGAAAGTTTCTCAAGAGCATCCTTCAGTATATTAATATCAACATTTTCACATATAAGTGTTTCTTGGGAAGTAATATTTGTATCCATTTGGTCCTTCCAAACCTGTAGAGGCTTTACCTCATCACAAGTATGTTGGATATCTAGCAACAATTCAAAATATACTTCATCATATTTTTCCTTTAGCTCTTTGATCTTCATTTCAAGTGGGGCAACATATCCCTGAAACTTCTGCTCCACAATCCCATTAAAAAATTGGTAGGTTAGAATCACCGTTGGGTATATATCTTGTTGTTTCTTGCTCCAATCGCCATGGATTTCAGTTTCTCAGCCCTAGGAACCCAATTATCCAATAATGGCATAGCTAACTCCCTAGCACTTTGGAATAATCTTATTTTTTGTAACATCAATGAGTATTTTGCATGAACACTATTCAATCGACCCTGAATTATTTTGTTTAAATGCTTCAAAATAGTATTAACAATCTTTGAATTTTTTCAAACATAGTGTTCTAAATTTTCTCAAGCAATTTTTCGTATACCTCAACTTGCTAAAGTAATTGGATCTTTGTGGGCTCATTGGATGGAGTAGCACTTGAAGTGGTTGGTCCTTCAACTGAAAGTGGATCCTAGCCCAGATTATATGATACAATAGCCAGAGGTTGAGAGTGTCCTACTAGAGAGGCAGAGCCAACACGACTCGAGCTAGTTTATCCTTGAGCTGTCAATGTTTCTTAGTGTCGCTTCCAAAGTGATAACTCAGTTTCTAACTCAAAAACTCTTTGTTGTCTCTAATTTTAATCATCAACAAGGTCATTATACTTGCTTTTTAACCTATCTCTATCCTTAGTGAGGTCTTCAGCTGTTGCTCCGATAAAATTGGCAAAATTTACAACCATATCTATTGCCTCCAATATTGGGGTGTCAACAACTCTTCTCACCATCAATTGGCCACTAAAATCAGTTGGCTCTACAACAATTGGCTTTCGAGATCCCAAAGATAATGACCAAATGGCTAGGGCATCCCATTCCTCACTAAAGGCTGACCCCTTGATTACCATTTTTGCTTCCTCTTCAGTCTAGAAAATTGGCCTATTGGCCCTTCTTATTGTGTGAAAAACAACAACATTATCAATGTCCCACTCTGGTAATAACAACACTCCACTTTTCTGCACCAAGTCCTGACCCTCTTTTGGTGTCACGCTCTTGAATTCCTCCTCCTTAGCCTTCATCACATTTTCTTGGATGACACCCTCAAGGAGCTCAAGATGCAAGCTTCTTTATTTAGCCACCTTTCTAGCATACAAGGAGGCCCTATCTCTCCAATCAAAATCTTTAAATGCCATTATTTCAATGAAATAATCTTATTTCATGAACTCTTTGCATGCTTCCATCCACAAATCATCTATATTATTCAGACCTCGAAGCTCATCCTTTCCAAACCTAAGACTGATTTCCTCTATGCTTGGCCCAACTTCTCTATGGGGAGATGGAATTCCTTGTTGCAAATCTTTAGGAGTCACCATAATGTCATCGTCATCAGTCTCTGAATAATCAACTACCCCTTGTACTTCAATCTTTTTCTTTTTGGATGGTGACAACTTTGGTGGAGAAAAACCTCTTAGAGGATAATCCACATCAATTATATCAGATGGAACTTGCCTCAAAGGTGATGGAACTTACTGTTGAGGAGAAGTGGCCCTTGGTATTTCTAGGATAGTAGGGGTTGTTGGCAACACAAGCGCAAACAACTAAGAGGGGGGGTGAATCAGTTGTCATAGAATTTCAAACTTATTGAACTCATTAACCTTTATTATCAGATTTGATTAATAACAGTGAAAGCATGAATCAACAACACATCCTAAACAAACATAACACAAATATTTTTGCGTGGAAACCCTGTTAGGGGAAAAACAATGGTGGAGGTTAATCCACAAGTTATACCCTATTAAAAGTATAAGAAGAATATATGAGGAATGCACATGCATTCAGGAACACTACCTAGAGCTCACTGCTCAAAGGAAGACTCGTTGTCTTAAAGAAAACATTCAGATTAAATCCATTTGAAGAATTTGAATTGAGAAAGTTGTATCTGTTAATGCTTGAGTATAGTTCTGGTTAAGCACATGAATACCTCTTCACTTTCTTTCACTCTTCTTCACACTCTTCTCTACCTTCAAATGATCTGAACCTTTTTTGCACATAGCACTCACACACTTCACATTTTCCACACTTCTCAAATGAAGAAAAAATCACTTATATATATCAGTAACAAGAAATTACATTGCTTCATGTCATCTTTAATAAAATAATAGAATGAATGCAAACTGTCGGCCCAAAACAATAAAGATTATCAATGTCCATCAACCAAGGTCGACTAGAACATAGTAGAGACCTAAAATAATTTTCTCAAACACAAAACACCTTCAAATATTCTTCCTCGAAGATCCACAACACGCTTCAAACACCTTGTCGGCCATGAACATGAAAAACATGAACATGCAAGAGAAAATATCTGATCGCGAGAACAATGATCAATGTAGACATGCAACACAAATAGAACATGATATAGAAACATCCATGAAAACCACAGTAACATACACAGAAACTCTGATTATCAGATACACGTTATCTTCTTCTATGAACACCATTTGTAGTAATAGAATAGTTGTCAGAACAAAGAAACTTATAACTTGCTCAAATATTCATGTGCACCTCTGAAACTTTCAGAGTAGAAACTAGATAGGCTTGAAACCAAACCCTTTAATCCACAACATCTCACTATCAACATACTGAAATTTCTACCATACTGATATTACAGCTTCACAGATAACCTATAACATATTTTATTACAATTTTCTCAATATCCTCGATATATACAATCTTAAAGACATTAATGCTAATAGTGTTGACATCAATGACAACCACATATCAGCAATGTGACCACAACATCCAACAATCTCCCCCTTTGGCATTGATTGCAACACATGATGTGAAAAACACACCATCAATGCAACTAACTCTTCTTCCAACAATCTCCCCTTTACACATTGCTCTTCTTCTCTCTTAGTTCTCCAAGAGTTTTTCACATTACTCTTCTCCCCCTTTGAAATCAATGGCAAAGGTAAACAAGCTCTAAACCACATATGTGAATCATCTGACTACTCCCCCTAAGTATCAGCCACTACAACATCAATCTAAATCAAGATATGACTGTGAATGCACAGACTAATGCAAATACTATGCATCTTAGTTCTGATTAGGAAGGGTAATCACCCCTAACTTCCCTCTGGGATACTCAAAATTATCCTTGGGAAAAAGGCTTACTAAAGATGTCTGCAATCTATTCCTTAGTAGGCACATAACTCTAGTCAGACTTCCTTATCACTTACCTTATCTCTCAAAAAGTGGTACTTGATAGATATATGCTAGGTATTTAAATGCAGCACTGAATTCTTAGAAATTTTTATACACTAACTCGTTTGATTGCAAAATATAACGAAAACATCTGACAAAAGCTATATAATCAGATGTATTATTGGGCACTTGTGCAAAATTTTCATTTTTTTAAAATTTTATACCCGACATTCATCGGAATTTCGACGGACTTGCAAAGTTAAATTGTGGTTGACATAAATAAAAATGAGCTCGACTATTTATTGCGACGATGTTTTGCTCGACGATTTTCTTGGGGAAAATTAAAAAAAACTCAAGAAGATATCAAGTGGTTGAGGGTAGTCATTGTCTTTTTCCAGAATTCATTTGTGAAGTCATATTTGTACTTCCAGGTTTGAAAATCATATTTTAAAGCAACATCTCATTAGATTTCATTTTTAATCTTGTGCATTTTCAGAATTTCATTTCCATATTTCAGACCTGACTTCACAAATTCTTTATAAGGAAATTGTTTATAACTGATGGAAAATTCTTGATGGATTTGGACAAAGATTATATTTGCAAGGTTTCAATTTTAACCCTAATGATCAATTTTCAATAGATTTGGGAGCCATAACTAGATAATATCAAAGACATAGGGATAGCTACAAAGTGAAATAGCTATCAAGATTCAGGCCTAAAGAGTTGAACAAAGAATTGGGAATGTTTGATAGTGGATAGTAAGAGCCATTTAGCTATGATATTTTTGAAGACTACTTCATAAAGATGTATTTTTCCCTTTGCCAAGTTTCAGAAATAGATTTTAGACCTTAGATGCCAGTGTCTTATAAAAGTAGTTATGGTATATTTGTTACCTGAAGTTCTTGAATTCATCTTGGCTCTATACAAATGTATCTATTTTCTATTTGAACAAGAAAGAAAGAAAGCAACCAATTTGTAAATATTGTGAGATATTTAGAGCAACAAACTAAAAAATGAAAAAATGAAGGTCAAGGCCTCTCTATTTTTCTTAGTTCACTTAAACTTTTTAGATGTTTCCAAACATTTAGCAAGCTATAACTATCATCCAGATTATATGATTTCTATTTGTTTTGTACTTTGGAACAGTTTACAAGATGAAATTGTCTCCTCATGTAGAAGTATAAGCTGCCAAATTCCTTCAAAAGTTGGTACAAGAATCAAAAGATGAACCTATCAAATTGGAAACCAAACTTTTTGTGGTAAGAAGAGTTGATTTTGACATGAATGGCATGTTGTAACAGTTTTATTAAATAATACAATTTATTTAGTTATTTGACAATTTGGTGATTTGTGTGTAGATATGCCACCATATGAAACTGAGTGGAAAAGAGCACTCCTTACCTTATCAAGTAATATCTAGGTAAGATGTTATAAAAAATAACTTGTGCTTTTAGTGAAGCTGGTCAACCTACTCATGCTTTTCCATGCTTAATTTTTTCCTTTTGGATGGAGCTACTTATGATAAATTTTTAACTTTCCTTGCAGCTTGTGTATTACCCTCTCAAGTTTTTAACCGGTTAAAAGCAATCTCTTATAAAGGATATAAAATTCCTTACTACTTTAGATTGTCCTTTATGTTAAGGGAGGCATCTAACTATTGTTTATATAATTCAACTTTATTTGAGAGTAAACAAATTTAATCTCTATGTGGTGGATTCAGACACTAAAAGAAAGTATTTGACCTTATTAGGAAAAATAGAGCAAAAAACGTAAAAGTGCATCACATCTCTATTGAAAGTGATCCCATATCCTTTGTGATACATGCCCTCTAGCAACTTGACTATCCTTTGTCATTTAGGTTATGCATGAGTTTATTTATTTGATTTCAATGGCCTTGCATAACACTTGAAGAAATTAGTTGTGGTAGTTGCTTGATATATTGTCCATGCACTCCTTAATACACTTGTAGGTTTTCCTCTTTTGAATCTTTGTGAGATGGAAATATTTATTATTTTACCATACTACTATGAACAAAATGAACCCTTGACAAGATTTATGATGTTTTAAAATCCCTCTTGACTGCTTAGTTACTTTTCTTTATGTATCTTTTAAAGTTCGTCATACTACCCTATCACTGTTATTATTAATTTCAATGCCCCCTTCATGGTTATGACATGGACTAATCATTGTTTATTTGAATAGTCATGACTGTGATCTCCTTTTGGGAATCTATAGTAAAGTGTCATGCCTTTATTTGAATTCCATTTCCTTAAATCTTTTCTCTTTGCTCATTGCTCCTTACCTCTATAGTATCCCTATATTTCATATACATAATAATAAAAATTATGGTGATAACTAGTGGACATGGGTATAACATCAAGAATCATACAAATGTAGTTTATATTTTCATATATAACACCCCAAGATACTAATATTGTAGCACTAGTCAAAGAATCACCATCAAACTATATTTGTTGATCAAATACAATGAAAAATAAAATATATTAAAATATAAAACATTGATCTTTTCTATCTACTCCACTGTAAATAATAAAGACTTCCAACACTCAAATTGGAAGTAAATTTCTATAGTCTTTATTATTTACAGTGGAGTAGATAGAAAAGATCACTATTTAATATTTTACTATATTTTATTATGCAAATAGCATTGGGCAGTAAACTAGCCAATACACTGTCAAACATAATGATTGGACCCTATGAATATATAGGTTATCAATCTTTAATCAATTCACATGAGAAGTCATACTGACCAATAGTATCAATGAAACTTTGATACTATATAACAATGAATAGTCTTAGTTTGATGACATTTCAAGACCAATGCATGAATATCATTTGGGCCTCATGGCATTGAACATTGTTTTCGATCAGCCATGATATAATGTTCTTACAGGAAGCACAATACTACTATGATTGAATGTATTAGAGGAAATAGGAGTTAGAGTAGATAAAAATAGAACAAAAAAATTGTAGTGTAGCCTTATTATTATATAAATAAACAAAAAAATAATAAGAGTAGGAACCCCAAATATCATGTTCATTGTCTATGTGAATATGTGTGGAATAGAGTGACCCCTTATCTATTTCAATTGCTGATAAGGTTACAGTTTATTCTTATTCTCCTTTGCATAGTATAAGCTCTAACAAATTTTTAATATTTAGCTTAAAAGTCAAGATAGTATTCCATATTGATTCTATGTCAATAGGAGGGAGGAAGTTGTATATGGATTCTAGAATAAACATTGTAACCAAAGACAAGAATTACATGGATGGAAGAAAATTCAATACAAATGGAAATAGATTTGACATATAAAACCAGATGATGGCCCTATGATATTTTGAAGCACTATTGTAATGGTGAAGTCAATTTAGATAGAGGCTTGCTTCATAAGTAGATGGAAGTGTACGGAACATTTGAAGTTGCTTGTGAGAACAAGATTTAGTTGAACCTACAAAACTAGGCAAATGAATTTTTGTCCTTACAAAAAAAAATTGTCGAGAGTGTGGAAGTGAAGGTCTACACAAGATTGTTTGTATGTATTGGATTCAACATAAATATGTTAGGATCGGTCTCAACAATCATTTTAGTCTTTCAAAATGATATCATCCTTATTCAGCCATACCCTAATTTTTGTCAGATGGATGTAATCATTAAGGAAGACCCTTTCATTATTCCCTTAATGGATTGAACTTTCAAGGAGGCCATCTAATGGTGTTGCCTATTGATATCCAAAGCAGGGATGTGAATAAGACTGATGACTATGCAGGCTATATTGTAGATAAAATTCATAGATCTTTTAACTTTATCAAGGCATATAATAGGGTGGTCCACTTCAAATGAAACTCTTTATTATTCCATACTATTTTATTTTCAGAATTCATTTGTGAAGTCAGATTTGTACTTCCAGGTTTGAAAATCATATTTTAAAGCAACATCTCATTAGATTTCATTTTTAGACTTATGCATTTTCAGAATTTCATTTCTAGATTTTGTTGTGCAAGTTCAATATTTTGATTTTAGGAGTCTAACAGTTGGAAATCATAGTAAAATCACAATTTAATAATTTTTGGAATTGGCATTTTAAAGTGTTTTTTGGGGTCATTAACTTCAGACTATCTTCTCTTTTGCAGGGGTGGTTGCATGCCAAATTTTTTTGGTGTAAAATATCATAATTATTAGATTTTGTTACCTGTCTATGATTAAAAATTATTGGAGTGTGAGTTTGATATTTTTTGAAGATCTAAATATTCAAGCTTGGTAAAGAAAAATCATGTCAAATAATATTAGTCCAGAACAAAATGAAGAGTCACTTGATATATTGTGGGCTAGATTGAAAAGAAAGGGTGATGGGAAATGTTATTGTCCTTGCAATAATTGCAAGGGCTTAAAGACAAGAAGATTTTTAATCACAATAGCTGAGAAAAATTGTAAGCAACATGGTCACATTGAAGGGGGGCATGGTTATTGTCCATTGGTAAGTTGTTCATTATATGTGTTTATATTGATTGAATTTGTAAATGTTTATATTGTTTTAACATTTTATATATATAAAAAAAATCACTTGATCATGATCATGTGCCAGAAAACACAGTTGAAGATGATGGTACAAATACATTGATCCATGACACATGTAGTGGCACAACTAATCATGTTGATCGAGATGACTTTGATGATGTTGGTGATTTATCTATACTTCAGAAGGCATACGAACCCCTTGATGAAGGCTCCCAAACAACTCTTCTCTCTGTTGTATTGTTGCTGGTGAGCTTGAAGGTTATGAATGGCTTATCCAACATTGCAATCTCATGGATGTTAAGGTATGTCATATATGTCATCTTTTTTCATCTATTATAATTGTTGTTAGTTCATCACTAGTAAATAAAGGATGAAATATGTACCATTAATATTCTTTATATTAACAAATTATTTTTTGTTGTAGATTGATTGGTGAATTTTTGTTACCACCATTAAATATTTTACCTCGCTCATACCGAGATTTATCTGGCATTATGAAAGATATTGGAATGGAGTATCAAGCAATATATGCATGTCCCAATGATCATATTATATATCATAAACAACATGAATTTGCAATAGAATTCCCGAAATGTCATAACAGTAGATATCGAACAGATCAACTAACAAAAAAGGTGCCTCGCAAGGTTCTTCGTTATATTCCCATTATTCCACGTATGCAACAATTATTTAGGTGTGAAAGCTTAGCGCAATTTATGGATTACCATGCATGGAATATAATTGGAGATGACATTCTTTGAATTCCTACAGATGGTTCTGCATTTAGGTACATGGAGGAAAAACGGCCACACTTTAAAGAAGAACCTCGTAATCTCAGGCTTTCATTGGCAACGCACGGTGTCAATCCATTTGGAGAGCTGAGATCTATTTACTCGATGTGGCCTATTTTTGTTATCAACAATAACATTCCTTCATGGATTTCAATAAGGAGGGAGCACATAATGTTGGCAATGATTATTCCAGGTATTTTTTTACGTCAATTTTCTTTAATGTTGTAGCATCTCATTTGTCTTATTTGTTGCATAATGACTTATATTTTTTTCATTTAATAGTCATGTACATTAATTTATATATATTGCAGTAAAATGGTTATAATAATTATGTAATGTTTATGTTCATTCAATTAGGTAATCACCAAGTTAAAGATATGAATGTATATATCGAGCCTCTTATTGACAAGTTACTAAAGTTATGGAATGTCATCATTGTGTATGACGTATCTAGACCAATAAGACAAAAACAATTTCAATTCCATGCAATGCTTGTATGGACAATTCATGATGCCCTAGGGCTAACACATTTTTTTGGTATGTTATAATGTTTGACTGCATGACTTTAACGATATTTAATTTTATGAAGTAGATATCATGCATGTGTTTTAAATAATCTATTCATTATATATAATTATAAAAATTGACATATTTAATCCAATTATATAGGATTTGGAGGTCTTCAAAGAAAGGGAAAATTTGCATGTCCAATTTGTGGTCCAGAGATGAAATCTCGTCGTTCAACAAGTTTAGGAAAGTAGGTGTTTGATGAGTATAGGCACTTCCTCCACAGAAATCATAAGTATCGAACTACTGAAAAACATCTTTTCAATGGGAAAGAAGAGACTACATCAAACCCACAAAGAATGACACCTCGCCTATGGAAGTTGGAATATAATAGAATTAATCGTCAAGGTTATACATTGGATCAAATTGTTTATCTATCATATATGATATGTTTTGAATTTATATTTTTATATTGTGTTGTGTTTACTCATGATGTAATTGAAAATGATTATCGCTGTTAATTTTTTTAACTTATATGCTTCATGAAGGTCCTCAAGGCATTAATGGTCGGCTTCCATAGGGACTGAAAAGTTATCCCAGATAATTTAGTAGGTTGCCCTACTATGAGCAGCTATAAATTGTGCATTTGTTTGATACAATGCATATCAAAAAGAATATGATAGAAACGTTATAGAAAATATTGGATGGAAGGCATGAAAAAGAAAAAATTATCAAAATTTGTAGTGACATTCAGGAATCCAATCATGCAATGAAAAATGTCATTCAATTAAATAGCGATGGAGACCAAATTAATATAAGTGTCCTTCCTTGGTTATTAATGGAGCAGCAAAGCAATGCTATAAAAAAAGTCATACAAAAATTTTGATTTCCCATAGGATTTGTTGCGAACATAAACAATATCATAACAAAGAAAGGTGAATTTGGGTCAGAGATGAAAATGCATGATTGGCATACCTTCATTAAGGTAATTATTCTGGTATATTATATATGTATTTGTATACTGCATGTACTTTTTAGTGTATTATGTTTACTACTTTTGGAAAAATAATAGAAAGATCATTTTATAATTGTTGCAGTACGTTCTACCTCTATCTCTCCTAGACAACTTCAACAACAATGTCAAGCAAGTTATATATGATCTTGGAAAATACATGATGTAAGTAGCGATATTTGTTCAATTCATTGTATATTTTTTTAAAATATCATTCATATATTTGTGCCTTGAATCACTTGTAGATGGTTGTCATCTAAAGCAATCCATAAAGAAGATATAAATTAGTGGAAGAGAAAAATTCCTCGTCTAATGTGTGAAATGCAAAAGTGTCTACCTTCGACATTTTTCAATGCACAAGAACACTACCTCATACACCAAGTTGAGGAGATTGAATTGTGTGGACCTGTACACACAAGGTCAATGTGGATGGTTGAGAGGCAATTGAAATTTTTGAAGGCTTTGGTTAGACAAAGAGCAAATCCTGAGGGTTCTATGGTGGAGGGATATATGGTATACCAGACCATGGTGTAGATTACTAAATATCTTCCTAAGTTTGCAGCAAAGATCCATGTAGATTGCATTTGGGATCACAAATCCATTAACAAATTTGAAGGGGAGTACTTGATGGGGAAAGGTAGATTGAGGAAAGTGATAGGTAATTATAAGATGGTCATGGAGATTAATTAGAATACATTTTACATTTGGTTTTTATGTATATTGTACTTATTTAATTATTAATCTTCAATATTCATCAATTATAAATTAAGGTCATATACTGTGGTAATTAACTAATTATACGTTGTTTGTGAATTTCAATTTTTTTTGATACAGTTGGTCGAGAGTGGGATGCACTACATTTGTACGTCAAAAACAATCTTGATTGGATGATGGTATGGATTGAACGATGTCAACAATCTGGTCGCGCATTAACATGGGAAGGTGTGGCTTCATTGGTTAAAGAAGCTCATTGTAATGGAGATTCCAATGTTACACCAAGGGAAATTGATTTAGCATATGATTTAAAAGATAAACAGGTACATATAAATATATTAATCACCCATATTATTTAATTATTTTCAATTATATTGATGTATATATGTTGAGATTTTTTTCTTTGCATACATTTGGCCAAGAATAAATATGTTTATCAACTGACAATATTGCAATAATATTTACATGTTTGACATATTGTAGGTAAAACACCACAAGGCTATGTGGTGCAATGGTCGTAAATTTCAAATCAAAAAGTTGGATGACATGAAGAAAACTTGTGATTCTGGGATAATTGCAGTCTTTTAGGTGACTAAAGTTTCATCTAGAAGCAACATACATCCAGAAGTCTCAGAAAATCAGTACTATGAGATTTTGGATGATATACTTGAGTGTGACTTTAAGTCCTTCAAATTAGTTTTGTTCGTCGTCCTATGGTATAGGCTACGATTGAATGAAAATGATCCCGAGAGAACTGTTATTGAACATGATTATGGATTTACCATGGTTAATATAAGGTATTTTGAGCGAGCTAGAAATGAGCCCTATGTTCTTCCAAGCCAATGTGAGCAGGTATTTTACTCAGAGGTTCCAAGTAAACTAGGTTTGTCATATGTTGTTAGACATGATCCAAGAGGAAGGCCGATAAAGTATAATGTGGTAGAAGAAGAAGATACTGAAGAAATAGAAGATGATGTAGATGATGATCAGGATCAACAGTTAGTTGATGATGTGCCTAATGAAGATGTCGAAGAGGAGGAACTAGATCATGATGATGTAGGAGTTAATGTTCATGAAGATGATATCCATGTGGATGATGATATTATCGAAACTGATATCAATGACGATGATGATGATATGACCAATCCTTACAATGTCGAATCTAGATCGGATGATACAGACAAAGAGTTGGATGAAGAAGAAGATGAATGAGATTGAAATGTATGAGTTATATGATTATATTATCTATTTGATATTAATTTCTTGATAGAATTATATTTTAATTATGTGGTTACATAATTAATTCATGATGTTTTTAATTTTTATGCCATTACATAATTAATTCATGATTTAATTTTTAATGTTTAATTTTAATTCATGATGTTACAACTATTGTAGCTCTCCTAGAAATTTCCATATGATCATAATGAATAGTTTTTTGGGAAATTTCATGAAAGATGACACATTGATCGTAGTAGTGAAATAATTTCAAAGTCGTTTAGATTTTTTAGACCAATCACCCTTCGCAATGTCATTTTTAGGATCATCTCCAATTTGATTACTAGGACACATAAGGTAGGATTTGATTGGCTTATCTTGGATGAACATTGTGGCTTTGTGTAATGTGAGAAAATTTTGGATGGAGTAGTGGTGCAAGAGCACCTACACCTCATAAAGTGATCATTGTAAAGGTTGTTGATGGTTGAGGATTTAAAATACAAGCTCTTGACATTCCAAAATCTGTGTTTTTCCTCAAAATTTTTGTATTTTTCTTGTTTTGCAGCACTGTACGGTCACATACATATTTTTATGTGAAATGAATTCCATGTCATGAAGATATGTGTTAGATTTGATTTGAATCTGATTTGAGGGCTTAATGCGTTGATTTGAGTTAGAAAGCTTCATTTCTTTGCATATAGCCCGGTTACCCTATTTTTGAGGGTTTTGTAGTCCAAACATGATATAAAGGGACTCTTACACTTTTTGTGATTACTGTAGCTTGTGTAAGAGACCCCATGGATACTGTTGTAATTGTAGGATGCATGAATAGGGAGTAGGATAAGAAATAAAGAAGGTATAGCTGATGTCCTCAAGATTTTTGTGAAGAAGAGCATGTGAAATGAGAGGTTCAAGCCTAGGTTTCAACAAAATATATATGGATGATCTGATTTTATGAATTTTTACCCATGTATAGACCTAATGGGTTGTGTGTGAGTTTTTATTGAGGTTTGGGAGGTTGTGGAAGTAGGAGATTCAATAAACCCTCATGATTTTGGTCTAAAACAAGGGTTTTTGGGTTTGGCAAGAATTTGGCCGTACAAGTGGAATCTTTTTATGGATTTGGAGGTTTGGAGGCTATTATCTCTCAAAAACGTAGGTAAGAATACCTCAAGAGGTTTCCAATCTCTTGATACATTTTAGGGTAACAAATAAGGCCAAATGATTTGAACCTTCTTCTCTCCAGGTGCTGCCAAACCTAGGTGGGTCTACCTTTGCGAACTGAGAAGACTTAAGTGATGTGATTTTGTTTACAACAATCTATTCACAATGGCAATATTACAGTGAACAGATATAATCCTAATAAAGTGTATGTGTCATATTAGAATATGTTCAATTAATAGATGTAAAAAAAAAAATGGACAAACAACTTTGCCAATTTAACTATATGTACATATAACTTTAAGTTATTTTTATTTTAACTAAAAGTACTAAAGTTACAACATACAAATTAAATGATATTTATGATTGTAAAATTTATTATTAAATATATCTCTTATAATCCTTTTTGTCCCAATTTGAAAATAATTCTATATTATAGAATACATTTATTTTAATTTTAAGATGAAAATAGCAAGGAAAAATCAAACAAATATCTTTATGAAAGAAGTATATTGGCGTGAAATTAAATATGATTTGTATTCCAATGTAAAAACTACAAAGAATGGAAACAATTCTTTCAACACATAAACTATTATGTAGTAGTCAATTAAAATGATCTAAATAGTCTAATAATTTGACCATTAGCATATAGCAATTTCTATAGAGTTGTAGATCTCTTCCATTTCAAAAAAGCAAAACAATATTAGGTAGATAATAAAACATCTTTCATTTCTACAGTGACTTATTTATCCTAGAGGAACTAGTATATAGTATACAAAGAAAACCAACAAACCCACAACTACCCCTATTTTGAAGGAGTTTAGTTTTCTCCCCTTCCTGATCTCCGTAATATTCCCAGATTACTGTAATTGATTGAAAGGAATTTAATTCTTCTTTAAAGAGCCCAATTAATCATATCACACAAATACAACAAATGTGCACTAATAAATTGAACATATACTTGATATTTCAACTTAAATAATCAAGAAACATTAGGTTGGAGACAATCAAACAATTGCAGAAATTCAACAAACAACTGATACTAGAATGGAACCACCGAATCATAAATCTTTCATTATCTCTTTCAAAATATTATACATGCAACATGGTCCTTTTGGATATAAACATTATGGAATAACATGTTTCTTGCTATCTATATTCTATTCTACTACTACCCTCTTATTGATTTCTACCAAAAACTGATATTTATACATCAACTGTACGAAAGGACATGTCCTTTCAGAAATGTCTTGTGCTTGAAACAACAATAAAATTAAAAACTAATTAGGCTCTGTTAAGACATAAGTGAACTTTTGATAAGTGATCCAAGTAGTCTCGGTGCCCATGCGTATCTGCATCTCCCAATGCGTTTCGGATCGTTATCTCCATTTTCACCATCTTCTCATTTCGTTCGCATGCTTCATCTAATGTTATATCTTTCTCGGTAGTCATCTTCAGAATCTCCTACAGTACTGACTCACTTTCATCTTTCCACCTAGTCATCTATTTTAATCTCCCTCTATCATGAAAGAATGCAGTCAATCCCTTTTTGTTGGCATCAATTAGTCCCTTCTCATCCCCTCACAATTATTCAAAGAATTTTTTATGCTTATTCATAAGATGATTTGTAGTCTCAATTGCAGCTTTATCAGGAGCATCCCTCTAGTTCATTTCCTAGAGCTTCTCTAGGATCCTACCATCCATTCTTTCATGTTCTCATAATGCATCAAAGTTTTGTGAGTGTATTCCCCAAAGGTTATTCAACCAGGTTGTTAGACTAGCTTGTCTCTTCTTAATCACTACAACAAGTGTTTCATACTTTCCTTGAGAATATGCACTTGACCCTTCCCAATGGTCTTTTGTTTGTGAACTTTCACCATGAGTGAGCAGCTTGGTTGACCCCATTGTAACTCCTAATAAATATTCCAGGTGCTCATTTTCTCTCAGCATTCATTTATGGTTAGTTTTGTACATTTCCTTTTCCTTGATCAATTCTTATATTTAAGCTTTGTTTGGTTTTTCTATGTTGATCCCAATCTCTGTTGTTGCCACAAGATCAGCCTCCCCAACTTGTAGGGTCATAACATGCCCAAATTCCTTCTCAGTATCAATGACAATTGATTTCTTGTGAGGTGGATACAAGGCCCAAATTATTAATGACTCTTCATCTAGATTGTACTTTGATCCTGCATAGACCTCTATCACCTTTTCTGGGCTGAGCTTGTGTGTAGCATTACCGTTTTTTAGGAAACTGTCAAAGACTAGTGTAAAATTGAGATCTAATCCTGGAAAAACCATGACACCAGCACTTTCTAGTGTTTCCCTTCCCTTTTTAGGGGTCATACCTGCCATCTCTCTTTCCACATCAGTTTTTAAATTACTCAACAACTGTTCTTCGTTACCTGGTGTGACATTGTCAACCAGTTCTCTTATCTCTTTTACCTTTTGTCTACATAGGAATGTTTTAAATTCTGGAGATTTTATAAATTCATCATCTGCTTCAAAGGACTTATATTCTACATGCCTTGCATCTCTATCTACACTTTCTTCAATATTCAAATCCCTGGCAAGACAGGTGTAATCTTGAGTTCTCAACCTTGACATCTTGTTAGGTAGATGTTGTTAGAAACCAAGATCAGACATGCAAACCAAAAGGCCTTCCACATAAGAGAAAAACAATAAAAAGCAAGATCTTCGCATGAAGATGTGCAAATTGATATATTCAGAATTAAGATATTACAAGAGATTATTTGCTTTATAAAAGAAATGTATGCAACCCTAATGTTGACCTAAAAATAGTTCAACTAACTAAAGCTTACTTATTAATTAAGTAAACTAATTATTACCTAAGAAAAACCTAAGTAAACTTAATAAAGTGTAATTAGATATTTAATTACATCAACACCCTCCCTTAAGTGCAACTTAGGGAGACTAAAAAAACATGCACCTAAAACTAAGATGAATGCAAGAAAGCATAAATGGGTCCCAGAAACAAGGCTTGATCAGGTACCCATGTACAAATGCAATGAAAGACTAAGAGAAAGAGGAGAAAAACCAGTGGGACAACCCCCCCTCAATGAGATGACCTACTGTAGAGAAGCATTGGAAGAACACTATGGAGTAACACTGGAACCTAAATCTAGAAAGCAAGGAAAGATACTTATGTCTACAAGAAACCATATCAGAATCATAATAATGCAACAACAGACTCGATGCCATGGAACACTCCAAAACTCCAAACTAGAACAACCTTGGAATCGATGAAGCAACAGTAGATAAAATAAATGATGAAAGAATCTGGAAGCTTTGAATCTTGATGCTGATGCCAAATTGAGACTAAAACTCTTCCATGGGAACAAGTACCATAAAGACTCAGGAACATTAACCACAAATTTAGTGGCCCTCAAACAAAGATGGATCTGAAATGAATCTGATATGTGTCAAGCTAAGACAAAAAAGTGGCCAAAAGAAACTAAGAAACCAAATTACAACCCATGTGAGTTTTCATCAAAACAATATGAAGATCAAAGTGCATGCACACTCTAATCAGATTATTATGCAAGAAACCCCCCTGATGGAACTTTATATCAGTTCATTTATTATAATACCCAATGATTGAAAAAGGAGAGAATGCCTAAACATGCATAAATAGAAAACAAAAATAGACCTCAAATCTATGTAGAGGACTGAACCAGCTTTCCAATGCTGCAAGAATGGCGAAAAAAGGATCATCGATTCAAAAGATATGTCCTTCGGAGTGAAAATAACAACATCTGAGTTCAAGGACCTGCAAAATAAAATTGGAGTATAATAAAAAAAAATAACTTGCACTAGCAGAACAAGCCTAGAACGGGCTTTCCAATGATATCTCATTTGTGAAAAACTGACTCTGTACACCAAAGTTACACGCGTTTTAGTGAAAGGTGCCCCAAAATGGCCAATATGGTTGTAGGCAGTCCAAGGGGCTTAAAAAAAAGCCCCTGATCCTGTGCGCAACTAGGGGTTGGGGCAGAGCCCCTGGTCACCCATGTGACCAGTAGAAGTGCTAGGAGGTCGGCCGGGGGTTGGGCGCATAGCGCCCGGTCCCCCATAGGACCTCGACCTGGCTGCAAGGAGCCTGCAAGGGCTGAGCTCGAGAAGCGGCGAGATTTGGCGGCGCCGCCTGGTGGCTGCTGGGTGGTGTATTCTTTTAAAATTGGAGGCACAAAAACCAATGAAATTTTGTACTATTTTTTCATGATTTTTGAGAAATATTTGCCTCATGAAGCGTGTTAAGGAGGTCGTACGGCTTGCCTAGCAAACGTTTTTTGCCTCAGAAACCAACTTCTTAGAAATCGACCAAACGACAAGTGTTCTTAGGGTTTTTGGCCATTGCGAATGTGATGGTGATCTCTGTTTGTGCTCAAAATGCTCTGAAAAATCAGCTACCTCTAGAGCTTCCAAAAAATCATCGAACTTGAAACCCTCATAGATCTAGCAAATTATGACCAAAATCTGGATGAAGTATTACAAAAGGTGAATGGATCTGAGATGATGTCATTCTTGGATGGGTATTCTGGATACAATCAGGTACTTGTTAGTCATGAAGATAGGATGAAGACCACTTTTACTACTAAATGGGGCACATTTGCCTACAGAAGGATGCCATTTGGTCTCATCAATGCTAGTGCTACTTTTCAAAGGGTGATGGATGTAGCTTTTAAAGATCTGATAGGGAAATGTATAATCATCTATGTTGATGATTTGACCATCTTCTCTAAGAATAGAGAAGATCATGCTGCTGACTTGGAAAAGGTGTTAAAGAAATGTATAAGTTATGGTGTTTCTCTTAACCCAAAGAAATGTGTATTTGGAGTCTTTGAAGGGAAGCTCCTAGGTCACATTATATCAAAGCAAGGGATTTCCATAGATCCTAAACGAGTGGAGGCCATCTTAAAATTGACAAAACCAAGTAGCAAGAAGGAAATGCGATCTTTCTTTGGAAGGATCAATTTTGTTAGGAAATTTATAACAGGGTTTGCAGAGATTGTCAAACCCCTCAATGAAATGATGAAGAAGGATGCAAAGATTGAGTGGAGTGAAAAGGCAAAATCTGCTTTCATGCAGATTAAAGAATCTATATTTGAGGCACCTATTTTGACAAGTCCAGATTATCTAAAGCCCTTCTACATTTATTCTTTTGCTTCTGAACATTCATGTGCAGCAGTTTTAACACAAAGAAGAGAAGAGAATGAAGAGAGACCGATTGCTTTTATGAGCTCTCTATTTAAGAATGCAGAAGTAAGGTATTCACCACTAGAAAAATAGGCATTTGCATTAGTACGAGTAGTGAATAAGTTCAGGCATTACATAATTCGAAGTCAAGTGATGGCCATAGTTCCAGATCCAGCTGTGAAATCTCTTCTAATGCAAAGTGAATTAGGGGAACGAAAAGGAAAATGGATGGAAATCTTACAAGAGTTTGATTTAGAAATTCACCTAATGAAGTTCGTTCGAGGACAAGGATTTTCAAAAGAAATGGCTGATGTGGACAAAAATATCACATGTCAACAATACACTGTCAAATCATTTACAAAGGATCCCTAGTATACAAATTTAGTTTTCTTCCTCCTTAATAACAAATGTCCAGATGGAATGAATGCTACTAAAAGGAGAGCATTGAGGACGAAGAGTGCTCATTACATGCTCAAAGGGGGATCAATCTACAAGAATAATTTTCAAGGAATTTATCTACGTTGTTTGGATCAGCAAGAAGTTAAACATGCCATAAATGAATTTCATGGAAGGCATGGAACAGGACATGGATATGTTGATGCTTTGGCTCATCAGATTTTAGGATCAACCTATTATTGGCCTTATGTGTTTAGAGATGCACATCATCACTACAGAACTTGTCATGTATGCCAAACCTCTGCACCTAGAGAAAGAAATCCTGCAATGCCCCTACAACCAGTATATGAGGTAAGGTCATTTGCTCAATGGGCACTTGATTTTGTAGGTGTAATTAATCCAAATTCTTCTACAGGTCATAAATTCATCCTGACTGCAACTGATTACTGCACATGTTGGACGAAGGAAAAACCTTGCAAGAATAACACCACAGAGGTGATCATCAAGTTTCTGACAGAGAACATCACAACCAAGTTTTGAGTTCCATTTGCTCTAGTATGTGATAACGGCCCTGCTTTTTCTTCTGTTGAGTTCATTTCATGGGCCTATGAACATAAGATTGTATTGAAGTATTCTTCCAATTATTACCCTCAAGGGAATGGAGTGGCTGAGTCCACAAATAAGAACTTGTTGGAAGTTATAAGAAAGTTGTTAGAAAGTAATCCTAGGGACTGGAATACCCAGTTGAGATTTGCCTTATGGGCATATCGGACCAAAATCAAAGCAGCCCTAGGAAATTCACCTTTTAAGTTAGTTTATGGCCAAGATCCAATCTTCCCTATTCATTTGCAAATACCTGTTTTGAAGTTTATGCAGGAGTTTTACTCTAAGGATGATAGGATTGAGGTTAGACTACTTAATTTGTTAAATATGGAAGAGCAAAGAGATGCTGCTTTGCAGCAATTCTCTAAGCATCAGGCTGTTGTCAAACGTTGGTTTGACAAAAGAGCCAAGATAAAAGCCTTTAGAATATCAGATCTTGTGTTATTATGGGATAAGGCTAAAGAAAAGAAGGGAGATCACCAGAAGTTTGATAGACTTTGGTTAGGTCCTTATCAAGTAGCTGAAATATTAGGTGAGAATGCTTTTCGTTTGAGTACCTTAACGGGAGAGCCTGTTCCATTACCAGTTAATGATCAGTTTCTCAAACACTATTTGGGGCCTAAAGGATCTGATGTTTTAAAAAGAAAATGTATTATACTATATCATATGTAATTAAGTCTTTGTTTTAATTAGGTTTTCTTATTATTATTGTTTTGTTTTTGGTTTTCTTTGTTTTCTTTTTGTTTGTTTTATTGTGTTTTGTTTCGTTGGGGATCCTCATTTTGCTCATCTCAAGTTAGGGGGTTGTTATTCAAAGTATGCTATTGGTACTAGGAGAGAAATTGGTTTAGGTATTTTCATCATCACCATTGAAAAGGATTTTGTTCTGAAACTTGTGTTTTATGACCATTCTAGTTTGGATTGGAAAAGCTATTAAGGATAAGAAGATACATTGTGAATATCTCATGAATTATCATCAAAAATTTGTCACCAAATTAGATAAAACATCTACATGAGTAAATGCCTATCTGTTTTAGAATGACTCTACCTTTGATTCAAGTGAAAAATCCGATTCCAAGACTATCATGAAATCCATTGTAGTTTTCAACCCACATTTTAGATTCATTGAATCTGAGTATTGAGAAAGATGCATAAAAGAATTTCCACAAGTGAAGTAAAAAGAGAATGAAAAGAAAGAAAGAAAAGGCAAGCTCAATATCAAGTGGGTAATCAAGTAACTCTATCAGGGCTATGGACGCCTGGCTAGCAATAGAACAATGCTTTGAGAGAACTAGAGGTATCTCCGTCGGGGCTATGGACGCATGTCTGGCAATGGAGCAATGCCCAGGATTTTACTACATGATAGTTTAAAGACTCAACCTATGTAGCTTGAATCTTAAGGTATAGTTGTTCACAAACAAAGAAAGTATCTACAAAGAATGATGCACAATATAAGCAACCACTCAGATTCAGAAATAACTCATGAGCACATGCATCTAAGATTCTAGCTCAAACTTATCCTACATATATCTGATCTTATTGAAGTTAAAGTGTTTATAAGTCAAGTAATTTTTGGGTGATTGAAATTTTCTTTGGGTATCTTGAAAATGGGTAAACCATTTTCCCAGCCGAGTCACCATTTGTTATGCCTTGCATAACCACCCCATCTTTTTCCTTGGTCAAAATGGGTCCCCCTCTGTTTTTTTTTATCTTTTGTTGGTTTTCTTTTGTTTAAGTCTGTTGGAATCGAAGCCAGAACCAAATCGGGTTCTAAAACTTCTTTCAAAACTCATTTCGTCCCCTATCCCGATGGTCTTTCTTCTGATATTTTTGTTTTGTCTCTGTCGGAGTTGGAGCTGGAGTGGGCGTTAAGTTGGGGTTTATTCAAAATTGTAAAATCAGAATCCATCCCGCCTCCGCCTCCGTTTTTTCAACTTTTGTTTTAGTCTATGTTTTTATGTTAAGTTTTATTATGTTGGCCTTTTGTTTTACTTTTTGTGTTTTGTTTTATTTTATGTTCTGTTGGCGGACCCGAACCTGGAACGGGAACGAAGTTAAGAAATTTCTTAAGTTT
>CM021108.1:253155379-253176290 GCA_007115665.2 Sequoiadendron giganteum | reverse complement strand
GGGAGACTAAAAAAACATGCACCTAAAACTAAGATGAATGCAAGAAAGCATAAATGGGTCCCAGAAACAAGGCTTGATCAGGTACCCATGTACAAATGCAATGAAAGACTAAGAGAAAGAGGAGAAAAACCAGTGGGACAACCCCCCCTCAATGAGATGACCTACTGTAGAGAAGCATTGGAAGAACACTATGGAGTAACACTGGAACCTAAATCTAGAAAGCAAGGAAAGATACTTATGTCTACAAGAAACCATATCAGAATCATAATAATGCAACAACAGACTCGATGCCATGGAACACTCCAAAACTCCAAACTAGAACAACCTTGGAATCGATGAAGCAACAGTAGATAAAATAAATGATGAAAGAATCTGGAAGCTTTGAATCTTGATGCTGATGCCAAATTGAGACTAAAACTCTTCCATGGGAACAAGTACCATAAAGACTCAGGAACATTAACCACAAATTTAGTGGCCCTCAAACAAAGATGGATCTGAAATGAATCTGATATGTGTCAAGCTAAGACAAAAAAGTGGCCAAAAGAAACTAAGAAACCAAATTACAACCCATGTGAGTTTTCATCAAAACAATATGAAGATCAAAGTGCATGCACACTCTAATCAGATTATTATGCAAGAAACCCCCCTGATGGAACTTTATATCAGTTCATTTATTATAATACCCAATGATTGAAAAAGGAGAGAATGCCTAAACATGCATAAATAGAAAACAAAAATAGACCTCAAATCTATGTAGAGGACTGAACCAGCTTTCCAATGCTGCAAGAATGGCGAAAAAAGGATCATCGATTCAAAAGATATGTCCTTCGGAGTGAAAATAACAACATCTGAGTTCAAGGACCTGCAAAATAAAATTGGAGTATAATAAAAAAAAATAACTTGCACTAGCAGAACAAGCCTAGAACGGGCTTTCCAATGATATCTCATTTGTGAAAAACTGACTCTGTACACCAAAGTTACACGCGTTTTAGTGAAAGGTGCCCCAAAATGGCCAATATGGTTGTAGGCAGTCCAAGGGGCTTAAAAAAAAGCCCCTGATCCTGTGCGCAACTAGGGGTTGGGGCAGAGCCCCTGGTCACCCATGTGACCAGTAGAAGTGCTAGGAGGTCGGCCGGGGGTTGGGCGCATAGCGCCCGGTCCCCCATAGGACCTCGACCTGGCTGCAAGGAGCCTGCAAGGGCTGAGCTCGAGAAGCGGCGAGATTTGGCGGCGCCGCCTGGTGGCTGCTGGGTGGTGTATTCTTTTAAAATTGGAGGCACAAAAACCAATGAAATTTTGTACTATTTTTTCATGATTTTTGAGAAATATTTGCCTCATGAAGCGTGTTAAGGAGGTCGTACGGCTTGCCTAGCAAACGTTTTTTGCCTCAGAAACCAACTTCTTAGAAATCGACCAAACGACAAGTGTTCTTAGGGTTTTTGGCCATTGCGAATGTGATGGTGATCTCTGTTTGTGCTCAAAATGCTCTGAAAAATCAGCTACCTCTAGAGCTTCCAAAAAATCATCGAACTTGAAACCCTCATAGATCTAGCAAATTATGACCAAAATCTGGATGAAGTATTACAAAAGGTGAATGGATCTGAGATGATGTCATTCTTGGATGGGTATTCTGGATACAATCAGGTACTTGTTAGTCATGAAGATAGGATGAAGACCACTTTTACTACTAAATGGGGCACATTTGCCTACAGAAGGATGCCATTTGGTCTCATCAATGCTAGTGCTACTTTTCAAAGGGTGATGGATGTAGCTTTTAAAGATCTGATAGGGAAATGTATAATCATCTATGTTGATGATTTGACCATCTTCTCTAAGAATAGAGAAGATCATGCTGCTGACTTGGAAAAGGTGTTAAAGAAATGTATAAGTTATGGTGTTTCTCTTAACCCAAAGAAATGTGTATTTGGAGTCTTTGAAGGGAAGCTCCTAGGTCACATTATATCAAAGCAAGGGATTTCCATAGATCCTAAACGAGTGGAGGCCATCTTAAAATTGACAAAACCAAGTAGCAAGAAGGAAATGCGATCTTTCTTTGGAAGGATCAATTTTGTTAGGAAATTTATAACAGGGTTTGCAGAGATTGTCAAACCCCTCAATGAAATGATGAAGAAGGATGCAAAGATTGAGTGGAGTGAAAAGGCAAAATCTGCTTTCATGCAGATTAAAGAATCTATATTTGAGGCACCTATTTTGACAAGTCCAGATTATCTAAAGCCCTTCTACATTTATTCTTTTGCTTCTGAACATTCATGTGCAGCAGTTTTAACACAAAGAAGAGAAGAGAATGAAGAGAGACCGATTGCTTTTATGAGCTCTCTATTTAAGAATGCAGAAGTAAGGTATTCACCACTAGAAAAATAGGCATTTGCATTAGTACGAGTAGTGAATAAGTTCAGGCATTACATAATTCGAAGTCAAGTGATGGCCATAGTTCCAGATCCAGCTGTGAAATCTCTTCTAATGCAAAGTGAATTAGGGGAACGAAAAGGAAAATGGATGGAAATCTTACAAGAGTTTGATTTAGAAATTCACCTAATGAAGTTCGTTCGAGGACAAGGATTTTCAAAAGAAATGGCTGATGTGGACAAAAATATCACATGTCAACAATACACTGTCAAATCATTTACAAAGGATCCCTAGTATACAAATTTAGTTTTCTTCCTCCTTAATAACAAATGTCCAGATGGAATGAATGCTACTAAAAGGAGAGCATTGAGGACGAAGAGTGCTCATTACATGCTCAAAGGGGGATCAATCTACAAGAATAATTTTCAAGGAATTTATCTACGTTGTTTGGATCAGCAAGAAGTTAAACATGCCATAAATGAATTTCATGGAAGGCATGGAACAGGACATGGATATGTTGATGCTTTGGCTCATCAGATTTTAGGATCAACCTATTATTGGCCTTATGTGTTTAGAGATGCACATCATCACTACAGAACTTGTCATGTATGCCAAACCTCTGCACCTAGAGAAAGAAATCCTGCAATGCCCCTACAACCAGTATATGAGGTAAGGTCATTTGCTCAATGGGCACTTGATTTTGTAGGTGTAATTAATCCAAATTCTTCTACAGGTCATAAATTCATCCTGACTGCAACTGATTACTGCACATGTTGGACGAAGGAAAAACCTTGCAAGAATAACACCACAGAGGTGATCATCAAGTTTCTGACAGAGAACATCACAACCAAGTTTTGAGTTCCATTTGCTCTAGTATGTGATAACGGCCCTGCTTTTTCTTCTGTTGAGTTCATTTCATGGGCCTATGAACATAAGATTGTATTGAAGTATTCTTCCAATTATTACCCTCAAGGGAATGGAGTGGCTGAGTCCACAAATAAGAACTTGTTGGAAGTTATAAGAAAGTTGTTAGAAAGTAATCCTAGGGACTGGAATACCCAGTTGAGATTTGCCTTATGGGCATATCGGACCAAAATCAAAGCAGCCCTAGGAAATTCACCTTTTAAGTTAGTTTATGGCCAAGATCCAATCTTCCCTATTCATTTGCAAATACCTGTTTTGAAGTTTATGCAGGAGTTTTACTCTAAGGATGATAGGATTGAGGTTAGACTACTTAATTTGTTAAATATGGAAGAGCAAAGAGATGTTGCTCTGGAGCAATTATCTAAGCATCAGGCTATTGTCAAATGTTGGTTTGACAAAATAGCCAAGATAAAAGCCTTTAGAATATCAGATCTTATGTTATTATGGGATAAAGCTAGAGAAAAGAAACGAGATCACCAGAAGTTTGATAGACTTTGGTTAGGTCCTTATCAAGTGGCTGAAATATTAGGTGAGAATGCTTTTCGTTTCAGTACCTTAACAGGAGAGCTTGTTTCATTACCAGTTAATGGTCAATTTCTCAAACATTATTTTGGGGCCTAAAAGATCTGATGTTTTACAAGAAAATGTATTATACTATATCATATGTAATTAGGTTTGTTGTTTAGTTTTTTTTTTTTTTGTTTGTTTTGTTTGTTTTCTTTTTTTTTCTTTTTGTTTTATTTTGTTTGGTCTTGTTTCGTAGGGGATCTTCATTTTGTTCATTTCAAATTAAGGGGTTGTTATTCAAAGTATACTATGGGTACTAGGAGAGAAATTGGTTTAGGTATTTTCATTATCACCATTGAAAAGGATTTTGTTTTGAAACTTGTGTTTTATGACCATTCTAGTTTGGGTTGGGAAAGTTATTAAAGATAAGAAGATACATTGTGAATATCTCATGAATTAGCATAAAAAATCTGTCACCAAATTAGATAAAACGTTTGCATGAGTAAGTACCTATTTGTTCTAGAATGGCTCTACCCTTTGCTTCAAGTGAAAAATATGATTCCAATACTATCATGAAATCCATTGTAGTTCTCAACCTGCATTTTAGATTCATTGAATCTGAGTATTGAGGGAGGTGCATAAAAGATTTCCACAAGCAAGATTTTAAAAGAAATAGGAAAAAAAAAAAAAAGAAGAAAGAAAGAAATGACAAACTCAATAACAAGTGGGTAATCAAGTAACTCTATCGGGGCTATGGATGCCCGGCTGGTAGTAGAGCAATGCTTTGAGAGAACTACAGGTATCTCCATCAGGGCTATGGATGCCTATCTGGTAGTGGAGCAATTCATAGGATTTTACTGCACAATAGTTAAAGGACTCAACCTATGTAGCTTGAATCTTTAGGTATAGTTGTTAACAAATAGAGAAAGTACTTGCAAAGAATGATGCATAAAATAGGCACACACTCAGATTCAGAAATAACTCATGAGCACATACATCTGAGATTCTAGCTCAAACTTATCCTACATATATCCGATCTTATTCAAGTTAAAGTGTTTATAAGCCAAAAAGTTTTTGAGTAATTGAAATTTTCTTTGGGTAACTGAAATTTTCTTTGGGTATCTTGAAAATAGGTAAACCATTTTCCCATCTGAGTCACCATTTGTTATGCCTTGCATAACCACCCCATCTTTTTCCTTCGTCAAACTGGGTCCCCCTTTGTCTTTTTATCTTTTGTTGATTTTCAAACAAAGTTTGGAGTCGTTTGCTTCCAACACTTTATTTTATTTTTGTTTCAGTCTATCGGAATCAGAGCCGGAACCAAATCAGGTTCTAAAACTTCTTTCAAAACTTGCTTCATCCCCTATCTCGATGGTCATTCTTTTGACCTTTTTCGCTTTGATTTTATCAAAGCCGGAGTGGGCGTTAAATGGGCATTTATTCAAAATTGCAAAATCAGAATCCATCCCGCCTCCACCTTCGCTTTCTCAACTTTTTTTTTAGTCTATGTCCTTATGTTAAGTTTTGGTATATAGGTCTCTTTATTTTACTTTTTGGGTTTGGTTTGGTTTTATGTTTTGTTGGCAGACCCGGACCCAAAACGGGAACGAAGTTAAGAAATTTCTTAAGTTTTTGAATCAGTTTCCATTCCGATTCCGCGCTCGCTGCTTTTGGGTCGTTGAATTTTTGACTGAAGTCGCACTGCAGTGAAGTGTTGGTTCTCTTTCAGTTCTGACTCCGCCTAAACTGCATTTAATGCACTAATGACAGCAGCTTGGCATAGGTAACAACTCTGATTTTTACCTTCATTAAGGATTAAACGAATTATTATTATCATTGGTAAAAACTTGAAGAGTGAAATAGAGTTGCTGCACAGTCCATCTGAGCAAATCGATTGAAGGAGAAGGAGATAATTGTTGTGAATCAATTCAGAAGGTTAGCCAGGTCTTGCGTTCGAGGTAGGGTTCTTTTCTCATTTTTCTTTTATTTTTCTTTCGTGTTCTTCATTTGTATTGTTTGATTGATCATTTCAGATCTTTGAATAGGATCGCTTTCTTGAGTTTGCGTGTTTTTTTTCTTTGTGTTCTTTCTTTTTGTTTGTTGTTCTTGATTTTGTATCGTGTTTTTGGTTTTATAGTGAGTTGGGGCATGGTCGCTTTCACATTTTGTCGTGATCATGTCGTGCTGGGTTAGGTTTTTAAATGCGTAGATTTAATTTGGGTTTTTCACAGTGAGGTAGATTAAAATTCATCTTTTACTGTAAGTTAGGGTTTATAAGATCTAGTTTTTACTTAGGTTTCATTGCACATTTGTTAGGTTAAATTAGCAAGGGTTAAATCCGTGCCCTATTTTTATATTGTGTGTTCTAGATTAGGGTTTCGTGTGTTTCTATGATCACATTTAAAAGATTAAAGTATGATACCCTAAAATGCAGTCACCCTTGGTCATATGGGGATGGTTCTATTGAGTTCCAGGCTGGCCCCATGTCATTTTGAAAATCACCTAGTTTGACACTGTGAAGTTCTGCATTAAATTGATGAAGTCATTTATGATGTCATGGTCAACTTGGGCAGAAGTGGGATTGGAATCGATTTTGAACTTGAAAAAATTCTATTTTCCAAAAGGCATTGATTCCATTTCCATCCCGTCTCTGGCTCCGCTTATAGTGAGAAGCCTTCTTTCAAAATAACGATAACCTAGACATGAGCGGAATCGAAACGAAATAAGAATATGAAATAGAAAAATCTAAGGAAAACCAAGTTTGTTTCCATTCTGGTTCCGGTTCCGGTTCTGATCACATTTTCATTTCTGACTCCAAGCCCGCTTCTTGTTAGTAGAGTTACATTTTCATTTTCTGACTCCAATCCCGGCAGTGTGTTAAAAGAGACTGTTTAGAATATGTTTATGCCTGGTTCTACCTCTGATGTATGCATGAACGGTATGGTTTTAAAGCATGTTTTATGATGATATTCAAAGATCTAATTAGAGGTTTTTTGTGGCAGGAAAGCTAGAAAATTTCAGGAACATCAAGAGAAGTTGTTCAAAGGAATCGGCCTGCAGGAACATCAAAGGCAGCGCCTAAACCAAAGAAGATCAAGCTTGAACAATTACCTTATACCTTGAGGTATAATCACTGGAGTCCCATTGTGAAAGTGAGCAAAGTAGAACCAAATTGGTCAGACATCATCGATACCAATTTTGGCTAGTACAATTTTGAGAAACTATATGCAAAAACCTTTGCGGAACGGGAAGATTTAACAGGAAGGACACAAAGAATTGTTGATTCTGGCTTGGCCCATATCATTGTATTTCCTTTCTCAATCTAGTGCCCAGAGTTGATCTTAATAGCAGCTAGTGCCTACAATCCTGTTACCAGACAGTGCATGGATTCCCAAAACAATGTGATTATTGATCTTATTCCTCAAGCATTGCAAAGTATATTCAATGTCCCGGATCCTAAGAACTTGGTGCAGTTGGATGAGGCAGAGGCCTTGGAGAAGTATAGTAAGTATAAGGAATCCAATAAGTCTCATTTGAACAAGAAGTGGTTGAAGACAGAAAATAAGTCTCTAAGCAAGCTTGCGGACCAACCAGAGAGGGCCGATTTCTATAAGGAGGTATCAGATTTAATCATGATGTTGTCTAGAGTTTTTGGGAAGAGAGATACATTTCAGTTCAAGGAGTGGACGATTCCTTTCATCCAGACAATCTTAAATGGAGCCCAGCAGTTTGATTGGCCTATGATCGTATCAAATGCTATCCATGATCAACTGACCAACATTAGAGGCACTAAGTGTTTCTTTATGACTTCTTATATTGTATATGCAGCGGCAAGGTTGGGTATCTTCCCAGGTTTAAAGAGAGTAGGGATAATGGGAGTCTTGGATGGACACAAGAAAGTGTGGGAGCACTATGACCAGTTGTCTCTACAAGTTTTTGAGACTCGGTTCAGAAGAGTTAATGATGCATTCATATATGTAGTCATTAACCAATTGAATGGAGATGTAGGGTACAGATTGAGTCAAGAAGCCATGGCGTTTATTGCTGAATGGGGATGTTGGTACATTCAATACCCCAAATTTACATATTTCAGGTTAGTTGGTTTTGAAGGTCATCCACATCTGCTTCCAAGGTGTTGCAATAATAGGATAGTGCTAATGGATTTTGTATATCAGGCTTGGAGTTAATGCTCGGTTTGGAATAAAGCATAAAACAGGATGTCACAAGTTCCCTATGACGTTGGGTGAGTATGGCTGTTAGCACTTGGTAGGAGCAAAGGTGGTTTGTAGTGAATTGATACAATTGAAGTTAGGTTTATACACTGCTCGTAGGAACTTTGATCCGAAGGGTAAGATGTATGCCTTGTTTCCTTCGGTGTTTTACAAACATTTCAATTTGTTAGAATACTTCTGGAGTGACCAACAAGATGAGTATGATTTAAGAAAGAATAATTATGAAAGATTATCTATCTCACTCATGTTAGAGCTTCGTGTTAAAGATAACATTCCTGACACATTGGTGGATGATGGAATTGTATTGGATCCATCCTATGAAGCTTTAAACATTGGCACCAAGAGTCTAGATCCAATTGATTGGGACAGTGAGGAAACCATTGATATTAAGCAGATTGGAGGGATTGTATTGGATAGGAGTGTGCAATGGTTAGTTCTAAGAACCAAGACTCCTCAAGGACCAGCCCCTAAAAAGGATAAGGGATACAAAAGGATCAAAAGGAAGATACCTCCTAAAGAGCCTTTGGAGTTCTTTCCTCCAGATATCGAAGAGATAGAACTTGAGGCGGTAGATAATGAAGAGGAAACACAAGAAGGAGATGTTCAAAAGGGATCGACTATTTCAACACCTACATTAGGTGAATCATCCGTACAAGTCCCACTTGCAAAGAAGCAAAGTAAAGAAATTCAAAAGGGAGATCCTCATAGTATGGCTGAAACTACAAAGGGAAAAGGGGTAGAGATTCATGATGTTGGAATAGATTCAGATAAGAGTGAGTCAGAAAAAGATATGCAAGAAAATATGCCTCTAGAGGAGGATATTGAGTAGGTTTTGACACAAGAAGATCAATGGACATTGTTTGAAGAGGCGAAAAAGGATTTTGATGCAAGGGCTCCAGTATTAGAAAAACAAAAGGAAATTGATGCCAAGGCACAAGCTGATGTTATACTGCACCAGCAACAATTAAAAGCCAAACAAATTGAAGCTAAGGCAGTAGCTGATGAAGTAGAGAGATAGAAAAGGCAACAAGAACATGAACTCAAAGTTAAAGAAGAGAATGATAAGTTGGAACTAATACAAAAGATTCATGACCTTGAAGAAGAGAAGGCAAGAAATTGGAGGGAGAAAGAAGTCTTGGTTGCTAAGTTGAAACTTGCAGAAGAAGCTCACCGAAAAGAAGAAGCAGAAAGATTAAGAAAGGAAAAGGATGTCGAAGAGCTGGTTAAGAAGCAGCAAGAAGAAGAAGCAAAGGAAAAAAAGCTTAAGGCTTTTGAGGCAGAAAGACTAGAGAGAGAAAGACTAGAGGCTTTAGAGAAAGAGAAACTGGAAAAGGAAGCTTTAGAGAAAGAAAGAATAGAAAAGGAAAGATTGGAAAGGGAAAAAGTGGAGAGAGATCGATTGGAGGAAGAGAGGTTGAAGAAAGAAGAGGAAGATAAGAAGATACAGTAACAAAAATATAGGGAAGAGGCTGAAAGGCTTGTATAGATGCATATAGTGCAAGAACAACAAGAGAAATCAAGGGTTGACTCTCAACCCCAAGTAAATGTGCAGCCACCTTCTACTACTATTGCTTCCTCTTCCTCTATGATGACTACTGATCCATGTGCTCCCACTTGGTTAAAACTAGACCTGCAGAAAAGGGTAGTAACACCTTCACAATCTCTCAATTGGGAGGATATGATGAAGGAGATTGAACAAGAGAGGACTAAAAAGAACGCCAAGATCCTACACTCTACCAGACTCACAGACAAAGGAGAGATTATTGTTGAGTGTGCCATTCCAATGATAGAAAAGAAGGTAGGGGACATGCAACTAACAGATTATCAGTTGAGTACTGTTAACTTGGGAAGGCCCACTAGGAATCAACAGATGAACCTAATTGATGTGGTGGCTTCAACAACCAAGTCAAGAATGATAAAAGATAAACAAAAGAAGGATGAGCTTAAGGATCAGTTGGATCAATTACATTCATTTTTGAAAAGTGTCTCCTCTCCAAGATCACAATAGGTAATGGCCATTGAGACTCCTATTTTGTTAAGAAAAAAGGAGGTAGATGATTTGGTGTAGGTAAGAGGTAAAGCGGAGATGGTAGACAAGTTGAATCGGTAGGTAGGTGAAGTTTTGGTTGAGGGTTTTGAGGTTTACAAAAGCACAGAGGAGTTGATAAGAGAAATGCAACAATATATTGAAGCATCAGAGAAACAAGAAGAGGAGTATAAAGAGTACAGTTAGAAATTAGAGAAAGTTAATACATTTCCTTTAACTACTCTTCTTGAACAGTCAATACTTGAAGAAGATAATACAGATTTTATTGGAAAAACCTCTCATATACTTTGATTCAGAGTAGATTTCTTGTGTAAACATAGGAGTGAGGTTCAAGAGGCTGTTAATAATCTGACTGAACAGTTTGAGGAGCTGGAAGCAGTCATTGCTATCATTGTAGATGTAAATGTATTAACTAAGGAAGGCATGCCTTTGAGTCAGATCAAAGAGAAATGAGATGAAAGATTTAGAGGACTCATGCGGAAAGGAGATGATGGAGAAGATCTAATGATAGATCGACTAATGGATGTCAAAGAAGAAATAAAAGCTGCTAGAAGAGAGTTGACAAAGATAAAAGGTATGAGAGGGTTTGCTGTAGAAGAGGGAGCGAATTAAATTTGAAGATAGCTAGGTTGACGGGCCAAAAATAGATGTATTACAGCAAGTCTTCACTAGTTATGATGAGTTCATGGTAGACCCAACTTCACATGCATAGATCTCCTGCATGCATGATTTTCTTCTTCTTTGCATGTTGCATGTAGCACTGACAGTTTTGAAGTGCATGACACTTTTTCTCTTCTATTTTCTATTCTCCAGTTTAACTGAATGTCTAATGTAAGAACTCAAGATCAAATTGAGCTGAGTTTCCAAGAGAATTTTAGTTCCTAAAAAGGTGGATGACCTAAAATAGAAGTGGAGTTCAAATTTTTGTATATCTATAAATACCCTTTGGGTATCATATTTTAAGGGTCGGCTAATAGAGAATAGAATTGGCTTACCTGATATTAGGAGATAGAATCTTGTAGTGATTACAGAGATACATTGTACTTGATTTTTTTTACAGTTAATAAAAATTACAAGTTTACGCAATATGGTGTTAGAATTGAATTGTCTCATTTGATAAGACTGATAAGTTATAATCTATCTGAATGCCAATGATTGTGTTGAAGCATGAAAGTTTCTTATGTGATGAGAGTCATTAGAAGAAACCAAATTTAAGGATTATCTTGTTAGATTATCATTGAATTGAAATTATTAAAGTCTGTCGATCTATGACCTTGGCAATGAATGGATGTGTGAACTTTTGAAATCTTGGGGATAGTTGTTATATGCGAATAGTGGTATTAAATTAAGCACCTTAGATGCATGCAATGGTATAGTTTATTCTGTAAATTGTGTCATGCTTTGGTTTTGTGATCTGTTAGAAAACATTCATTGTTGAAGGTATATGTTTGGATGCTAGATAAATTTGATTCATTCTTACTAGTTTACCCTTTGATCTATCTTTTTCTTTTGTTTGAAAACCCCTTTATTTACAAGAACGGTTTAATAAAATTAGTCATTGCTTGAATCTTTTATTACCAGCATAGGCCCCTTGAACATTACAGCTGCATGAACCGATTGAGTGACACCAGATAGTTGAGAACCAACTACTAGGACTTTGGGAGTTAGGCTACTATATGTTGTCTTTCTTTTGCAGGAGAAATAGAGTAGAAATATTTTGTTTTAACGTTGTTTTTGTCATTTTCGCCATCAACAGGTCCATTGAAATATTTGGGCTTGAGAAACCTCTTTATCTCATCAAACAAAGAATAAGCACATGGATGATTATAAAACTTGTACAATGGTTTCACAAAATTTTCTTCAAAGCATACAAAACTAGAGTTAGCAAACCTGCTATCCGAAACAGCAGTCCATGATTGAATAGGTAATGACATGCCTTCCTTATCAAAACTGTGAAATTATCATCTCCTGAGGCCACAACCCTAGTTCCTATCTGAAGTACAACACTGTGTGCATCAACAGTGAGTAATTCCTGAGGTGTAAGATAGAGGCTCCACCTTTTATTGCCACGAACCCAGAATCGAGCCCTTTAAAAATATATGAGGCATAATCAAAAGGTCTAGAGTTGTGATACTGAATATCTACTGAAATTACCATGGGCACAATTACCATATACTCAGGGACTTCCATTCCCAATACTTGACCCATCGATAAATAAGTGTATTTCATATATGGCTCAAAAAGATCTACATGGAATGGGGGTCCTTCACTATTTTCTAGCGGAACTGGTTTACCACCATGTCTAATTCTGTGCAAGGGCAATCTCTTGCCCTTTTAAAAGGTGTCCATCGTTCCGAATTCTTTTTCTAGCTCTTCACATATAATATTTCCAATGCATACCCCTTCCAATTTAAATACTTTGCCTATTGCATCCTCTGATATGTGTATCAATGGTTTCCCAGATGGGTCACAAATAGCTTTAAGTCTCGAATTATAATGAGTGGCCAATAATTTCACTAGTTCAGCATCAACAAAAACATTAGGGAAAACTAACTTTCCCAGATTAAGCTTCCATGGGTTACATACTGGTTCAAAGTGATTCCTCCAATAGTAATGAAAGATAAATAGTTCATAACCTCTTATTGGAGTCCAAATATCTCCTATGAGCTTACATTTATCATCTAGTTTATCCACTTCTGCCCTAAGTTGTTCAAAGTGTCTAGCTTTGGGTCCAGACCCAGGTAGTCGGTCGATAAGATCTTGATTCAGCTTATGCTCAGTACCCTCTAGCTGAATTTCATTTTTCTGCTTTTTCCCTTTCGATTGACCACTTTCCCCATGCTTTCTACGCTTTGATTTTCCTGAACTAGTGGCTTCCATTCTTCAAAATTGCAAATTTAAGGTATGAAGAAATTATTGTTTTTTGCCCAAGATTTTGAATTCAGAGAATTCCCTGGTCCTTCGCTCGCTCCTCTGCTTCTTCCACTGTCAATTCTGCAATGATGTTTTCAATTGAATTCATCTTGATTCATGAAATTACTTATGCTCCATGGCACCATTAATGTTTTAGCTAAAACACGAGCGTAGCTAGTTTTTTCGAAACTCTCACTATCACATCATGTAATTTGTTGGCCAAAAATTTTCAAATCTCGGGCGATCCTTTTTTTCGAGCCTTCACCAATGTTCATTAAACACTTGCTAGGACATCTCGCAATTTCCCCGACACCTTAATTCTTCTTGACAGTTACCCTTTCGGTCTTAAGTATATCACTACAACTCCCACCGAAGCAACCTATCGCTGTGACTTTAGCAAGTCGGGCAAAAAATACTCATCTTACTCTGGAGATGTGTATCTCACCGAGATATTTCCTTCGTAAATTTTGATTGCTAAGACAATTATTTTCTTGCCAATGGAACTGCACTTGTTTTGACCTTCTTATCTCTCCCCGCTGAAGTTTGTCTCGCCGATGAATTTCTTCATCAATGAAACCATGAACCATGTCCTTCCGATAATCATTCTCTCTAGACATGTTGCCAAGTCGAATCCTGTCGGTGTATCACAGAAGGTCAGTAGGACTCCTCAAATTCTTCCCGATAACATTGTCCCATCGACAAAATCCTCCTTTGTTTTATCGGCAAGACTAGATGAATGTCTTGGGTTGACTTCAAGAACCTTACTCCAATGACTCTAGTCTGGCTGATATATTTCCTTATGTTCCAAGTTGTAAGACATATGTAAGCTCGATATGACTTCATACCATCACACCGATGCTCATTATCTTGCCGATAGAGACTGTGAACTGTATTTTCCCAATATATATCCTCAAATGAGATTTCATCGGTATGAAATTCCCAACCTCTTGCCGATATCGGTATGTAAGCTATCATTTGTCATTAGCCTAGGTGATGTCCCCTTTTCCATTTAATAAATTTTTTATTTTTGGAAGGAATAATTTTAAATGATCATCCATCAACCATCGGTTGATCTCAGCCATTCCCCGCAATCCCATGATGACCCTACCATAGAGTCTCAACTGATTGCGATATCACGGGAAAGCACCACGTGTCTCACCTAGCGATGCCAAAAAGATAATCAAATTGCTTTAATATATCTGTCTAGTTTTAATGTGTTATATGGCAGGTTACTAAAGTGGCTACGATATGTGCGTGCTCAAAATGAACGAAGATGTTATAATCTCAATGAAAACGTTGCTCAACAGTTATGTTCAACACCAATGACTGTCTTGAGTGAACACAATTTCTGATGGTGGAGATCAACGGTTGCTCGCCATCACGTGATCAGAAGATGCAAGGTGTTTACTGATCGCGATATCATGGGCGCGTGCCATGTGTATTTATATGGATATGCATAATGTGGTGAGCCCTTGGTGCTGAGATGGAGATTATGTCAGCCTTTTTGAAGGCAGTCGTTCGATGATCTGACAAAAGTGAATGATTGACGATTGGAATTTGAATTCACATCAAATGTGATTGGAGTCGTTGGCATGACATGCAAGTAAGCTTTAATGGTGGATGAGACGTCTACTGGCTCAATTTGATTGACATAAAGTGATTTTCTTTCACTCTATTTTCTCACAAAGTATTCAATCACCTTTGTGAAAGAATTTTCAGAGCCAAGGACAAAGTTATGAGTTGTCATACCAAGGATTTGGTCTTCTACAAAGCATAAATGTCATGAGTTATTTTTTGTGCTTCCTAGTAATTTTAATTGAGATTTTGAGAAGAATTGTGGTGTTCTTGTCGGAAAACTTGTTGATAGTTGTTTTTGAGCTATTGGTTAGTTGAATTGTAGGAAATTGCAAGGTTTTGCTATAATTTCATTTTCTGTATAGCCCTAGTCTGTTCGAAAGATTTGAAATTTTAAGGAAGCCCTAGTTTACTTGAGATGGCACCGCCAAAGCAACATTCTGACCATGTTGATTATTTTAAGAGGAATTTGTATGATGATTTCTTAGATCAACTCCCATTGTCAACAAAATGATAGGAAGAGGGGTTTGGTTTTGATGCATGGAAGAACCCTAGGTGAAGGATTAGTATGCGATAATTCCAAAATTGCAGATGCTAGGGTTCCCATGACTGGTCTGGAGATGTTTAGGATGTGGTATGGATAGCGGAATTTGGCTCACCCTTTCTCAAATGGTTGGAGATATGACATGGGGAAGCTGGTGGTGCCAAATGTGTTCCGTAATGTGGATTTTCTCAGACGGTGGCAACACGTTATGACCCTATTACTAGAGTGATCAGAGATAATGATGGAGGGATTTTATTAAGTATAAACAGGGAAGAAATTCAACAAGTTTTTGACCTGAGTGAACCTATTCCATTCTTGATTCAAATAAATCTTGAGGAGATGAAGCAGGAGTATGCAAAGTCAAATTCACTTTTTAGGTTGAAGTTGCTTCCTCCTCATCTAGAAAGCATAGGTAGTTCAAGGATTTATATCAGTCCAAGTGACTGAGAGCCTTTCAGGCTAAGTATTTTTGCAAACCATTTCTTGGCTACCTTTTATTCATTGTGCCAAATTTTAGGTTTTAACCCTAACATAGTAATGCCAATTGCCTATATATTTATGGGGGTGCAAATACAACACCCTAATTTCTCTGTGGTTTATGATTTTGCATCTTTTCTGGGAGAGAAGATACATGAAGGGTTGTTAAAGTTGCATGTAGGGGATGCAGGCACTCCATTATTTTTTTATTCCCTGTTGATGTACAAGAATGCTGACTTCTTCTCAGAGAAGATGGAGTTGAGGTAGGAGGTAAATGGAGAAAGATTACCGGTGTAGGCTTGGACTATAGATTTATCATACAACAAGGAGAGTGTCAATTTTGTGCAATTTGACAATTGCTTTTCTTCTAGACTTAGGGCTTAGTTGATAGTTAATGTACCTAGGATCCCCGAGGATTTACATGACTTTCTCAGACCGAATGGGAGGAATCCAGATTTTAAAAGTTTGTCACAACTGGGTTGACATTATCTTGTACCTAGTCAGCACTGTTTTGAGGGTGTATGGCTTCCAAGGAACTCCACATATCCTCCCATTCAATGTGCCAGCAAGAGTGGGGTTTGCTGAGGTTATGTGGCAAATAGGTTGTATTAATGAAGACAACCTAACAGGGAAGGGAAAAGGGACTCTTTTCCCTGATTATACCATTATGTTTGATTTTGTTTTCTCAAAAGGAGGATGGGTCCACTTTGGGAGGTTTTTTGATGATTTTCATTTAAGGTGTGGTCCCAGGCGACAACATGACCTAGAGGGCTTCTTTGCCCTTTTTAGACAATGGATAAAAGGTGGCAGGTTTGCACATGAGTTCAATTTTCCTAAGGATTTGATCAAGAATGAATTTGATTTGAATAAGAAGGAATTGAACAAGGAAAAATGGATAGCATATGAGAAGTTATTGGCCATTGTGCATAAAATGGATCCCAAATATGATCCATTAATGGAATTCACCCCATTCCACAAGAAAAAATATTTCTTGATGGACAAATTCAAGGAGATCATGGTTGTTTTGATGACAAAGAAGGTCAACTTGGAGTTGGACTTCAGCATACAAAAGCCAGATGTGAGGCCTGTTGAAACAAGGCCAACATATCAACCCACGGTGAATTGGCCTCTTTATAAGAGAAAGAGGAGTGATAGTAGTGATGAGGAGGAGGAAGATAAGAAAGGAAAACAAATCATGAAGGCATCAGCACAACCAGGTCCAAAGATCAGAGCACCTGGAGGAATAAAGATCATTGATTTGGACTCATCACCACAATATAATCTTGCACTACCACCATTAGAGCCAAGCCCTAAGAGGAAAACAATTGAAGATGCACAAGAGACTATGAAATCATTGTTACATATCAGGACATGCAGGTTGGTATTCCTTCCCGTCCCAGGTCAACTCAATTGGTTCTGTCTGATAAGGATGTGAAGGGACAATGTGTGCAAGATGCTAGGATGGAGGCATGCAAGGAATTTTTAGATGATGATGCATTTGTTAAAACTCTAATTTTCTTACAACTGATATGGAGAATGAGACTAGAAGTATATCAGGACAAATGCAAAAGGAGAAGAGAGTTGAAACCTAATAGGTCTAACCAGGAGAATGATGATGAAGTAAAGGCTAAATTGATGGAAGAATTCAAGAGTATCACTCTTGAGGAGGGGAGGAAATTAGTAACTCAGGTTGGTGTGCTAATTTTTCCTGAATGGGATATAAAAGATGTAGTAGCATTTAATGCTATTTTAAAATCCAAGCATCCCATGCAAAATTTTGAGGAAGAGGTCAAGGCAGAACTGCAAGATTCTACCTTTAGTGAGGAGTATGAGACCCTAGAAATTTGGACATCGACACCTCAGGAAAGAAAGCCTAATGTTACTAACATTAGCCCAAACCTAAGGGGAGGGTTAATAATAAAGAGAGCCTCTGAAACTTCAAATACATAGGCTACAAACCTAACTGTGAATGTGGCCAAATTGGCCCAGAAGATTGCTTTGAGGGAAGAAGCTGAAAATTAGAGCTTAATGGAGAAATACAATATTATAATTGGAGAATACAACATGGTGCAACAAAGGAATGTTGAGCTGCAAACTGAGGTGGATAGGTTAAACTATAGGCAAGTTGGGGAGTCCTCAAGTTCTCTTGGTATCATTACACTACCTTCCACATCTATATTAGTACCTCCTACTTCTCCAATTGTTTCTACTCCGGGGTCCCTCATCCAAACTCCTTCTCTCAGTCCTACATTAGAGCCAGTTGAAGAAGAGATTGAATACTCTATGGATCCTACTAAGAAGCAGTTTCTAAATAAGATTATAGAGTTACATGCAGCTTTAAAGGCAAGTGAGGAGGGAGCACTTGTAAAGCAGAGTGAAGTTGTTGACACAGTTTTGAGGTACTTAAATGAAAAGGTTGATGGAAGATTGCCATCAGTATATTCTTTGTATTCTTTATTTTTGGATGTAATAAAGAAAATTACTAGGGATCAGGAAGTAGTTTTTCCCTTAGTTGAGAAGTGGATCCTTAGGGCCAATGATTTAGATATCATGTATAAAGCCTCTAGATTTGATACAAATAATAGGCCCCAATCATTAAGGCCTACTAAAATTTTTGTAAAGTCACTGCAGGGCTTTCAAGCCTTACCAGATGATTTGTGTAGGAAAATCATAGAATTGGTAAAGAGTTTTGATGATGGGAGTGATACATCTTTACCTGATATAATTGATACATAGGGAAATATTAAATCACTGCAGCAGTGGCGGGATAGAGCAGATGAGGTCATCAATGCACAAATCAAATTGATTTGTGATACCTCAGACAATGACCTGTTGGTGAGTTCTATGGACAAGATCATTAGCACCAGCACATTTTTTGAGTCTTTTGAGAGAGAGGCAAATTAGGTAGTGGTGAAATACACACCTTATAGTGCTAAGGTGAATGGGGTGGTTAATTTTGATTGGTCGATAGATGAATAATATCAGAGATGGGTGGATAAATACTTAACCGAGGAAGAGTAAGACATAGTTGACTACTGGCGGATAATAGCTCAGCCGTTGCAGTTATAATAGATTTCAGTTATGTTTTGATGGCAGTTTTGGCATAGGTTTCTTGAAGGTTGGCTGATGCATCAACCATTTTCAGTGGATGGGATAAACAAGAAGATTCTCTAGGGACTCAACTATTGTAACAAATTTTTGAAATGTCACAGGGTGGTCCAAGTGACCGGTGACATGTGTATTTCTGGCCTGATGCTTGTTTGCTCCTTCATTATCTATAAGAAGGATTTCAAGGCCAGAAATACGGGTTAGCAAGTTAGATAATTTTGGGTCAAGTCTAAGTAAAGTTGCAGAGCAAATTGTAAAAAGCCTATTGGTTCAGTGAAAATGCAAGTTAGGTTTTGTGTCATTCTGTAGTAGGTTTTGAATTCATGGGAGTTTGATGTTTCATGATAGTACTAGCATTTGAATGGGAATGATTCATTTTGAACTCAGGTCTCTCCATTGTATAAGCATATCAGAATCTTGAATAAAATAGTCAAGGGTTGTTTCATTCATCTCACTGTTGTGGTGTGTATGATTCTCATTTTAGTTTTAATTCAAGGAATTAAAACTAAAATGCTTGAATGGGGTCATAGGTGGATATGTTTATATAAGGATTTGATAAGTACTATTGGGTTAGAATACAAATTGATGGTATTGTAAGGCAATATTGTCAGAGATCTTATATGTTATGTGTTAAATCTATCATGAATCCTTAGATGCTTATGAATTTGACTCCTCCAATGGCATATGGCACTGGTCTAAGTTTTGCTTATTTGTGGGGTATAGTATTTGTTTGTCTTTGCTTAGATCTTGCTACAAATTGCAAATCAATGACTATCTTAAGTTGTGAAGCGTTGATGTAGTTATCTCATGCTCCAAATAGTTGATATTATTGATGAACAACCAATTCATTTCGATATTATCTTGTTATGTTGAGCTATTAAATGAGATTATATGTTGTTGTTAATGTTGTTTATAATATTGGTGTAGAGGTTGTAAACACATTAATGGATCACCCTCTTGAGTCTTGCAGAGCCCAAAGTGTAGGAGGCTTTGTTAAAATCCTCTTCAATTGGTCCAGGTCCTTCGAGTTGTCCCTAATTGGAATTGGAAATTCCATAGGTAGATTAGAAGATAAACCTGGTTATAGTAAAAACAACCAACACTATCCCTTGGTCCTCTCTTTTTCCCGCTCTTGTATGTTCCCTTCTCTTTTTTTTCTCTTGTTAATTTTGATTTGTTCCTACTTATTGCTTTAGCTTAGTTCGTTTTTGCTTCTAGTTTTTATTTCGTGTGTCTCTTCTCTTTGGGTCTGTCCTTTTCTATTTATTCTTCCTTCTTTCCATCTTTTTCTAATTCTTGTTTCTCATTATTTTATGACTATTCCTTAAATTTTACAAATTATAGGTTTTTTCTAATTACGCCGAAGGTGTATCCTATTTGAGATGAACGGGTTAAAATGGACCATCAACAGTTAATATCGACTACGTATAGTGCAATACGATTGTAGTGATTTTATCCGTTCATCGCCACATTTTTTTCCCTCCATTTTTTTGTTTGTTTTACTTCTTAATATTTTACTTGCGAACTTTTCCCTTTTTTCTCATCTGGTAACACCACAATATTTACTGAATGAAGGTTTCAACAAATGAAAACAAATATCTACTTCTACAAATTTAATTTTAAAATTTGTCCATATTTTTCAAGACTCAGACTGAATTGGTTAATTCGAATGTATGAAATAATTGATATAGTTTGTTTTAATATATATATTTTAACTTTTTTAAAAATATGTTCATAATTTAAATATCTAATTTTGTTAATTAAATAGGTGTTAAAAGGTGAAAAGTTAAATTATAAAAATGTCTAGTTTTTTGTTAATTAGAAAGAGATTAAAAGTGAAAATTTAAATTATTTTTAATATTTATATATTGAATGGCTTTACTTGTTTTATATATATTAGTTATATATTTTTTTATTTTTTTTAAAAAATATTTATAAAAATATTTTTCTTTTTTTTTGTTAATTAGAAAGATGTTAAAAGTGGAAATTTAAATTATTTTGAATATTTGCATTTTATAAAGTTCATATATTAAATGGTTTTTACTTATTTTATAATTTGAAAAAATATAAAAAAGTAAATTAGAAAAATAATTAAAATTGTTTTTAAAATTTTTAGAATTTTTTAATTTATTTTTTTATCCATAAGAGACAAGTGCCACGTAGTGGCTAGTACTTGTCTTTATAGTATTTTAATTATAGTATTTTAGATTCAATAAA
>CM021108.1:253099647-253155279 GCA_007115665.2 Sequoiadendron giganteum | reverse complement strand
TTTAGTCTTCATTGGGATGATTAACCCCCCTTCCTCAGCTAGACATAGATGGATACTAACAGCAATGGATTATTTTACTAGGTGGGCAGAAACAGTATCATTGAAGAATGAATTGAATTAGAGATTGTTAATTTCCTAGAAGAATTGGTGGCCAAATTCGACCCGTCTAAAACAATTATCTCTGACAATGCTAAGGCCTTTTTCGACTCGAAAATGAGCCAGCTCGCTCTAAAATATGGAGTGTTCTTGAAGACCTCCACTAACTACTATCCCTAGGGAAATGGTCTAGCAGAGTCTACTAACAAAAACCTCATCAGATTGATCAAACGGATAGGCTTAGAACATCAAAAGGAGTGGCATAGAAACCTCCAGACAGCGCTATGGGCAGACCGAATTATGCCTAAGTAGGTATTGAAAACATCTCTTTACGAGATGGTGTATGGAAAGGAGGCATTGCTGCCTATTGCCATAGAGATTCCCGCCCTACAATTGCTCAAGTCTCTAGAAGTTGAACAAAATGGAGTGATGAAGGTGCGATTTCTGAGTTGCTCGAGGTGCAAGAGAAAAGAGAACACGCCTTGGAAGCAATGAATAGCCGCCAGCAGGTGGTAAAGAAACGGTTCGACAAGAAGGCTTCAGATCAGGGGCTACAATGCAAATATTTGGTCCTCAAATTCAATGAGCACGGAGTAAAGCCTAGACATCATAGCAAATTTGATAGTCTCTGGGAAGGGCCATTCAAGATTCATCGATGTAAACATTTCAACTCTTTCGAGTTGGAAGATATGGAAGGTAACACATTGAGTATTCTAGTTAATGGAATACATCTTAAAAGATTCTATTAATTCTGCCTGTGTTATTTTTGTACATTTGTATATATGTAATTACTCTTCCCTGCTTTAAGTTTTGGATCCTCTCGGAGCAAGAAATGAGACAAAACACAGCAACGATGCAAACATTTGAAAGAAATTTGTAAATGGGCTACATATTCAGGAAAGATATATTTTATATTCATAAGGGCCAAAGATTTACATTATATTTGGGGTTGAAGGCCTCATAGTAATATTTACATAGTTCCGCTACATGCAGAGCTTAAGGCTAGAAAAGAAAAGGTTTGTAATCATCGTCATTCTCAATAACATCAATGGGAGGGACCAGCGATCATTGTAGTAGGCGGCTCGGGCTCATGAAACACCATTCTCTCGAAATCTTCATACCATTGAATATTCTGGAATGGTTCAATGCAGTGTATACGCATGAGGAAGTAGCAGCCCACGCGAACCTTTGCACGGTGCTCCTCGTGTGTCTCCAGCTCGAACCCAAACAAGAAAGGCCTGGTTGGAACAATGCCTTCATGCAGCTACTACAGGTGAATGTTTCTAACCGAGGGAATCCCATGATCGAATTGGGTCACACACACAATCTGCTCCAAGCCTCTGAGGTAGCACCGTGGGAAGACCCGCTTCATCAACTTTAAAATCTTGCATTTTGAAACGCTAATATCCAGTAGAGACGCGATGAAGTGGGAGCAAATGTTGGTGTTCACCCAATACTGCTCTTCATAGTGCACATAGTCCTTCCCAAGGACCCATTTGATGGCCTTCACATACAATAAGTTTTTCACGCCTATCATGCACTTCAGGCACTTGCATCTAATTTTGACAAGAAAGGCAGCCTGGGTCTTTCTGCAAGTAAGCCTCACTGGTGTTTCCATGTCGTCTGCTTTTTTAGCTCAAAATAAAATTGCTAAGGCAGTGAGAGCTCACTAACTTGGGAAAGCTAGAGGATGTTGTGATTTGTAAAGCTACAGTAGGGTTGTATTTATAGACTGGCTAAGGTTCGTTTGCCGAAGAAATCATAATTATCGATTGAGCCCAGGTGTGTCACATCGCCTCAGTTTTCTGCATTCTAGCATGTGAGGTAATGGGAAGGTGTAGGTACAATTTGCAACTTGCTCCGCAAAGTTGCCACATTCATTGATGATAGGCCAGGTGTCAACACCAAGGAGTTTCCGTCTATCTCATATCAAGGCTAAAATGTTTGCAAAGCTCTGTTGGGTGATGTGCCCTATATGAAAAGAAATCAGTTAATGCAAATGCTGATGAAGAGATGCTCAAAGGGATTGCCGTGGTTCATTTTTCAAGGAAAGTCCATTTCCATCATACGCGAAAGACTGACAATTAAATGCTCGAGCAAGTAGTTTGGTTGGTTGACGATCTTTTCGCATGAATAAACTGGTAACGAATGATAGCAATTTGGTATGAATGGCTGGCACATACCTTTTTTGGCCGCCTTTCTCGAGAAAGTGAAAAGGCAAGTTATGGCATGCAGGGAAACATATTTATTACAAAATTTACCAAGGATTAAGCAATTAAGACATTCACAAGAAAAGAGGTTTTTAGAGAAGCTAAGCCATTTGCCAAAGATTTGCAAAGAGACTCTTGTGAATACAAAAATGGTCGAAATTGCAGAGAACCCTATATAGACTTCAGCTCAAGTAAGTCTAGGTGAGCAGATAAGGAATGCACCCTACGTACAGCTTTACGATGAAGATTCTTATGCCACTCCAGGCATACCTACGAAGCCTAGTTGGCCTTTCACTCACCCAGTGAACTAGAAGTTATTGAGCACGATTCCTCACAAAGACCAGGTAGTGGTCTTGGAGGATTGGGACAACGTCTTTGACCTTGAGCTGTCTTGCAATCCTAAGAGCCTTAGGGAAGCTTCATGCGAAAGAATGAAGCATACGACGGACCAATTTCCCAAATGGCTATGGTATTGTGGGTTTGCATAGTACATGGTTCCCTTGGTGCACCCTTTCCCAAAGACTGTGGCAGCATGCACAACGCGGTTCGACCTGAACATGGGCGTTATCAGCGACAAGGATTTCTGAGTAGTCATTAGCCCCGTGGCTATTCAAGATATGTTGTACGTCTCATTTCTTTTGGGTAAGGAGGTTGACAATTTTGATATGGAAAGAATGCACCAAAAGTGGGGAGAGCTCTAGTCGAGGCCACAGTTTTATCGTTCTGAGCTTCAACAAATGAGTAGGTCAACCTCACCCAAATTCTCTTTCAGTTTGAAGGCTCTGAAAGGTGCAGCTTCTTCTACCGCTTCTATGCTGGCGATGGTGTGTGGTTTGGACTCGAACAAAGATGTTTATCAGTTTCAAATGTCCCTCTATTTTATGTTGAAAAAGAATCACGAAGACCCGCTTTTTGACTTTGCAAGAGTTATTAGCGATGGTATTTGGCTGCAGCTGCAGGAATTTGGGGTCAGCTCTAAGTTCAGGTATTCGTGTTTCCTAGCTTACTTAATTTTTCACTAGAACATAGATTACTTTTCAATGTCTATGCTCTTGTCTATTTTTTATGAGGGTGGTAAAAAGAAGCCGGTTTCGACATGGCCCCCTGTTATATCAAAAACCTTTGATTATTATGCATTCTTAGATGCATTCATAGCCCAAGCTATAAGGGCTTTGGATAAGGCTGGCATAAATATATTTGAACACATATCGCCCCAACAGAGATCCTGGTTGGGGAAGTTAACTCTGCCCTACAATTGGTTCTTTGGTACGGATTTCACCATGCTCCACTTGCCAGGTTTCGTCCGGGAGCCTTTCTGACTTCCTCGTTTTCTTTCCGATAGAGTGTTGGCCCTGGAGGCAATGAGGCAGCTATGTACCCTCGATGATAATTACTGGGGAGGAAAACACGTAACCTCCTATTTATTGTTGCCAATCATGTTTGGTACGGTGTCGTTGGTTAAAAAGAGGAGCCCTAAGATTGATACCTCAATGATTCTACTTTCAAAGTTGAGCCACCTCGGGTTGGTACTAATAGATGATCCATGGGATTATAAACCCGACAATAAATTACTAGGAATCGGCATCAGGATCTCGCATTCGCCTCGGTCATTCTAGGACCTTCGAAGGGATCCCGAAGAGGGAAATTTAAGTAGATATGTAGGCCTCGAGTATTTTCCTACAATGGATGGTCGACCACCCTGGCTGAATTTTTATCACATCATGGGGAGGGTCAACCCAAAGCTGAATATAAACTCCCCCCTAGTCACCCAATTAAAGAGGCTCAATTGGGCACCCGAGAAGATGCAATCCTTCTAGGTATACTGACAGAAGATTCTGGCAGTTGGCAAGCTAAAAACAAAGTTGCCTTCGATGAGAAGTTTGATGACATTTGGGAAAATGAGCATCCAAATGTTGAAGACTCTCTGAACCGCTCAACATCTGTGCAGCAATATAGAAAGGAGGAGGCTATCGCGGAGTCTGAGGAGGAGGTAACTCAGAATCCCCCCGTCATTGCCCAAAGTCCAACGCATGAGAAGAATTCTGGTAAGCAGCCTATGTAGGAGGAAGAGCCACGCATACAAATGTCGGAGCTAGCTGCCTCCTCTAAATCAAAACGGAAGTGGGCAAGGACTACCAGTGGTAAGAGACCTCAAACCAAAGAGGCTGGCACAGAAGAGGAATAGTCAACAAAGGGAGCAGTCAAAAAATCCATGGCCCCACATGAGCATCAAGTAACTTTTTCTCCCTCTTCTCTCTCATCTATGTCTTTGGTCTCGCCTTCCTCCGCCCCTGCTTTTTCCTCTGCCCCTGCATTTTCATCCACGCCAATTCTCTCTGCCGTTGGATTTCTCGGGCATTCTAGTCTCACCCCTCCTATTTTCCCACCTTCATCTTCTGCTTTCCATACCTTACCTGGAATGCAGTTTGGTGTAAATACTGGGCTTGTGGGCCAACAATTTTTATCCCCAAGGCCCAGCCCTGCAATTAGTGCATCTCCAGTTTCCCCTTACACTGTCACCTCATTTTCACCCCCTCTGAGTGGCCAATTCATCCTGCCATTCTCCCCAGCTATTATAATGCAACCCAGTAAGACCTTTGATGCATCGGCTATGCTATCTTTCCCACTGGCCATCCCTCAGGAGTATCCTGTTGTTGGTGGACTGGGTATCCCGGCCCAAGAATATTTCTAGCAGGTTGACGCAAATAAAAGCTCCCGCGCGAACCGGATCAACAAACGAAGAGCAAAGGATGCAACTCGATAGGCAGAGCCCCACTTGCCAACTATATTCAATGAAAGTTGGAACTCTTTGATGTTTGGGAAGATCACTCCTAATGCGATTAAGACAATAGGCAAGATGCAGCCCAGTGATTATTCTGTGACTGTTGTCATGTTAGATTTGCAATAGGCTCGCCCGCGAGATAAAGTTGAGCTGATGGAGGAGACCCAAAAAATAGTGATCACTGATTTCCTCAGGCTCAGCCGGCAAGAAAAGAAGAAAGATGATAAAATCGTGGAGCTCAAAAGTAAGGTCGACATCTAGGTAAATAAGTTTAAAGCCCAGGAAAATGAAATAAGTTGGCTAGAGAAGGAGAGGGGTACCTTCAAGAGTAAGATCAAAGAGTTGCAGAGGTTGAGCGAAGAGGTCATCCCGACTCTCGAACAGGAGGTTGAAAAGCTTCGAGCAAATGAAGAAAAACTCCAAGAAAAGGAGAAAGAGCTTCGCACTAAATCCAACCTGCTAACTGAGGGAATGAGAGAGCTCCAACAGAACACCACTACCAAGATTACTGAAGTGAATGCCAACCTGGAGTTGGAAATTCAAAAGACTAGGTGGGCCGAATCAGCCCTAACGGAAAAGGAAAAAGAGGTCCTCACCCTGAAGGAGCAGATGGCTACATTAGACAGAAGCTTGTCAGAGCTAAAAGCAAGCTTAGGTAGCAGAGAGGCAGAATTGGCTACCCTAAGGACCTATCCCCTTACGCCCCAGATGAGTTCACTAGAAATTTCCAAAGAGTTGCACGCATCATACTGGGACAAGATGAAGGCTTTGTGCCTTACTCTTCATCCCACCTTAAAGTTTATGGCACAAGCGGCTAGCCTCTGTGGGATAGTGAGTGAATCAATACAGCAGGTCTAGGAGTTAACTTCTGACAAGGTTCGAGAGGCTAGAATTTTATTGGGTAAGTTGTATACCACTTCAGATGAAGCATTGAGTAGCGTGGGCATCAACGACCGAACGATAGTAGCTTTGGGTGCGAGTATCCTCATCTCCATGCACGAGGTCATTCAGTAGGTGGTAGATTGCAGAGCTCGGTTAAACCAAGTTACCAGCGACATGCGGGTGAAGTTTTCCTGTCTGATGCAACGAGGCCTCCCTTCGCCTTTCATTGCAGACCAGGCAGTAGCGGGTGTGGAGCATATTGTTGCAATGATCGAAGAAAAGAAGCAAGACCTTTCTATCTTCCAGACCTTTGATCAATCTCTTACAGCCGAAGAAATCAAAGGGATCGTGCATCAATTGGCATAGCTTTTCTTCCAATTGGAATTGGAAACAAAAGTATCAGGCGGATTTCCTTTCAAAGCAATCATTGATCTCAGGCTGGCTCACGAGCATCTGCAAACTCTCTCTGCACCGATGAATGAAATATGGACCAATTTGCAGGCTGCCCTCTTGAGGTTGTGAGCATTTTTGTGGCTGAGCCAAAGGTTGTTGGGGTTCTCCTTTCCGCAAGCGAAAAGCCCCTATGAGTCGCCAAACTGTTCAACAAAAAACTGTCGAGGGCTTGTAGTTTTATATTTACCTTTGCGACTACGCCTTATCTTTTTGTGCTCACTAACCTTGGAGCTCTCCACGTGGCTTCCTCATGAAGCTTTTCATTTTCCTTCGCTTCGCTTTTCGACAATCTCTGTCTGTGCATCGCATGCCTCACTCTGACTGCTTTTCTGAGTTGGGCCTGCCCCGTTCTTTATTTTGCTTGGAGCTCTCCACGTGGATCTCTCTTGCTGCTTTTTGTTGGGCGCCTTTGTTGTTTTCTGTTAGGCTCCGTCTGGGTGACATGTGGCATTTATGTTCTTGTGCCAGTTACCTTGGAAATGCCAACAAATCTTTTGTACTTCCCATTGCCGCGTGTCCTCTCCTATTGCTGCATGGTTTTTCATTTCATATTGTGGCCTTGCTGGCGTGTTGTTGATCGATGGATGTTTACTGTGGCAGCTCGAGATGATCTGGGCTATTGATTCCTGTGTGTGGTTCGCTCTTCTCTTGATGCATCTCCAGGCGGTGGATTGGCCATAAATAGGGCCTTGTTTTCTTTAATTAGGTTGTTGATTAAGCTTATAAAAAACTCTCAAGCACTAGGAAGTAAGCCTTCTGTAATAGTTGCTTGCAATTAAAAGATTTCGGACTGTGCCAAATAAATTCAATCTTTCTATTTTCAAGCATTTGTTAGAACTATTGACCTGTGTTGTTCTCTCTTTATTTTGTATGAATGCCTGTTCTTCACTTTGTGTAACCTTTCATAGCTGGAATAAATGTAGATCATGTTTTCTTTGACTCTTCTGTGTTAAATACAAAGTTATGCTTGATTACATTATACAAATTAGAGGGTATTTTTGCATGATAAGTGCTTTTGAGAAAATTATCTTAATTAACAGCAATTTAGTGGTCTAGGCTTTTGCATTATGCACTGTGGTCTGGTAAAGTTGTTTAAAGAATTTGGCGCATCGCCTGTAGTGTAAATTTTACATTCCTGCAATCTCTCTTATCTTTTACTTCACCCATTAAATGAAGAGCCGATTTCGATAAAATCTTGGAGGTTATTTAGCTAGCGCATAATGTCCCCCAATGGCTAAATTTCCCATAAGGCTGCTGCTACATGCAAAATATTGCGTCAACAGGATCTGAATGGCTGGGTCCTCAAAATTTCTAATAGAGGTTTCGGTTGCGGGTGTAGCTCAATTTGGGGCAGACAACCCCATTTCGATCAAGTCTAATGATAGGCTGAGCAACTTTTGTTTTATAACGAATCAATGCCTTAAAATAATTTTGCTCGACTATGAGCCTCTCGTGTTAGGCACAGTCAAAATGGTCTTGGGTCCTCATTTTCTAGAGGAAACAGAGTATGGGTGCGATAATTTGCAAATATCTTCTCATTTTTTGGCTTCCCTATTGGATAATATGGTCTCGAAGATTGAAGCAAGGACTTTAATGAGGAAATTGTTCATACTCGGACTGCTTAGTGGTATGGATGAGCTCCTTCGGGTGGTGGTGGAAGGGTGAGGATGCTCACGTGCATTGGAGGTGGTGAAGGTGAAGGATGAAGACACGGTGAAGATTTTCCCAATTCTCTTGGACCTTCAGTGTACTGGGTTGATGAAGCATCGGGCCATAGTAGCGGTTGCGGTCATCTTCTTGAAGAAATGGTTTGGGCTAATGGCGATTGATAGCGATGAATGGAGGGAGGATTTTGAAGACTTCATGTTTCTGAATAAGTTTTTGTGAAGGGCAGTTTATGGTATTAGTATTTTAGTAGCTAGTTTTTTCTCTGTTAATGCAAGCACGAATTGGTTAGATTGGTTTAAATGTAGACTGTTTAAAGTATTGAATGTCTGAAGCTATGGCCTATATTTTGGAGGATACATATAGACAATATATGGGTTTTTGGTTCTTGGTGGAATTGGTGAAATTAGCTTAATCGATTGTACTTTGGATCTATAAGTATAAATACAATATAATCCTTACATATCAAAAACAAATTATAAGAAAGAATTAAATAATTATTATTTAAACATAAAATTTATATTATACTTAATATGTATATAATTTATGTTAATATATATATATATATATATATTATTAATGCATTACACATGTTTTTAGAAAGTTAATCAAGGCGGAAAATTATATTTAAACAAATGCTTATATTATTATTTTACTTTTAGCTTCCTTTACCCCTGGTTTTACTTGAAAACCTTGCTCTGCTTTGTATAGCATGTCATGTGAAAAAAGAGATGCAATGGATTGCTAACAATTATAGACGGTTAAATGTATCATAATTTTTTTTACGGGGAAGAAAATTGTTTGGATTTCACTGCAAGAGGATTACGAAATTTGGAAGAAAGGCATCCTTTTCAATTTCTTATTTACATTAGCAGTCACTACTCATTTTTTTTAGGAGAAATTTGTGGAGCTGGTGTCCCCATGTATATTTGATTTTGCTGCTTATTTTTAAACAGTCATTTTAAATTATATTTTTAAAAATGTATATTTTTTAAATTGATTTTTCCTCTATTAAAATAAGAAAATAATTCAACTGTATATTCTTATATTTAATTATCAATCCTTGCCATTAATTTTTATGAACTATATATTTTTATATTTAATTACCATTTGTTTCTCTGTTAATTTTGACAAAGAATTATTGACAGGGAATTCAAATATGTTATTATTGACTAAGAATTAACAAAATGAAGACATTCAGATTTGTTATAATTCTCTCAATCTGTACAAACAAGAAAGGATGCTAGTAGAATTTGCATTCAATTTTACACTAATTATCTATGTCGTAGAGTTATAAATAAAGATAAAAAATAGTTCAAACAATTATAAATAAAGTTAAAAAAAAAAATCTATGTTGCAATTAAATTCTTAAAAAATGGGTAGATTCAGGGCAAGATCTATATTTCAAAGAACTGTAATAAAATGTATACTTTCAATAAGACTGAAAATTTGATTTTCTATATGAAAATATGTATCTTGTTGTTGCACTGTATCACTGTAGGAAAAATTTAGATGAAAAATTCAGAGGGAGGAATTGGAGGTAAATAAAAAGGAGGGAAGGAAATTTGTAAAGCCACATGGCATTTTTCACAACAAGCAGTTGTTGCTTATTTTCAGCCCCCCCTATTTTTTGATAGCTTATTTTTATTTCCTAAACAATAGCTACTCCTTTAAAACAGGAAAATATTCCAAATTATCCTCTCCCAACAATCAAATTTATGCATGGGAACATTCCCACTACTTAAATTTAAGCAGAAAATAGAGTTAAGAAGCTGCATGGGGACATGAGGTTAGTAGACAAGTCTTGCTTTTTCTTTTGTTTATGGTATTATTTTATTGTTTTCTCAATTTTTTGTAGTCCTTTCTCTTCTCCCTCTCCCTTTATTAAGACTTGTTCTACAATCTCATTTCATTTTTCCTCTTTGTGATGATGGATCACTGTGTGTGATCCGAAACGTCGACAAAAAAACTTACACATTTGAATCCAAAAGCTATATACTGCAACTTTATGGAGCATGGATTGTGGAAAACTCATACCAATTATAGAACAATTATATTTTAAATTTTTATTTTAATTTGTATAATAAAATAAATCTAAAATCTAAATTAGAAGCTAGAGAGAGAGAGAGATTCAAAACTAAGTTTTGATTAGATAGTTACATAGAAAGAGAGAGAGATAAAGAGAAATAGGAGACAAAAACATATATAGAGGTAGAGATATCCAAAGATAAAAGAGGGAGAGGGGGAGATAAATAGGGATGTCAAAAGAGAGTAAGAGAGAGAGAGATGGAGGGGTAGAAAGATGGAGAGAGAGGTATAGAGGGATATATATGGAGAGAGAGGTAGAGATAGACATATTTATAGAGAGAAAGAGATGAGAAGAGAAAGAGAAAGAGAAAGAGAGAGATATTTATATCTCATTCTTCCTCTCTATCTCTGTGTTTGTTATTATTTCTCAATTTATCTTCCTCCCTCTCCCCTATATCTCTCTATCTTTGTTTATGCTTCTCTCTCTATTTATGCATATCTATCTCTGTCTATATCTCTGTCTTTCACTCATATACACAAACACTCCCTATTCCCCTTCTCTATCTCTCTCCCTCTCTCTCTTTCTCTCACTCTTGACCCATCTATCCATAGCTCTATATTACTCCCTCTCTCCTCTCTATCTATTGAGCTATCTCTCCCTCTCTCCCCATATCTCTCTCTCCATATCCATATCTTTCTCTACCTCTACCTCTACCTCTACCTATATCTCCCTATCTCGCTTTCTCCTTCCCTATCCCTCTCTATCTCTCTATTTCACCCTCTATCTATATTTATATCTCAGTCTTCCTCTCTATCTCTATGTTTTTCATTATTTCTCAATTTATCTTCCTCTCTCTCCCCTATATCTCTCTATCTTTGTCTACGCTTCTCTCTCTATTTATGCATATTTATCTTTGTCTCTATCTCTCTCTTTCACTCATATACACACACTCCCTATTCCCCTTCTCTATCTCTCTCCCTCTCTCTCTATCTCTCACTCTTGACCCCTCTATCCATATCTCTATATTACTCCCTCTCTCCTCTCTATCTATTGAGCTATCTCTTCCTCTCCCCCCATATCTCTCTCTCCATATCCATATCTTTCTCTACCTCTACCTCTACCTCTATCTCCCTATCTCGATTTCTCCTTCCCTATCCCTCTCTATCTCTCTATATCACCCTCTATCTATATGTATCCCTCGCCCTTTCCCTTTCTATATATTGAGCTATATCTCTCCCTCTTCTTCTTCTATCTCTCCCTCTCCCTCTCTACCTATCTCTCTCCCTCTCTTCCCCCTCTTCTCTATATCCCTCCTCTACCTATCTCTCTCCCTTTCTCTTCCTCCCTCTCTCTATCTCTCCCCATATCTCCCTCACTCACTCCCTCCGTACCCCCTATCTATTTATTTGTCTCCCTCTTTCTCTAGACGTGTCTCTCTCTCCTTCTCACTCTTCCTAAAACTCTATTTTATATCTCTTTTCCCCTTTATCTCTATCTCTCCATATTTCTTCTTTCATCTCTCTCTCTCTCTATCTCATTATCTCTCCATCTCTCTACCATATATATCTTCCTCACTCTACTTCTCTTTATATATCACTTCCCATCTCTCTCTCTCTCTCTCTCCATATCCCCCTCCTCCATCTCCATCTCCATCTCCATCTACATATCTATCTTCCTCTCTATCTCTATCTCATTACCCCTCTCTTGATCTCCCCCCTCTTTCTCTCCCTCTTTATATCCCTATCTCTCCCTCTTCCTCTCTTCCTATTGCAAAATTAATATGATTTGAGTAATGGAGCTTGATTATCTTCCTAATTCAAAGGTTTTGTAAGTGGATGCATAGTTGGTTTGAACTTATCATTTCTCCATTGAGACATTTCGACGTACCCATTGCACACCAATGTGCAATTGCTAGTTATTTGTTACTTTTAAATTTTCTTGTTAATTTATTTTAAATTTATGCATTTTTTATATATTCTTATTTGTAATTTTATATTTTCATACAATTTATTTTCTGATTAATTTTTTGTTTGTTTATGCCTAATTTATAAATTTTATGTTTACTTATAAATTATAATTTATATACTTATAATCTCTTTATAATTTATTCTCTTTAAAAAAAATTATAATCTAAAAACATATTTATTATTTGGTTATTTTCTCTTTATATATTATATATTTTAATTTATTTTCTTCTAATTTATTTTGTTTATTGTTAAAATTATATGTTTATTTTCTTGTTATTTATAATAATTTTTGTTTATTTTTAAATTTTATTCCTATTAATTTTTTTTGTTTGTTTATGCCTAATTTATTGTTATGTTTTTTATAAAATATTTTTCTTTTAAACTTTGGATTTTTAATATTTTATTTTTTGGTTCATTTAATTTTTACTATAGAGGGGGTTTTAAAACAACTTATGCCCATCAATTCGTCTAAGTCGGGCCCCTTTTGATTTAATGTTTTAATTCTTTCGCCTGACTTTATTTTTCCCTATTCTAAGTTGGCCCCATGCCCCCATGTTTAAAAACAACTTAAGCCATTGTTTGTCGTCGGCCTAGGTGATGTCCCCTTATGCCTTTAATAAATGTTTTATATTGTGCAGGGAATAACTTTTAATGACTGTTGATCAACCATCGTTTGATCGCAGTCGTTCCCCGCCATCCCGTGATGACCCCACCACAGAGACTCAACCGATTGTGATATCATGGGCGAGCGCCACATGTCTCATCTAGGCAGTGTTGAAGGGATGATGAAAGTGCTTTAATATATCTGTCGGGTTTTAATATGTTATATAGTAGGTTACTAAAGTGGTTACAAGATGCACGTGCTTCAAATCAACGACGATGTTATAATCTGGATGGAAAAGGTGCTCGATGGTTAGTGACAAGGCTGGCGACTGTGTTGAGTGAACAAGATTGCCGATGGTTGAAATCTACGATTGCCGCCATCGCGTGATCAAAAGTTGCGAGGTCTTTATTGATCGCGATATCACGGGCGAGCGCCACGTGGATTTCTTTGGCGATGCATAATATGGTGGGCCCTTGCTGCCATGATGGAGATCATGTCAGCTTATTTTGGCAACCGTTCGATGATCTGACTGAAGTGAAAGATCGACGACTGATATAATAGGCTTGGCTTGCTTTATATTCACTACTCTAAATGGTGCCATAATTTTAAATTTAATTAACATACTCTAAAACCTAACGAAACCAGGTTGTAGCTCATCAAATTGGAGAAGTGAAAGGTCAATACCAGTGTTGAGGAAGAGTTTGGAGGAGTGAAAACAAGGTCAATACCAACTGAGGAAGAGTTTGGAGTGAAAACAAGGTCAATACCAGCGCCGAGGAAGAGTTGGAGGAGTGAAAACAAGGTCAATACTAGCACCGAGGAAGAGTATGGAGGAGTGAAAACAAGGTCAATACTAGCGCTAGGAAGAGTTTGGAGTTAAAACAAGGTCAATACCAGCCGACGAAGAGTTTGGAGGAGTGAAAACAAGGTCAATACCAGAGGAAGAGTATGGAGGAGTGAAAACAAGGTCAATACCAGCATCGAGGAAGAGTATGGAGGAGTGAAAACAAGGTCAATACCAGCACTGAGGACAAGGTGAGGAAGAGTATGGAGGAGTGAAAACAAGGTCAGGATACCAGCATCGAGGACGAGGTTGAGGGCACTTAGGGAAAATCGACAACCAAGGGACAATGAGTACTGTAAGTTTGGCACCCCCATTCTCTTTAACCTATAATTTTCATGCCTAGTTTCCAAAGATATTCTCGTACATTGGCACCCCCATTCTTGTAAAATGGTATAAGATAAGACAGAAAAAATAAAATAGCTTAGTCTTTCACATTTTTATCGACCAGCCTCAGGTCTTGGAAAAACTCCCATAATCTACCCACATCTTGGTTGTTGGTGGGAACATGTTATTCTTTGTTGTACACCTACCTCAAATCTTATGTCCACAAAGTTGCTAAAAACATAAAACAATAAGAAAAAATTCAAAGGTACAACTAAAAAAGGGTTATTTCCTTTTGGCCTCATCCACCTCTTATATTTCAACATAGCATGGAATTATGCTTACATAACATAAACTCAAACAAATGGAAGTTTATAGGGGAAAAGGAGCCCAAGTATATGCTAGGCTAAGCTAGATCTAATGAATGGAAATAGAGGCATACAGTTTTCTTTAATACCTCCACCACAAACATATGCAAGAAAGGTCTCCTCCCTTCTTGGTAGTGATAACCTCCTCCACACACAACCCTTAAAAATTATGAATAGAGGAATATAATCTTTGAAGAACTCAAAGTTGATTCTCTCCTACCTGATGCAATTATTCATTTTATCCTTATAAACATTTATAATGATTACTAGAGGCACATAGACCAATTCTTCATAATAGAAGCATTTGATCATACTTTTCCAATGATGGCATTATGAGAAAACCTTAGGTTAAATGAATAATTCCTATCTAAGTTCTTTAAATCATGTCCAACCATATAAGAGAAGACCACTGCTATGTGTACTTGGATACCATGAAGAAAGGCTCTTTAGGCTCTTTCATCAATCAAGGTATTGTTAAAGTTTAACACCTAAAAGTAAGAATGAAGAATCTTTCCTAGGATGGTGGCCAATTATGCTTCTTAACACTTATATTACAAAATACTTGTCAATATCATTGCCATCACAATTAAACCTATTGCTTGAGATATAGTCATACAGGTAAACAAATTGACTTTCTTGATAGTAGATACATTCTAGATAATTCAATCCTTGCATCGGAGATTGTTGAATGGGCCCAAAAAACTACTCATGATGCCCCTACAATTAAGTTAAAAGTTTGACAAGGAATATGATTGCATCAAATGTTCTTTCATTTATAAAAGGTTCAAATGGATTTATTTTTAACCCTAAATTATTATCACACATTCAAAATTACACAGTACTAGTTGAATGAAGATCCTTCATTCAAAAATGATTCCATGTCAAGAATTTCAAATGAAGGTATTTTTTATTTTAAATATTTCATGTCAAAAATGCTTTATAAAAGGAACCTTTGCATGAAGGACCTTCAAATGAAGACCTTAATTCAAAGGTCCTTCATTAGAAGATCCTTCATATGAAGGTTCCTTTAATGTCATCCCATTATATCTCTTAGAGTTGTTAGAGATATTTTTGTTTCGAAGTAGAGATTGGACCATAAAATAGTGTCACCATGACTCTACCAAGATATCCATCAAATTGATAAACCCTAACTTAACAACTACAAATTCACAAAAAAATTGCCCGTGTCAGCCCTAGGGCATCAATTCAATGCCAAGTTTCTTGCTTTAACAGACCCCTAAATGTAATGAACCTCTATCATACCATGATGCACACCAATCCACCAAGTTATAGTTCTAAGATAGTGGGTGGATTGGTGGATGTCATTTCTATTTAGCCCTCAAACCCTTACATAGGCACAACAGGGCAGTCCCTGTATTTGATTATTTTCTCCCACAAAACAGTGATTGAGCACTTCAAAACAAATTAAAATGAAAGGGAACACATATATTTATCTACACCAATGATCTCAGAGAATTTAAAGCTTGTACAGATCTATACAACACAAAAGAACTTCAGAAAAATAGTAAAAACACAAAAAACTGCTTCAAGAACGTGGTATTTGATATGAAATTTTGGTATCAACTCCTCCAACAATTGCAATGGGATAGTAATACAATATGATAGAAGTGGGATAATAAATGCATCGTTTGAAGCATCAAGCCAATATGCAAAGATGAAAGAAAGTGCTAACCCCTTAAACTGAAAAAGTTTCTTTTAACTTTAAGTTTGTTGGGTAGCCAATTCTTTTAAGTTATCAAATCCTACCATCATACATAATCAATTTTTTTTTGTTTCAAATGACTATGATCACTAAATTTCACTATTTGAATATGTTGAAACCTTGTCAGAGAGAATTAGAACATCCTACCTTAAAACATACCAAAAAACTCCTAGAAATTAGACATAGGAAGATTTAAGATGACTTAAACATTTTTTATTGCCAAAGCATAAACTTATGATGACTTTACCAGGCCTAGTACACACTCCCTCCCCATTAACCACTTAGACATATGGAAATTAAATATAAAATTTCTGCTATTTTTAGTCATGTAGGTGTCCAATAAACCACTTGGTGGTGTTTCCCTTCAAGTTTATTTACTTGAATGAGGAGAAAAAGTCCTTTGATTACAATTAGAGAATAAATTTGAGGCCTTGGTTGTGTAACTGGTGGACCATAGTCACATTTAACACTTGTTACAAAGTGTGGGAGTTAAAATGTTAAGTAGATTTCATTTGTGATGGACACATTTGGATGGTAGTAACAATAACTTGCAATCTATCAAGACTTGATTACCTTATAACCTATCAAATTATAGCGATGAAATGATAGATTAATCATAATGTCACCTTGGGATCACATCACCATGAAAGAACTTCATCCAACATCCTTATGAGTGCAGGTACCAACAAATAGGTATTTGTCAGATTTGTCTTCCTCGAGTGAGGGAAATTCAGGAAGAGAAGAGGAAAGCGAGACATGTAGTAGGTCTAAAAGAGGGAGATCAACTAGAGGTCAAAAGATTTGAAGAAAATTCTGCAAACGCATGGAATTTTTTCTTGTTGAAGGGGGGTCATGTTCTTATGATGATGAGAGAATAGGCAACATCGAGGTGCCCTTGAGGTACAAACATCTACGAAAACAATGGGTACCCAAGGAACTTCCTCCAATAAACACTTATCTTTGTGTCAACGAGAGGATATATGGCATAGCACCATCGTCATTACATGGTTTGGGCCTATTTTGCATGGACGGCATAAAGTTCTGTTACGACAAATTTACTGGATTGTCGGAGTATGTTGGACCCTGTTACAGTTACAAAGATTGGATGCAGCAGGTTCGATATACATGAAGTATGTGTAGGTATGCACTATCAGCAAATTATATACAGTTAAAAGATAAGGATCAAAATAAAGGAGTGGCTAGGTACATTGATGGAAGGCCAAAAGCATCAAGGAATATTGCAGGGTTTATAAAGAGTACATGACCTGGGTCAACAAATAAGCAACTCAATTGAATATTCGAGGCGCAAGAGGGAAACCGTGTATTCGTATGTGCAATAAAATCAATAACTGCAGGGGAAGAGTTGCTAATCGATTACAATTTGAATCACTTAGATACAAACACATTTATTATGGGGGTGGTATGTACTATATACCATTTTACCCAACCTCCAATATACCATTTTATTATTATGTTTTTTTCGTAAGTCTATTGGTTTTATTTCAGTAACGTTTTTTATATTTAATTTTTCTCATAGCGGGACATTAATCATATGAGGAAGGCTCCATCCTAGAGCACAGATCACGATCCATCTTCAGGTGCTTCTACCCGTGAGGTTTACCTCATTGTAATTGTACAAATTAGATATGAGAAAAATGTTTTATTATTATGTTTTTTTCATGAATTTATTGGGTTAATTTCGATAATGTTTTTAATATTCTTGTTGCAGTCGACTGATCAGGGAAAGGCACCAACAGTACAGGAGAGCATCCATATGGAGGTGCAGTCACTATTATGCGATGATGAAATCGCATTTTCTGCAAACCCTATGGATATGATGAGGAAGGCCCAAAAAAAATGCAATGAAGAAATCCTTCAGTTGGTATTCATAGTGCCTCAAACAGATGAGATAAGAGAAAGGGTTAAAATATTGTCTAAGAGAGCACAAAACTTGCAAGTAAGCTATCATTAGATCTTTAATTATAACATAAGTTCATTCATGGTTTTATATTTTGTACTCTTTTATTTCATGAACTAAAATATGTGTTGTTTTTACAGGATTATTTGCGTCCTCATCATGTTGTTGGCCATGATCAGGGTACTGCAAGTGTTACTTGGGAAGTAGGGGTCGGTACAAGTGTCAATCTTGATCTTCTTGCACATACATCACATCATCTGACCCCATCATCTGTGGCTATATTGTCAATTGAAATGTCGGCAACACATACCATTCAGGCATTCGATAGTGCACCCTCTGGCAGTGAACACATGCCACTACATGTGTCAGTACATGTACCTGGGGATGTAGAGGCCACTAGTACTGGTGATAATTTAGCAACATTTCCCGGATCTTCCTGTATTACTAGTACGAGAACATTTATGGTCACATTTGTGGTGACCGAGGATTTCGTTCCCATAAAGATAAGGAAGGTCCCAAGTACTTTAAAAAATATATATTATTATTATATATGATCTAATTGAAATTTACTTATTGATCACTCTTTATAGTCTAATGATCCCATGATCATTTTGCAGGAAATGATGTTTTTAATAAACATCTAAGTGATGTTACATTGGAGCTCTTTGTGCCCACCATATGTACACGATGGAATGCCCAAAATCAAGATTTAATAGATGAGCTCATTAACCATTTAGTTGTTTTGTTCAGTGATAAAACATTTAACCGAACCAAGGTCCTTAAGAAAGCTCGTACCTATCTAAAGTATGTGAGGGACCAATATAGGTCACATTTAGAGAAGAATAGAAAGTACGAGCGTCCTCCCATGATTCTGGAGAGGGAGTGGAAGGACTGGGTGTCAGATGGAAAGGAGAAGGCTGAAAATAAAAAAGGAAAGACACCACCAGGCCAAGGAAGGTATGTGATACTATCAACAATGTAATTATATACTGATTACTCTTTCTTTTTACATAATCTAACGTATTTCAAATTTTTCATAGGTTGTCCAACACATCAAAGGCAACAAAGGAAAAACTAGAAAAACATAGGCAGCACAAACTTGGCTCTGGTGGTTATATGAAATTAGCCACACGATTTGTAAGTATCAATAAATTAAATATTGCATCCGAATAATAAATTGCAAACAATTTTGGTTTTATCACACCATAGAAAAAAAATTCATGATCTTATGCAAAATGGTAGGGCTCTGATTTCAATAGAGTGCCCACAAAAGAGGACCTAAAGATTTCCTTATAGCAAGGCTATGGAGCCCTGGCTAAACAGCTAAGAGTCTCGACTAGGAAAACACAATCTTCCACTGCATCCAACACGCGGGTAAATAAACTCAATAAAGTTTATTTAAAATTGAATACTTGTGCAATCTATTCAATATTAATTTCCACCATAATAATGTGCCTAATTTTTTTAAACAGATAAACAATGATAATACTGCACATAGCATTGGAATGTAGCCTGGTGAGGGTGGAACACAACCTACAAATGAAGGCCATGGTGTGCATACAGGTACTTGATGTATTCATGTGAAATACAAAACATAGTATGGATTAATACAATTAAACATCTTTAATTGTGTTTGGTGTATTAATCAATGTAACCTTTCATGTTTCAAATTTAGAGCATGTAGAGTGTGATTAACATGTTGAGCATGATCAGGCTAGACAAGATCAGGAACATGATGTGGCTCCATCAGGTAAAGAGGACCACTCTAATGTTCTTTTAAACATATTTAATTGCAATTGGTGTATTAATTAATATAACGTTTTGTGTTTCAACTCCAGATCAGGATTTAGAGGGTGTTCAACATGTTGAGCATGAGGCTATAAGACAATATTAGGAACATGGTGTGGCCCCATTAGGTAAAGAGCGCCACTCTAATGTTCTTTTAATTAATGAAATACTTGTAACAATAATAATAAAACATATCAATTTAACATTTCTTTGCTATTGCAGTAGAACCCCCCTTGCAACGGCATCCATGTTGTGAGTACACAACTAGGCATACATTAAGATCATGAGTAGAGCTCAGAACAACTAAAGGGGGGACAGATGATTTTGAAAACGATACTCCACTTCAACTTTTTTTAGCTGCAAAAATGAAACAAATCAAAAGTGATTGTAATCATATTATGACAACCATATTTTTTATAATATGTAAAAACTGAAAAAATGAATGTTATATGTTAATGAATGAATGTGAATATGTTAATGAATAAATGTTATATGCTAATGAATGAATGTTATATGTTATTAATGGATGAATGAATGAATGTTATATGTTACTAATGGATGGATGAATGAATGAATGTTAAATGTTATTAATGCAGGATGAATGAATGAACGTTATATGTTATTAATGGATAAATGAATGATTAATGTTATATGATCGGGTATGGGGAATTGAGGGTGATGTGAGGGGGGGAGGGGCCAAATGAGCTTCCACCTTCACGTGGTTGGCCCTATTAAGTAGAGAATATTAAACTATTCTCAAAACAAAGAGAAGCTCAATAATGTAATGCACTTTTCAATATAAGAAATGCATTGTTTGAAGCATGAAACCAATATGAAAAGATGAAAGAAAGTGCTAAATTTTCACTATGAACATTGTGTTGTGTGTGGATTTGGTTTCAAAGCTCTGTTTTTTTTAATTTTAGTGGTCTCTAAAATTTGACTTTTGTGCATAATAGGTTAGTGGAACATTTGACAGCTCTGAAGGGTTTAGAGGCTTGATTGAGATAGATACATGGATATTTGGATCTTGTTGTTGATGGGAGGCTTCCACTTAACCATGAAATTTTGTACCATCTACAGGTATGCAAAAATTTCTCTACTTACATTCATTCAACTTACTGTAATATAATATCTAACAAAAATCTCCTTTTCATTATACTTAGATGGATTTTCATGCCCTATTCCAAAGCACATGTTTTAGAATAGGAAAGAAGGATGCCTGCAAGGGTTAAGGAATTTGGCTTTACACCTACCAATTGCATAGTTTACTTCATTCATCCAGCATATTGCCAATGCATTTCACAATTGTTGGAGTCATATCCTATAATTACAAAACTAGTAAAATTAAAATATGTAAGTTTCAAATATGGCATTACATATATTTCTATGAATTTTTGAAAGAAAATATCAAAATGGAGAAGTATCAAAAAAAAAAAATCTGCATAATTTCTAAGAGATCGGGGAATTTTTTTGCAGAGCTATCTTGAATATGTTTAAGACAAAAGTAACTTATAGAGATTGAAGTAGAATATCGGTAGTCTAAAATCACCAGTCAACACATCTTAGTAGTATCTCAATTCAAGAGAACTAGGTCCACTATCCATTAGCCAGTAAAACAAATAAAATCAATTCATAAGATTATTCTATTCTAATAGGGTTGACTGGTTGCTTGTTTCTTTTTGATTGTCAGGAAGTCATCAATATACACTTGGTTTTCCCACCTTCTCTTGCCTCATGGCCAGAAATTTTTTGCAGAAGGAATCAAAGTAACCTTCAAGATTGGCAATGGCAATGAGTACAAGGTCAATATAACTTAATGCTAATTGGGTATGATTTTATTTGTTCAAGACCAATTTAGATTCATTTTTTTCTCAAACTACTTTTATTTACATTTATGTTTTGCTAATATCCATTTTCCTTTACATTTATATTCTTCTATACATATTGTGTTTACAATAATGTTTTCCTTAGATCAATTCATAAGATTATTTTGTTCTAATAGGGTTGACTAGTTGCTTGTTTCTTTTTGATTGTCGGGAAGTCATCAATATACACTTGGTTTTCTCACCTTCTCTTGCCTCGTGGCCAAAGAGTTTCTGCAGAAGGCATCAAAGTAGCCTTCAAGATTGGCAATGGAAATGAGTACAAGGTCAGTATAACTTAATGCTAATTGGGTATAATTTTATTTGTTCAAGACCAATTTAGATTCATTTTCTGCTCACACTACTTTTATTTACATTTATGTTTTGCTAATATCCATTTTCCTTTACATTCATATTCTTCTATACATATTGTGTTTACAATAATATTTTCCTTAGATCAATTCATAGGATTATTCTGTTCTAATAGGGTTGATTGGTTTCTTGTTTCTTTTTGATTGTCAGGAAGTCATCAATATACACTTGGTTTTCCTGCCTTCTCTTGCCTCGTGGCCAGAGAGATTCTACACAAGGCATCAAAGTAACCTTCAAGATTGGCAATGGCAATGAGTACAAGGTTAGTATAACTTAATTCTAATTGGGTATGATTTTATTTGTTCAAGACCACTTTAGATTCATTTTCTGCTCACAATACTTTTATTTACATTTATGTTTTGCTAATATCCATTTTCCTTTACATTCAAATTCTTCTATACATATTGTGTTTAGAATAATTTTTTCCTTAGATCAATTCATATGATTATTATATTCTAATAGGGTTGACCGGTTGCTTGTTTCTTTTTTATTGTCAGGAAGTCATCAATATACACTTGGTTTTCCCGCCTTCTCTTGCCTTGTGGCCAAAGAGTTTCTATAGAAGGCATAAAAGTAACCTTCAAGATTGGCAATGTCAATGAGTACAAGGTCAGTATAACTTAATGCTAATTGGGTATGATTTTATTTGTTCAAGACCAATTTAGATTCATTTTCTGCTCACACTACTTTCATTTACATTTATGTTTTGCTAATATCCATTTTCTTTTACATTCATATTCTTCTATACATATTGTGTTTACAATAATGTTTTCCTTAGATCAATTCATAAGATTATTCTATTCTAATAGGGTTGACTGGTTTCTTGTTTCTTTTTGATTGTCAAGAAGTTGTCAATATACACTTGGTTTTCCCGCCTTCTCTTGCCTCGTGACTAGAGAGTTTCTGCATAAGGCATCAAATTAACCTTCAATATTGACAATGGTAATGACTATAAGGTCAGTATAACTTAATGCTAATTGGGTATGATTTTATTTGTTCAAGACCAATTTAGATTCATTTTCTGCTCACACTACTTTTATTTACATTTATATTTTGCTAATATCCATTTTCCTTTACATTCATATTCTTCTATACATATTGTGCTTATGATAATGTTTTCCTTAGATCAATTCATAAGATTATTTTGTTCTAATAGGGTTGATTGGTTTCTTTTTCTCACCAAATTGCTCATTTTCCTCAAAATTAGATTCTAGTGTGTATTTTAATATTCACTAGTTTGATTTTTTCTTTTTTAGCAAAATTAGAATCCAGTTCGTAGGTTGTGCTTGTTGTCCATGGCAGTCCCCTTGATCTCATGACTCATCATAGGTTTTATATTTTTCTCTAATTGTTGATCAACATCAAATGTGGCCATCATAATATCATCCATAGCCTCCATATTCTACAATTATTCATTGCTCATTTCTCATACATAGTAACCAAATAATGCAGACCTAGAGCTTGGACTATAGATGTATACAAAAAATGATAAATCCCTGCCTCTATAAGCCTAATTAAACACAACAACTGACATGTTGTTTGATATTTTAAAGAGTCATATGATTGTGCTTTTTCTACTTTGTAAACACTTACTCAATGCATACAATAATTTATTGAAATGCAAAGTTGAATGGCCTCTTAACTCTTGACACTAATGTCATTGTATTTGTCAAAACAAGGTTAATCATATTGTGATCTAAATTTTCATAATGAAGTCTTCCAATCTATCCTTTATATCTGAGCATTGATGACAATCCATCTTGTCTTTTACTACCCCTTTTAAATGCTCATGGTCTTGTCACATCAACTTTCTCTCTTTGATTGACCTATCCTTATGTCCTATCATTATCCCTATGGATGCACTTTGGAGCCTCCTACTAAATTTAAATATTGCCCAGAGTCACCTCGATAAGTATTTCGATCCATTTGTATTTTCATCGACAAGAGATCATGTATCGCTAGGATATTCTATAGTTTCCCCGATGTGGTGAGTCTCCCCAATGATTATTCTTTTGATCTCAAGTATATCACCAAGATTCCTGTCGATGTAATCTTATCGGCATCACATAGCGGGTCGGGTAGACATTCATAGCTTACTCCGATGGTATATGTCTTGCCAATATGCTTCCCTCGTGCTTCATCAATGAGACAAGATGAGTATCTCATCGATGAAACTTCATCGCTGAGACCATAGGCCAGTCCTCCCGATATATCTTCTCAGGCAATTCTGATCGCTGTAACATTCTTGATCTTTCACTAATATGCCTACATTTGAACGAATAGTTTTTTTTTTTAATTGCATTGTTCCGTCGAATTTTTGATGAACCTCCAAAATTGTCCAACGAATTTGCAATACATCCGATAAACTTTCATCATAATGACTTGCCTATTTCATCGTGAGTTTGATGAACTGCTGTCGTTATTTCAATTTGAAGTATGTCACCAAGACTCCTACCGATGTAATCTTATCGACGTGACATAGCAGATCGGGTAGACATTCAGAACTTACTTTGATGGTATATGTCTCACCGATATGATTACCTTGTGCTTCATCGATGAGACAAGATGAGTATCTTGCTAGTGAAACTTCATCGTTGAGATCACATGCCAGTCCTCCTGATATATCTTCTCAGGCAATTCTAATCGTTGTAACAGTCTTGATCTTTCATCAATATGCTTACATTCGAACGAATAGTTTTTTTTTTTTTTAAATTGCATTGTTCCGTCGAATTTTCAACGAACCTCCAAAAGTGTCTGATGAATTTTCAATACATCCGACAAACTTTCGTCACGATTTTGACAAAATTCTGTCATTATTTCGATCTGAAGTATGTCGCCAAGACTCCTGCTGATGTAATCTTATCGACATGACATAGCGGGTCGGGTAGACATTCAGAACTTACTCTGATGGTATATATCTTCATCACTGAGACCACAAGCCAGTCCTCCTGATATATCTTCTCAAGCAATTTTGATCACGGTAACAATCTTGATCTCTCACCGATATTTGCAATACATCGAACCTTTCGTCTGAATGGTGATGAACTTTTGTTGTTAATCCGACGCTTTGGAAAAGGTATGTCGCTTGTGTGTCTAGCTACTGTTCGTCGCTAGATCGATGAAATGGTCATCGTAGTTTCGATCAACTTCTGTCGCTGATCCGACACTTTGGAAAAGGTTTTTCACTTGTGTTCTAGCTACTATTCGTCGTTCGATCAATGAAGTTTCTGTCGCTGTTCTGACGAACTTCTATCGCTGATCCGATGCTTTGGAAAAGTTTTTCTGCTTGTGTTCTGGTTGTTGTTCATCACTCGATCGACAAAGTTTCCATCACGGTTCCGATGAATGGGCATCATGAGTTCAATTTTTTAAATGTCATCTGAATATCGACGAAAATTGAGCGACAATAATGATTTTTGCGATTTGTCGGTATACCGACAAAAGATCGTCGAAATTCCAACAAATTGTCATCAGAAATTAGAGTCAAATTCAGTAGTGATAGCACTTGAGTTATCAAAAAATATGGAAATAGGTTCATCATACACAACTCTGATATCTTTCAACATTTTTTCATCCATAATACTCGAGTACAATTGTTAGCAGCAACAATATATTATGCCTCTATAGTAGACAAGGAAATGGCATTTTGATTTTTGCTTAACCATGAAATTAGTTTCTTTCTCAAGAAAAATGCGCCACCACTAGTACTTTTCATGTCATTCACATCTTCTGCCTAATCACCAGTAATAAAGGCATTTAAAGTAAGATCATCATCTTTAGGATACCACAGGCCAAAATCAACTATTCCCTTCAAGTATCTAAAAATTCTCTTCACAACAGTCACATGAGATTCCTTAGGATCGGCTTGAAATCTAGCAACAATGCATACAACATTCATGATATCAGAACTCATTTGAGTCAAAAACAACAATCCACCAACCATTGATTTGTATCTAGTCTAATTTTCCTTTGGAAAATCATCATCTTGTGTCAACTTACATCCGGTCACCATGGGTGTACCGACTAGTTTAGAATCTTCCATACCAAACTTCTTCAACAGTTCTCTCACATACTTAGACTGAGATATAAAGATCCCTTTATCTACCTGAGTAATTTGCAATCCCAAAAATAATTTCAACTCTCCGATCATTGACATCGCAAAATCATTCTTCATCTCATTAGAAAACTTCATGCACAAACCATCATCTCCTCTTAAAATGATATCATCAAAAAAGACTTCCACAAAAAAATCTTTATCATTATCAATCTTGACATATAGATTACTATCAACAGTACCTTTCTTAAATCTAAGCTTCAACAAATACTTATCCAATCTGGCATACCAACCTCTATGGGCTTGCTTGAGTCCATATAATGATTTCTTCAACCGACAAACCATATCTCCCTAATCAGTCAAATGAAATCCATCAGGTTGCTCAATATACACCTCTTCCTCTAATTCACAATTTAGAAATGCTGACTTGACATCCATCTAATAAACTTTGTAGTTTTTGTAAGCAACATAAGCAAGAAACAGTCTCACAGCTTCAATTCTAGCAACAAGAGCAAAAGTTTCTTCAAATTCAATTCCTTCCATCTAAGAGTATCCTTTGCATACCATTCTTGCTTTGTTTCTGATAACTTCACCTTGTTCATTCAGTTTCTTTCCAAAGACCCATTTAGTTCCAATTACATTTTTGTCTTTAGGTCTAGGAACAAGAATCCATGTATTATTCTTCTCAATTTTTTGTAGTGCTTTTCCATTCCTTCAATCCAATGTTCATCTTGGCATGCTTCATTGACATTACTTGGCTTGGCCTTTGAAATTAAACAATATTCTTTTGCAATTCTTCTCCTGGTCTGGACACCTTTGTTCTTATCTCCTATAATCTAATTTTATGAATGATTTAATCTCACATATCTTGGATTCTTAGAGTGTTCTTGAATTTTAGGCTCTTGTGATCTGTCTTCTATACTTTCACTAGTATCTCCTTCTTCTTGATCTTCTTGATTCACCAAAATGATCTGAACTTGATTTGAAGTCTGGCTCTTGTACTGTCATTCTGATCATCAGAATCATATCCATAGGCTCTAGAGGGTCTAGCAATTTCTTCATCAACCTTTGCGTTTGCACTTTCAACCATTTTCTTATATCTGTTGTTGTAGCACTGGTAGGCCTTACCCTTAGTATAATAACCAACAAAGATTCTTTCATCACTTCTAGCATCAAAATTTCCTATATCTTTATCTCTCCTAATATAGCATTTACTCCCAAAGATTTTGAAATATCTAACAATAGGCTTATGACCAAACCATACCTCAAAATGAGTCTTACCAGTATTACCTTTGATTTGTACCTGGTTAATGATATAAAAAGTAGTACTTACAACTTCTCTCCAATGGATATGAGGGACATTTCCTTCCAACATCATAGTTCTAGCAGTATCTTGAATTTTCCTATTCTTCCTTTCCACAACTCCGTTCTGTTGAGGGGTCTGCGGTGCAGATAATTATCTCTTTATCCCATGTTCTTCACAAAAATAATTAAACTCACTGGAAGTAAATTCACCACCTCTATCTGATCTCAGACACTTACTCTTTAGACCTATCTTTGTCTCAACCATAGCCTTAAAGATCTTGAAATTTTCTAGAGCTTTAGATTTCTCCCTTAAGAAAGTAACCCACGTCATCCTAGAGTAATCATCAATAAGCAACATGAAGTACATGTAACCTTGTAGACTTCTTATTCTAGCAGGAGCACACAAGTTAGTATGCACAAGCTCCAACAATTCATTTGAACAATGTTGTTTGCTCCGAAATGAAATTCTAGTTTTTTTTCCTAACTAACATTCCTTGCATATTATATTAGTAGGCTTTACCAACTTAGAAAGATCTCTCACAGCCTATGAGGAACTTATCTTGATAATATTGTCAAAGTTTACATGACACATTCTTCTATTCCACAACCAACTTTCATCAACTTGAGCAATCGGATAACTTTTACTAGCAACATTCAGATGAAAGATGTTACCCTTTGTTTTAGTACCTGAAGCAATCGCATTTCCAAAACTTCCCCGTATGCTACATTTTCCATATTTGAATTGAAGATTGTATCCCCTATCAACCATCTGTCCAACACTCAGAATATTATGCTTCAAACCTTCAACATAAAGAACATCATCAGTATTATGCTTACCATCAAAAGAAACACATCCTCTACCACATATTATACCACCATTGTTATCACCAAATATTACAACACCACCATCATACTTCTCCAGGCTTACAAAATTTTTTTTATCACCTATCATGTGATGTGAACATCCACTATCAATTACACATTCATCTTTTTCTTCAACTTGAGCAGCTAGAGCTTTCTCCACATTTGTAGAACTAGTAGATTCAATAGACATAGTATTATTTTCCTTGATAGCAATAAATACAAACTCATCTTCACTTACATTTCCTTTGTTAGACTTATCATCTATCACACCTTCATCAGTAGCATAGTAACACTTCTTTTTAAATTTAGGCTTGTAAGTTCTTGGCTTAGGAACTCTTTTTGGACACCTTGATGCAAAATGACCTATCTTGTTGCAAGAAAAACATTTAATAGGAAAATTTCCTTTATACTTACCTTCTCCTCTGACGTCCCGATTGATAATAAGTGCTTCAAGCTCATTCAATTCTCTTTCTTCTTCTTCAATATGTCTCATTTCTTCCTTATATCTGAATAACTTTCTAGAAGAACTTTCACCTAGATCATATCTTTGCTTGTCTCTCTCTAAAATAGTAGCTTTAAATGCAAATTCTATCTCGGGAGGGGCATCACTAAATTCACTCAACTCAAAAGTAGTAAGTTTACCAACCAACATATCTCTGGTTATATTTTTCACAATTTAGAGTTCCTCTATGGTTGCAACTTTGATTTTGTATGCATCAGGAAAGTATCTAAGAACTTTAGCAACAATCTCTTATTCATCCACCTGTCCACCAATACATCTGATACCACAAACAAGTTCATTTACTCTTTGCATGAAATTAGCAATATTGTCGGCCTCCTACAATTATTTTAATAACTAAGCCCTTACAACCATGATTCAAAGATTGGACATCTGACCTGAATAGCCATCTTAACCATCATGAAGGTACATTTAAATTGTCAACCCAAGGACTTAATTTGAAATGGGTCAGCACAGTATGTGCACTAGGAATTTCAAAGTAGTCATCTTCGTTCTATAACTTAAGAAAGGCTTAACACTAAAAGTAAATTGCATGAAAGGAAACAAAGCAAATTTTGAACATCACTCAATCAAATCTAAACTGATTATGCATAACAGGAAGGAAAAATTGAGCATCCAACATGAAACTACTCTGCCTGCCTGGGCTGTAGGAATAGTCACATAATGGAATTCTAGTGGTTGCAGGAACAGTCAATGCCATAATCTTAACTAAGTATTGAACATAAACTAACACTAATCTAACTAAACTAAAGGAATAGATTACTCACCAAGTGGCCCCCCTTGGATGAGTATCCTCTAAACTAATGCAAACTCAAATACTGAACTCGAAATCTTATTTCATTCATCAAAAAATGTGATTACAAAAGTATGGCTCATTATCATCTTGTACAAAAACTTTGTGATCGACTCACTAAATCGCTAGCTCGAGGAAGGAGGATTCAAGCCTTATTTATACCAACTAAACAGGGCCATCAACTCCCACTCACTAAGAGGATTCCATTTAGGGAAAGCAAGAAGAAAATGGAAGGGTGGTTACACATGCAGGGGAATCCGTTCGGACATGCATGCCCAAGTGTGGACTCGACCACTATAGTAACATCCACAATGCTCAATACCATTAAATATTGGTACAAGGCGGTTACATGTGGCTGACACAAGAATCTTCTATCATTGTCCCCAGTTGATCTTCACGTGACTCCTCAACTTGACCAGTTGGCGGCTGAATTTCTCAACTTAGCATTTCAATCATGTCTACATGGTAATGTCAATACACATAATAATTGCATAATCATAACCACCTTAAAGAACATTCATCAATCACATGAAAGATAAATATAGATGGTCCACATAATAGGTAAATATCATTAAAACCAGTAGAAATGAAATTAGTCCCAAACTTCTTATGATTGAGAGAAACTATATAAAAGTGTCAGCATATAATATCAAAGTCTATGGTAACTTTAGAAAACAACAAGAGATTCTACTCCCTTAACTAGGCCAAAATATAGACTCATCACTCACCGCAACCTAACATTTTACTAGTCCTCCAGTAGGGGAAGAGTTATGCTTTTGTTTGGTTAAGGCCCTGAAGTATGTGATTGATAGCTGCCCAATGTCAGTGTTTGTCATGGGTGAATTAGGATTCCAGTAAAATCCTCCCAACTTATCAAGTCTTCTCCATATTTTTTGTTCCTTTGCAATTTCATACTTGTAGAATCTGAAATTAGGTACAGGACATAGGAGGGTAGGCAGTTGAAAATTCAGGGGAAGCCATTTGCACCCCTTGGTTCTCCCAAGCTGGATGTATCTTTCAATTCTCTTCAGTGCAACAACATAGTTGTGGACAAAATGTGGCTCAACCCGTTATAGCTCATCAGTCAATAGGTTCCATCTCTAGGATAGATATCCCCTCAGAGTATCCTATTTGTTGTAGTTTTTAACTCATACTCACTGTAAACAACCTCAATGCAAGGCATAATTCTGTTACCATAGCTCAGCCTAAATATAAATCTATTCCAATCTATATAAATGTCTTTGTGGTTTTTTGATTCAGCCCTGATGGCTAGGGGAATACTAGATTCCTTCTTCTTGTAAGCATTGTATTGTTTACCCCAATTGATCTCATTCTATACCCAAGACATAAATAATCTCAATTGTATGTCTCCAACATAAGGTAGTGGGTTCCAGTCTTGGTCTTTTGGGATAACAAAGTTGTGTAAATAAAATTCACATAATAAATTTTTCATTTCAGGGGAAGCAATCCTGTAGGCATTGAAAAATTCAAAAGGAGTTTCAATGGAGGGGTTCAAACCTGAGATGATTCTTGGCATTATAAAGGAAAGGTATTTCTCATTCAAGTGCAAAGCACAAACCCTTGGAGGGGTTTTTCATTCCAATATTTGTGGCACCAGAGTTGTAATTCCACTTACCCTTTCCTTCAAAAAGATAATTTTCTCATTCTTTTCTTCGATCATCTCATCCCTCTCTTGGATTTCCTTTTTCAACCATTTCTTCTCCCCCTTCCATTCCTCCTCTCTTCTTTGTATTTCTTCCCATAAATTTAAAATAGTTGTATGTACTAAAAAATCAGGAGGGTTATGGATTCCTACCAGGATTTTCGTAGATGGTTGCTTCCCATAAAGAACTATCTGCATAGATTCAGGATTTCCCACCGATTCAGGCTGTGGAGGTATGATTCCTCTTTCCTTATTCTGTTGCAGGGCCTCTTGTTCTTGTTCTGGCGGTGGCTGTAGGAACTCCCACTTTTGGTCTTGCTATAGGAACTCCTGACTTTCTTCATGTTCTTGAGTCTTAACTTCTTCAACAATGCTAGCAAGATCCGCTAGGGTCAATTTTTCTGCCTTTTCGAATATATCTTTTTCTTGTACATTCTCATGCTCCATTGGAGCATCTGTGCTTTCACACGATGTCCCACCAAGGTCAAGATCGGTTGGCTTCGATTTCTTGAGAGACCTTTTTCATTTTTCTTTGGCTGCAGGATGAACAGTGCTAGCCTTCCTTTTCTTAGGGCCAAGTGCCTCTTTTTGCGCAGGTTGCATTTTTATTTTCCTCGCTTTTGCCTCCCTCTTTTGTCCCCTTGTTTTTATTACAGTTTTCAGTGGAACATCATCATCATTAGAATCTGATGAAGAATTTTCTTTTCCATGCTCATTATCAGAGGAACTAACATCTATAGTCTTTTCTTCAATGGGGGAATCTACACCAGCACTAGAGGTCGAAGCACCAGGGGTGCCTTCAGACGTGCTCAATTTTTTGCTAGACCAATGTGTCTAAGGTGAAACCCTAGGCTAAGATGGCTTAGGTCTATACTGCTCAATGTTCACAACACCATCTTAGGCCATTCTAGGTGTTGTATCAAGCAGAGATCTTATGACTAGCAATTTAATTAGACAATGGTGGGATACAGAGTTTTCCCTACCTTTTTGAGTTTCTGCTACCATAATGGAGAGAAGGTTGTATAGGACATTGGGCATGTTCATCTTCCTCTCGTGCCTTAGATGACTCAGCAATTTGAAGTGCACCGAATGCAAGTTTGATAGCCGACCTTCACAGGTGATATATCTAATGATGTGCATGGCTTCTTGCTTCCATGGCTCGGGTAGAGAGAGTCTTTTAGCACCCTATTTGTCAATTGTGAGTGGAGGGTCACCATGGACTCTAAATATAGCCTTGGCTATCCTGGAATCCTTAGAAACATGGTAACGTTCATCATCAGTTGGCAACCTTGAAACTTCTACAATTCGTTCTTCAGTCGCTATGACCTCCAGTCCTTTCGCTATGGCCTTTTCGTCTAAAAATGTCTAAGAAAACTCCAATGCAATACCCTCGTCAAAACCATCCAGCTTCAAAAAATAATCTAACCAACCACAATTCTGAAATTCGGTTAAGCACGTTGCTTCCTATAACAAAGCATCATCAGCTAAGGGGTCATTCCGAATGAGTCTGCCTCCCATTGTCTAGACTCAACTTGTCACTTTGTAAAATTACCTCTGTAATTCTCAAATTCTTTCCTGCTTGTTTGTTGGGTGAATTGTCGACTGAATTTTCATCACTCTATTTTTAGCAATTACCATTTGTATTTCAAAATTATGACAGAGTTAATAATAGAACAAAAAGGGAATCATAATGAGAGGAAATGGCGGTGATAGTTTAGTGTCGTATCACACATGTGATTCATCTTTCATTTTAAATTTTGAATCAGCTCAACAAGATTTGTTGATGCACACAATCATGCATCGACATGTGGCAATCTTTATGCATATTTCTTACCCCTCCCCCCAACCTAAATTTTGACATGTGTCCACACATGCGAGATGGAAAAGTGATTTGACAGGGGGGTTAAAGAAAATTATGTGAACGTCCATATTATCGTATAGTGATTAAATAAAACGCTCTAAAGGATAATTAAGAATGCAATTAATGCACACGTACCTGAGTGTGTACAAAATTGATTTGTAGAGAATTCATTGCAATGATCGGGGAGAAAGTAACACTTGCATTGTTAAGCAATAATTGAGCAATTAATGACGATGAGGTGGAATGGTGCAAGGTGAAATGAAATGATGGAAGAGAGAGAAAGGTGGTACAGATGGGCAGATGGGTGAAGAAATGGATTTCTACAAAAGTAGAAATATTTATTATGATAAGTGCGTACATCATTTAGTCAGAAGGAGGGACACTAGGTTCGCTACCTTCGGGTGCAGGAACTTCTTGGCTACAGGAATTATGGTCAGGCAATGTATGTTGGATAAACTAGCACAAGGCTCTTCTTTTGAAGCTGGCCTATGATATAATCTGAGACGGTTCCCATTCACCAGTAATTTGAATTTGACAGGTTCAATGGTCGTGAGTTGCACAACTGCATTGGGAAATACCTCAACAACTTCATATGGCCCCAGCCACCTCATCTGTAATTTACCTGCATTATCCTGGTACCATGAATCATAAAGTAATGCCCAGTCACCCGGTTGAAATTTATTTTCTCTGATAAATATGTCATGCCATTTGACTCTTTGACTTTGCACAATTTCAGTATGGTGCAATGCAGATTTTCTCATCTCGTCCAATTCATTGAGTTGCATAATCTATTCTTTCTGTGCCTTGGAAATGTCCATCCCCAACTCCATAGCAGTTCTAAGATTCTTGTGCTCAAATTTGATATGCATCATGGTTGTTTTCCCATATAGTAGCTCAAATGGGGTGAAGCTTGTAGTTGTCTTCCAGGTGGTCCTATAAGCCCAAACTACTTCTGATAATCTATTTGCCCAATCCTTTCTATGAATATGCACTGTTTTGGTGAGGATGGCCTCAATCTCTTTGTTTGTCACCTCAACTTGTCCATTTGCTTAAGGGTGATAAGGAGTGGGTTTCTTGTGCCTGATGTTATATTCATTAACAAATGTTGTAACAAGGGCTGATGTAAACTGAGTGCCTTGATTAGTTACTATTTCTGTTGGTACTCCATACCGTGTGAAAATTTCTTCATAAAGAAATTTTGCAACTTTGTTGTCTCTTGCATGCTTCATGGCTTTGACTTCTACCCATTTTGTTACATAATCAGTGCACACTAGAATATAGGACTTACCATTGGATGGAGGATCAATGGGTCCCATAAAGTCCAAACCCCACTTGTCAAATGGAGTGACTACCACTTGTGGACAAAGTGGTATCTCATTTGACTTTGTTGGCTTGTCCATTCTTTGGCATCTATCACATTTCCTTGTATACCTTCCTGCATCTTTGCATAATGTAGGCCAATAGTATCCTGTGTTCAGGATTTTCATTATTGTCCTTTTAGCTGCAAAGTGGCCTCCACAGGGTTCATCATGGCTTGCATGCAGAATGTCATAGGTCTCATCTTCCCTCACACACTGTCTCATAACATGATTTGGTCCTGTATAAAATAGGCATCCAGCTATCCATGAAAAAGGGAATGATTTTTCAATCAACACTCTTCTCTCTTTTGGGGAGAAGTGAGGAGGAACTCTCCTTGTCACAAGGTTATTGGCTATGTCAGTATACCAGGGTGTCTACACACTAATGGAGAATAGATGATCATCAGGAAAGGAGTCATATATGGCTTTACTATCTTCTAACGTGGTCATCCTTGAAAGAAAATCTGCAACCACATTTTCCTTCCCTGGTTTGTCTACAATAGTTATGTCAAATTCTTGCATCAATAATAACCATCTAGCTAATCTTCCTAAGATTAGGGGTTTGTTCATGAGGTATCTAATGGTTGCATGATCAGTGTGTAGAAAAATACGATAACCTATTATATAGTGTCTGAATTTATTCAAGGCATAAATTACTGCCAACATTTATTTCTTTGTGACTGTGTAATTGAATTCATCGGGCCTGCAAGTTTTTACTGAAAAAATAAATGACATTTTAAATAGCTTTTTTTTTTTCTCCTATGACTGCTCCTATTGCATAATCTGAGGTATCATTATGGATGTGAAAAGGGATTTCCCAATTTGGTCCCTTAAGTATAGGAGCATGAGTTAGAGTTGTCTTTAAATCAAAAAATGTTTTATCACAACTTTATGTCCATTGGAACTCAGCATCTTTAGTCAGAATACTATAGAGTGGGGCTGCTATTTTGCTAAAATCCTTAATGGAACATCTAGATAGTAGCTTGCATGTGCTAAGAAACTCCTAACATCCTTTTGTTTTGCAAGTATAGGCAGATTTTCTATTACCTCAATTTTTGCAGGATCATCTTGAATTCCAAGGTGGGAAATTTAGTGGCCAAGAACTACACCTTCTTGCATCATCATGAAGCACTTTTCATTGTTTACGGAAAAAAATTGGTCTTCACATCTTTGTAGAACTTTCTTCAAATTATCCAATGCTTCATCAAAGGTGGCACCATAGGTAGTAAAATTCTCCATATAGATCTCCATGCAGTCAATGGAGATATCTGAGAATATGTTGATGACTACTCTCTAAAAAGTGGCAGGTGCATTGCATAACCCAAAGGGAAGTACATAATAGGCATATGTCCCCCAAGGACATGTAAATGTAGTCTTCTCTTGATCTTCTGGTGCAATTTGAATATGGTTGTATCCATTGAATCCATGAAGAAAAGAGAAGTATTATTTTCCTGCAAGAGAGTCTAGGACTTGATCTACAAAAGGCAGGGGAAAATGATCCTTCTTAGTGGGAGCATTGAGTTCCCTATAGTCAACTCAAAATCACCATTTCCCTCCCTTTTTGGGAACAATCACCAATGGATACACCCATTGGTTGTTTGAAATAGGGTAGATAAATCTTGCATCTAGTAGATTTTGCAGTTTTGTTTTGATAATTTCTCTCAAGGCAGTGTTGATTCTCCGTTGTGGCTGCTTGACAGTTGTACACTCATATTTGATATATATTCTATGAGTACAAATTTTTGGATCTAATCCCTTCATGTCATGATAATCCCATGCAAATGCTTTTTGATGGGCTTTCAACAATTGTGGCAATCTCAATTGTTCTCCCTCATTCAATTTACTATTGATGTTTAGATATCATCCTTCAAACACCTATACTTATGTGACTAGTTCTATCATAACTACTTCATTAATACAAGGTATCTTAAGTTCAGGCGGTGGCATTGTGTGAAACATACTTGTTGTTGCAGGAATTTTGTTTGCTAGAAGAGTGGCTGCAAGAAGTCTATCTGCAGAGATAGTGGTTGCATGAAGATCATGCAGAACTAATAGAAGTGTTTGTTTGATGTCTGTGGAACCAAACTCATGAGTGGGTGATGCTTCCTCTATCTGAAAATGGTTTTGAATGATACTAGATAACACCTCATCTTCATCTTGAAGCTACAAGAAAGGACTTCTTCCAAGCCTCATGAGCTACATCATAGAGTTGACTTCTTCAGCCTCCTCACCAATATGTGGCCATATAGAAGTTTCTTCATTATGAGATAGATGAGCAAGAGGATACAAAACAAGATTTTTAGTGTTTGTTCCATCAAAAATGGTCATGTCACCTGATCGACATCCAATATAAGTGTCTACAGTTGCTAACCATGGCCGACCAAGGATAAGTGGATATCCTCCTAGTGTGGCTTTAGGGGAAAGAACCAAGAAGTCAGCTAGATACTCCCAGGAGTCTAGGATCACCACAAGGTCTTATAATATACCATCAGGCTTAACAGTGGAACAATCAGCAAGTTGCAGGACTGTAGGAGTGGATCTCATGTTTGCAATATTCAATTTCTGCAGGATGTCTTTAGTCATCACATCGATTGTTGCACCCAAGTCAATCAAAGCATTCTTTATGTTCATCCCATTTATAATGACTTCAACTACAGGGCTACCTAGATCATTGTACTTGGGAATAGTTACTTTTCCAAGAATGATGTTAGCAGGTTGTCCTACTACATGGACTGTAGTGGGGTCCTTCTTTAACCTACCCGGTTTCTTGAGGCATGCTTCCTTGATTTCTTTTCCATAGATAGGGATGTCTTTTATGGCCTGGAATAGGGGTATTTGGACACATATATGCTTTAGTTGATCTTGGATATCAAAACTAGTTTCCTCTTTATCTTCTTTTTCCTTGGTAGCTTCTAATCTCTAAGGGAACGGTGGTTCTTGTGTTGTCTGCTTTGCTGGAGCTGGTTCAGGAGTTTTAGTTGCCCAAGGCTGAATGGGATTAGTCAAAGATTATTCTTTCTCTTCCATAGGGAGCTCAATGATAATGGGGGTGGAAGGAGTTAACAAGGTTGTTCCTAGATGTAGATGTATGTCACTTAAACTCATAACATATGCAGGAAATTGATTTGTATTAGAAAAATATACAGGCTATTGTTGTGGTTTATTATTTGGGTTGGGTGTGGGTTGGGCTAGTAACTAGGTAGGTTTAGGTTCATTTGCACTTGGATTAGCAGGAGGGGGAATTATAGTAGGTTTTTGGGGTTGAGAATATGGTTGCATATAGCTAGTGATTTGGTTTGTCCATTGCTAGCCACCTCTCCATTGAGATGTTTGCTGCTAGTTTCCTTGAGGTGGTTGTCAAGGTCCCTGAAATTGTTGCCAATTCCCTTGAGGTTTTTTCTACTAAGGTGAGGCATTTTGATAATTCGACCAAGAATTGGGTGGGTTATTCCAATATTGGGGTGGGTATCCTCCAGAGTTGGATGGACAAGGTGGCTGCCACTGGTTACTAGATGAATAAGAATTAAAATATGGTCCAACAAAAGATAATGGATCTGGTGGCATACCTTGTCTTGAAGCCCATGACCTTTTATGTGCAACAAAGTGGACTTGGTCTTCCTCAGACTGGATTGGTTTGAACTCAGGTGGAATCTGTTTACTGTCAATGTTAGCTATCACCTTGCATTTAAAGTCCCTCTTCTTCTATCTACAATGAGGGCAATATTCTGTCAGTATTTCCTCTGCCTCCTCATGTTTCTTCTTAGCCTGAAGTGTATCCAGCTGAGTAGCTAGATTGTTGATTATATATTGCTTGAAATATGCCAACAAATTAGTAATCTCCATCCTTGAGACTCCACTACTAGATAACTTACCCATGAGGATTAGTATGCTCTTCCTTTCTTTGAATCTGCCCTAGAATAGTTTTGACATATCTTTTTGATATCATCCCAAGTGACTTGAGTGATATCTCCTCCTGCCATCAGGTCCAAGGCATCAGTGCAGCTTTCATTAATTCCTCTTAGGAAAACCAACTTTTGTGATTCTTCATTAAGTGTATGATGTGGAGATTTCTGCAGACAAAAAAAAAACCTTGAAATTAAATCTTCCAGGCTCTCATCTTCCTTTTTTTTTCATTATGAAAATGTCACCTCCTCTCATGTCACTACCCTTATAATATTCCTTGTATTTCTCAAGAAAATTTGTCTTCATATCTTCCCAAGTTTGCACAATGTTTCTGCCAAGGCTCATAAACCATCTCAATGCAACTTCTTTCAAAGTAGTAGGAAATAACTTAAGTCTGTGGGCATCAGTGGTATAGTCATAGCTTCTATAGAGTATATCAAACTCAAACAAGAAGGTATCAAGATCTTTTATGACAAGCCCATAGATTTTAGGAAGGACTGAAGTAGGGATATTTTTGAGGTTATCTACTTCATTATGTTCAGCAATGGGAAAAGGGAAAGCTGGTTGGTTCTTCCTATTAGGCCTATCTCCATTTGCATCAACAATGCCTGCTTGATAAAATTCTAGAATAAAGGGTTCTTGAACAAGATTTTGATCTTCAAGGGAAACTTCAGAACTGGTCAAGTTAGGGAATATATCAACAAAGGGTTGTGGCCCTTCTTCTTCATCTCTAGGCAGATTTGGAAGCTCTACTAGCTGAAATGGCTCAAGATTATTAGGAAGGAATCTCTGAATCTCCTATAAGCATCTCTTCTTCTTTTATGCATACAATATCAACTCAGTATCAACCAACTCACAAAAAGAATGGGTGGGGAAGAATAGTGGATCGTAACTTATAACACTAAGATAAAATTTTAGAAATACTACAACAAAAAAAATATCAATGACTCCAAAGGACTCCCTAGTTTGACACCATCCCCGACAATGGAACCAGAAATGTCAGCCTCCTACAATGATTTTAATAACTAAGCCCTTACAACCATGATTCAAAGATTGGACATCTGACCTAAATAGCCATCTTAACCATCATGAAGGTACATTTAAATTGTCAACTCAGGGACATGAACTTGAAATGGATCAGCATAGTATACGCACTAGGAATTTCAAAGTAGTCATCTTCGTTCTATAACTTAAGAAAGGCTTAACACTGAAAGTAAATTGCATGAAAGGAAACAAAGAAAATTTTGAAAATCACTCAATCAAATCTAAACTAATTATGCATAACAGGAAGGAAAAACTAAGCATCCAGCAGGAAACTACTTTGCATGCCTTGGCTACAAGAGCAGTCACACAATGGAATTCTAGTGGCTACAAGAACAGTCAATGTCATAATATTAACTAAGTACTGAACATAAACTAACAATAATCTAACTAAACTAAAGGAATGAATTACTCATCAAGTGGGCCCCCTTGGATGAGTATCCTCTAAACTAATGCAAACTTGGATACTGAACTCAAAATCTTATTTCATTCATCAGAAAATACAATTACAAAAGTATGGTTGATTATCAACTTGTACAAGAACCTGGAAATTGACTCACTAACTCACTAGCTCGAGGAAGGAGGATTCAAGCCTTATTTATACCAACTAAACAGGGCCATCAACTCCCACTAACTGAGAGGATTTCATTTAGGGAAAGCGAGAAGAAAATGGAAGGGCGGTTACATATGCAAGGGAATCCATTTGGACATGCATGCCCAAGCGTGGACCACTGCAGTAACACCCGTAATGCTCATTGCCATTAAATATTGGTACAAGGTAGTTACATGTGGCTAACACAGGAATCTTCCGTCGTCGCCCCAGTTGACCTTCACGTGACTCCTCAACCAGACCAACTGGTGGTTGCATTTCTCAACTTAGCATTTTAATCATGTTTGCATGGTAATGTTAGTACACATAATAATTTCATAATCATAACCACCTTAAAGAAAATTCATCAATCACATGCAAGATAAATATAGATGGTCCACATAATAGGTAAATATCATTAAAACCAGCAGAAATGAAATTAGTCCCAAATGTCTTATGACTGAGAGAAACTATATAAAAGTGTCAGCATATAATATCAAAGTTTGTGGTAACTTTAGCAAATAACAAGAGATTCTACCCCCCTAACTAGGCCAAAATCTAGACTCATCAAATATTCTCATCATTACCCATTTTCAATAGTTCATATTTTCTTTTTAGACTTTGTAGCTTAGCCATTTTCACATTAGCATCAACTTCATATAAAGTTTCCAAATTTTTCTAGATCTTCATAAGTAGTCCTCAGCTCCATAACATTCATCATCTCAGAATCAGTCAAAGCACTCAACAATGCTTCCTTAGCCTTGATGTTATATTCAACATCCCTAATCTTAGCAGTAGTAGTAGCACCATTCTGAGGAATAACATACCTATTGAATGTAAATGTTCTAGTAGGATTCACCAATGCATCTCAGATGACACTCCATTCGAGTCTTCCATAGAGAATAATTTATTCCATCAAATCTTGGACTATCCTTCTTGTATGTCACTATCCTGGATCACCTCAAGTTGTTAAACTTCTTCCAAGGAACCTGCTCTAATATGAATTGTTGGCAACACAAGGGAAGACAACTAAGAGGGGGGGTGAATTAGTTGTCATAGAATTTCAAACTTATAAAACTTATAAACCTTTATTCTTAGATCTGATATTTTAGGTGATCATAAGGAGCTTTAGTAGCAAAAATATCAGTCATACACATTAGATTGGAAAGCGAAAACTTTCGGGTACACTCATTCTATTACCTTTATCTCTCAATTGATCAATCAATCTTGTTTGCAAAAAACTTCAATTTGGGGCTTTAAAACAAACATATTGTTTGCAATAATACTTTGGAATTGGACTTAAAAACAACCATTGTCTTCCATCATACATTTTGACTTTGGGTTGAAAATAACAAGTGTTTGAATTTTTTTACACACATTTCAATTTTTTAAAGGGAAATTAACAATTGTGAGTGTGAATCAAGTGCATGTGTGATCAAAAACACCTTACTTGGTATGAATTTGTCATACCCTTCATAGGAGGCCTACTAGGGGATTTCATCACCCCTAGGGATGACCTCAATCAATGTGTGAATCCAAAGACATGCTTCTTTGAGAGTTAAAATCTTTCCACTCTTGGCTAAGCCCCAAAGAACTTTATACCTTTGGGAAGTGAAGGTGAAGGGTGGGTTACCCGTTTCTCCTTGCTGTGTGGCAAGATTTTTCTTTCAAATTATCCCTAGCCAACCTCATGCATCCTAGCTTAAGACCTAATTGGCCATACCCACTTGACTAGTTCTCAAACTTGTTGATTTGTCTTCTTCAAGTGTGTCCTTAATCATCACATTCATAATTTAAAATTCAAACTTGCTTATGTGTCTTGCTTGTGTGATTCATGTGTGTACAAGTGTAATCATTTGTTTGCAAATTGTCATATCAAGCTATAAACACCAACACATAAACATATCATTCTAATAATCCTAATCATCATTTTTCTAATTACATTCAAATCAATTTCATCTTAATCAATCCAAGTCATCCAATCTAATTATTCCACATCAGCATCATCACCCTAATCCTAGTCAAGCACTTGCTAAAATGGTCCTAATCCTTAACAATTCTAGTCACAAGTCCAAGGTCATACTTCAAGGAGCCCCTTTGCCTAATCATGAAGGTAATCCAAAACCATATATCCTCCAAGGTGGGTCAAACTTTTCTCCTAGTGATGATGAGAACTTTGTACATCTTAGTGATGATGAAAACTTTGTAGAAATCTTAGGTCACCTTAATGATACTTTTGACAAGGGAAATACCACCATAAGTTTGGAATCATACACCATTCCATCTACTAGTCCTCCATCACCATCTAATAAAATTCCTATCTCAAAGCACACTAGTCCTGCACCAACACCACCATCCAACTTCTCAAGCTCTAATCCATCAACCAAAGAATCCTTTAACAATTTTCTCCAAAGAATACTAGTACGGAATTGACCATCCCCACATCAAGCACCCATTAATGAGCTTACCAATGAACCTTTGAATGCCATGCCTATTCTTCCAACTCCATCATGTGGTCCACAACCTATTGATCTTATATGTCTAAGTCAAATTCCATCACGCCCTCATGTCATTGATCATAAAGAGCATACCAAGCCTCTTCTAGAGCCTTCCACTTCCATTTCCACTCAAATCCAAGAGCTATGTCAAGAGTATTATCCTAATCATGTAAAGAAACATTAACCTCTCCTTCTAATCAAGATCTAGGCCCTTCTAATGATCCCACTCATAACATACTTGGTCCTATTCATGATGAAGCTTCCCTCTATGATCTAGATCCTACCTATGATCAAGAAGGCCATGATGATCCTCTTATCTAACTTTATGCATTCCATGGTCAAGATCCTATCACTTTTCCTATCCATGAGCAAGAAACCTCCATTTATCCTATAGACCCCATACCTAGTCCTATCCATGATCTTGCATTATCCACTTGTTATTATGAGACACATCCCTCCCAAGTAAATGTAGAAGATCAAACCAATAGTGTGGATCTAAATGAACATAATCAAGATCCTAATGATCCTTCCACATCCACTATAAACCTCATTCCAAATCCACCAACATGTCCTATTGGTCTATCCATCCTTATTCATGAATGTTCCTCCTTAGAACAATAGCCTTTATCCACCCCACCTTCTTCATCTAATAATGAACTCAAGTCTAGTGTCAAAAACACATCTAGTCCCATTGTCCATCGCATGCTTCAGAACATGAACTATCAAGGTAAAGGCTTAGGCCTTTATGAACAAGGTATTTTGGAGCCCATACATGTCAAGGTCCCTCCACGCTCTTATGGCCTTGGATATAAACCCCAAGGACACCATTCTAAAGATGTCGATACTTCCTCCATCCATCATAAGTCCTCTTTCCAACATAAATCTTATTATATGCCTAAAACATATGTTTCCATCCCTCCTTCATCATCTTAGAAATGTCAAAAGCATGTGACCGTGCACCTTCCACCATCAACTTTGCCACCATTGCTTCCAACTCCTAATATCCCTCCATCTAATCTACCTCCACTACCCCCAACACCTAATATCCCCATTATCCAATCCCCTTATCCACCTATCCATAAATCCTCTAAAAATCCTAATCATGACCAATCAATGCACACATTGTCTAAACATGAAGCTTCCACTCACTCCACCATACTCATGGGATTCAAAATAAAAGAAAACTATGTCTCTTTCTATAAAGAAAAAAATATGAAGGGTCCTCATGCCTTAGTACACAAAAGCAAAGAAACAAAGAAAAATCCATCCAAAAAGCGATATAAGCCCATACCTCCAAAATAAAAGGCCAAAACTAAAATGGTTTGGGTCCCTAAGAAAAAGGAAAACAACTCAAACGAGGAATCTACATCTCAAAAATATCAACCATCCACTTCCACCTGACATTCCCACTCTATTCAAGAATCTTATATTCTATCCCACAAGCAAAATAAAAGTTATAAAAATATTAAGTCTAGGTGGGTACCTAAAGCACTTCATCGCCCATCTCCTAAGCAACCATCTCCATTGCTTCCTACACCCCCTCCACATCAAAAACTTCAACGTTTATCACAATATGTGCAACCGTTGGTCATGGTTCCCTTCCATTTCACAAAAATTCCACATACCTCCATCTCCTCACCTTCACTCATTATCCTACATACCTCCCCCATCACCTTCCTATGGTCCATGCTTTTGGCTAAGCCTCCTATTCATCTCTCCTTCATAATCCACATCATAATCCATCATCTACCTACTACATCTCCCTTTCATGTCATCCCTTACCAAGATCTATGAGCATAATGACATTTGACATGGTCCATGCAATGAAATACATCTCTAGTGGGACTATCACCTTTAATTGAACTGGAAACTTGAGTCCCTCCTATCCATATTCCCCTTCTCTTATCCAAAAAAAAGTCAAAAAAGTAAATTTTTTTTTATAAAAATCCAAAAAAGTAAAGAGAAATCCTTTCATCCAACGGTGAAAACTTGGTAAACAGACACCTTGGATAAGTACCATGATGAAAACCTGGCAAATAGGCATCATGTGTAGGTTGATCTTATATGTCACTTACACTCGCAGGCATGTTGTCTCATCGCACCGTATCATTTTTTATCCTATCATATCATATCTTACCATCTCCTCTCTCATCATCCTTGGCCATCATACCCATATAATTATCATATTGAGTCCATTCATCTTCTCTTCCTCTTTTTGATATTGATAAAAATATGGGGCAAAATGTTGAAACATGCTTTGGATATCTTTTGATACACCTCATCCTTCCAAACAAGCCTATCATTATCCTAGTGTCATAATATTTGTCATGAAGAATCCTAAGTATTGTACCTACAATGGGGCATGTTATTCTTATGCAACATAGTCTTTGGAGATCACATCCTTACCCTCTTATGTTGCATACATCCATTTCATTCACTATGACCTATCGTTTTTTATCCATCGATATATCATGAGCCTTTTGTCCCTTATCCTATCACCCACCCTTTCATCCATCAATCTCATCTATATCCTTGCGCCTAGACTTGGTTTTCCCTTGTCATTGGTATCTAGCAAAAAGGCTACCCAAATTGTCATCCATTGACATCTCAAAACATTTCAAAAATAGTCCTGAAAAAAATGCAAAAAATTTGAAAAAGGTCTTGAAAAAAAATCCAAAAAAATCAAAACATTTCAAAAATTCAATCAATAAAATCAAACCAAATCACTTCTCCCAATCAATTCTTCAAATCACTTCAGAACATCAATTCAACTCTTTCAAATCAATCTTCAAATTATCAATCCTCTAATCAAATTGCTCCAACTTAAATCATTCCAAGTAAATCATTCCTCAATTTAATTCATAAATCATTATCCAAATCTTCAAATCAATCATTCCAAGCAATAATCCAAATACAAATCAATCCTTAATCCATAGCAACCAAGCTAATCAATCTTTCCAAATTATCCAATCACATCCAAGTTTGGTCTTGATCCTAATCTAGTTGTAAACCCAATCAATCAATTAATCAATCAATCATCCTTGTGTTGATCTAGGGATATATCATTCCCCGCAATGACAACACTATCATCATCAACCAGCCAATCAATCATCCTTGTGTTGATCTACGGATATATTTTTCCCCACAATGACAACACTATCATCATCATCAATCGATCGATCGATCATTGGTTTACAGCTTGACAAGGGCAATACCTTGTTTTTTTTTGTATCATTTTTGCATGCTTGTTTGCTTGTGTGTGTGTTTTATCATTTCAATTTGCATTTGCATCAAATTGGAATCACTCCCAGATAATATTCATACCTTGTATCTAGACAAGGTTGTATTACATTGGGGCACAAGACACATTGTCACCTTGGTCCTTATACCTTGGTGCATAATCTCTAGTGCTATATCAAACATATGATTTCTCACTTTATTGCAGCATAGCGTGTCATTCTTCTTTTCCATCTACTTCTCTTGTATCATTCATCTTATTCCTCCTTTATCATTTCATTCATTTTGAGAGCATATCCATGTTTATGCAACCTGCCTATCCTCTCGAAGGGGCATCATCATCATTATCATATCCTACATCATCATCCAACTTCTTCATATCTTTTCCATCATCATATTATTATATCATCCCTTTCCTTCACTCAACTTACTCCTCACTTCCTCAAGTGGTTGGGGCATCATCTTATTTTTCTCTATCCATACCTTAACTTCTTTGAAATGATGTTACTCGACATAAATCTCACCATCTCGAACATCATCTCAAAGAGGGGAAAAATATAGACACCCAAAATTGTCCATGTCATAATATTACCTAGTCGATACATGACCTTGTAAGACACTTTGTAATATTTTATCCTAGGTCATTACATTATCCCACTTATCCCATTTATTTCACTTAATCACCTTCTCAATTAATTAAATAAATCTCATTTATTTGATTAATTCCCCCCTTCACATGTCTCAAAATAATTAAAATTAAATATTTGAATTAATCCCACTTATTGTCACATTGCAACACGTGTCACATGACTACAACTCTTCACATGCACAAATAATTTAAATAATTTTATTATTTAAATTATGAGATTCCCACTCACATCTTATTTTTAGCCTGATTCATTGTGTGTCATAGGCATCTTTTCCTCCAAAATAAATAATAGAATCCCACTTATTTCCTCACATCCTAATTTTGGTCTCATGTCATAATCCACTTGATGTGCGTCATAGACACTAAAATAAACTTTTAATCCTAGCCATACATATCACAAATTTGACTTTTAATCTTGACCATTGAATCAAATCAGCCTTCTCCTATAAATCAAGCCTTTCATAGATCATTTGGGAGAATCTTCTTCTAGCATCCTCACTCTGCCAAAATTTCTCTAAATCTTCTTATTTATCTATCTATTTTTCTTATATTAGCTTCATCTTATCGTTATGCTGTGAAAATGAGCAATCAACATATCAAATCATTCAATCCTTCAAAATCTTACATTCTCATGCAGGTGGAGAAGAGCAATGGAGATAAATCAAATCTAGCTTGGAGATTGGTTTGCTTTGCTTTCTTGTTTTGATTTTCATGCTAGTTTGTACTCTATTGTGCTTGTTAGGGTTTTTCATTATAATTTGTTTATGCATGTTGCTCTAATATTTTTACCCTAACTACATTGGTGAATTTGACGTGAATCCTTTAATCTAGCTTGCTTTTTTGAAGGCTTCATTAACTTTTTGTTGCAGATTTGCCAGTTTTTGGATAAAACCCCAAGTTTTACAAATTTCATCATATTTTCCAAATGGCTTCACATTTTTCTACAAGATTTTCACAGAAGCTTAAAAATCATCACAAGGGACTACAGTAAAAAATTTGAGGGTTAATCACCATTATTTTAGGAGTTAGATTATTATTTTATCTTTTTTCATAAAATTGACTTTCTCAACGCAAATCAATGAATTTTTCAAACATGTTTATATTTTTGGAAATCTTGTAAAATTTTAATATGGGTCTTTATTTTACAGATTTAATTTAGAGGTCAAACACAATGCGAAATACTTTGATCTTTCTTTTCTATATATTTTTCACAAATCCGCATTTTCTAGCGCAAAACAAGGAATTTTTCTGATTTTTTTACATTTCTGGAAAGCTCTCAGAAAATTAGCAAGGGTCTCTTCTTTGATTTTTTATTTTTCAGATCCATAAAGTCTTAAAATTATCAAATCTAATTCGGCTATGTTAAAAAAATGTATCTGAAATTGTAATTTTTGATGAACTTTTTTTGTTTATGGTTGCATTATAATATTATTTTTTCGATTTTGTAGGTGATCATAAGGAGCTTTAGTAGCAGCAATATCAGTCATACACATCAAATTGGAAAGTAAAAACTTTCGGGTAAACTTATTCTATTATCTTTATTTCTCATTTGATCAATCAATCTTGTTTGCAAAACACTTCAATTTGGGGCTTTAAAACGAACATATTGTTTGCAATAATACTTTGGAATTGGACTTAAAAAGAACCATTATCTTCCATCATAAATTTTGACTTTGGATTGAAAATAACAAGTGTTTGAATTTTTTTACACACATTTCAATTTTTTAAAGGGAAATTAACAATTGTGAGTGTGAATCAAGTGTGTGTGTGATAAAAAACACCTTACTTGGTTTGCTTTTGTCATACCCTTCATAGGAGGCCTGCTATGGGATTTCATCACCCCTAGGGACGGCCTCAATCAATGTGTGAATCGAAAGACACGCTTCTTTGAGAGTTAAAATCTTGTCACTCTTGGCTAAGCCCCAAAGAAATTTATACCTTTGGGAATTGAAGGTGAAGGGTGGGTTACCCCTTTCTCCCAGCTGTGTGGCAAGATTTTTCTTTCAAATTATCCCTAGTCAACCTCGTGCATCCTAGCTTAAGACCTAATTGGCCATACCCACTTGACTAGTTCTCAAACTTGTTGATGTGTCTTCTTCAAGTGTGTGCTTAATCATCACATTCATAATTTAAAATTCAAACTTGCTTATGTGTCTTGCTTGTGTGATTCATGTGTGTACAAGTGTAATCATTTGTTTGCAAATTGTCATATCAAGCTATAAACACCAACACATAAGCATATCATTCTAATAATCCTAATCATCATTTTTCTAATTACATTCAAATCAATTTCATCTTAATCAATCCAAGTCATCCAATCTAATCATTCCACATCAGCATCATCACCCTAATCCTAGTCAAGCACTTGCTAAAATGGTCCTAATCCTTAACAATTCTAGTCACAAGCCCAAGGTCATACTTCAAGGAGCCCCTTTGCCTAATCATGAAGATAATCCAAAACCATATATCCTCCAAGGTGGGTCAAACTTTGCTCCTAGTGATGATGAAAACTTTGTAGAAATCTTAGGTCACCTTAATGATACTTTTGACAAGGGAAATACCACCATAAGTTTGGAATCATACGCCATTCCATCTACTAGTCCTCCATCACCATCTAATAAAATTCCTATCTCAAAGCAAACTAGTCCTACACCAACACCACCATCCAACTTCTCAAGCTCTAATCCATCAACCAAAGAATCCTTTAACAATTTTCTCCAAAGACTACTAGCACGGAATAGACCATCCCCACGTCAATCACCCATTAATGAGCTTACCAATGAACCTTTGAATGCCATGCCTATTCTTCCAACTCCATCATGTGGTCCACAACCTATTGATCTTATATGTCTAAGTCAAATTCCATCACGCCCTCATGTCATTGATCATAAAGAGAATACCAAGCCTCTTCTAGAGCCTTCCACTTCCATTTCCACTCAAATCCAAGAGCTATGTCAAGAGTATTATCCTAAGCATAAAGAAACATTAACCTCTCATTCTAAACAAGATCTAGGCCTTTCTAATGATCCCACTCATAACATACTTGGTCCTATTCATGATGAAACTTACCTCTATGATCTAGATCCTACCTATGATCAAGAAGGCCATGATGATCCTCTTAACCAACTTTATGCATTCCATGGTCAAGATCCTATCACTTTTCCTATCCATGAGCAAGAAACCTCCATTTCTCCTATACACCCTCTATCTAGTCCTATCCATGATCCTGCATTATCCACTTGTTATGATGAGACACATCCCTCCCAATTAAATGTAGAAGATCAAACCAATAGTGTGGATCTAAATGAACATAATCAAGATCCTAATGATCCTTCCACATCCACTATAAACCCCATTCCAAATCCACCAACATGTCCTATTGATCTATCCATCTTTATTCATGAATGTTGCTCCTTAGAACAACAACCTTTATCCACTTCACCTTCTTCATCTAATAATGAACTCAAGTCTAGTGTCCAGAACACATCTAGTCCCATTTTCCATTGCATGCTTCAGAACATGAACTATCAAGGTAAAGGCTTAGGCCTTTATGAACAAGGTATTTTGGAGCCCATCCATGTCAAGGTCCCTCCACGCTCTTATGGCCTTGGATATACACCCCAAGGACACCAATATAAAGATGTTGGTACTTCCTCCATCCATCATAAGTCCTCTTTCTAGCATAAATCCTATCATATGCCTAAAACATATGTTGCCATCCCTCCTCCATCATCTTAGAAATGTCAAAAGCATGTGACCATGCACCTTCCACCATCAAATTTTCCACCATTGCTTCCAACTCCTAATATCCCTCCATCTAATCTACCTCCACTACTCCCAACACCCAATATCCCCATTATCCAATCCCCTTATCCACCTATCCATAAATCCTCTAAAAAATCCTAATCATGACCAATCAATGCACACATTGTCTAAACATGAAGCTTCCACTCATTCCACCATACCCATGGGATTCAAAATAAAAGAAAATTATGTCTCTTTCTATAAAGAAAAAAATATGAAGGGTCCTCATGCCTTAGGACACAAAAGCAAAGAAACAAAGAAAAATCCATCCGAAAAGCAATATAATCCCATACCTCCAAAAGAAAAGGCCAAAACTAAAATGGTTTGGGTCTCTAAGAAAAAGGAAAACAAGTCAAATGGGGCATCTACATCTCAAAAATCTCAACCATCCACTTCCACCTCACATTCCCACTCTATTCAAGAATCTTATATTCCATCCCACAAGCAAAATAAAAATCATAAAAATATTAAGTCTATGTGGGTACCTAAAGCACTTCATCTCCCATCTCCTAAACAACCATCTTCATTGCTTCCTACACCCCCTCCACATCAAAAACTTCAATGTTTATCATAGTGTGTGCAACCATTGGTCATGGTTCCCTTCCATTTCACAAAAATTCCACATACCTCCATCTCCTCACCTTTCACTCATTATCCTACATACCTCCCCCATCACATTCCTATGGTCTATGCTTTTGGCTAAGCCTCCCATTCATCTCCCCTTCATAATCCACATCATAATCCATCATCTACCTACTCCATCTCTCTTTCATGTCATCCCTTACCAACATCTATGAGCATAATGTCATTCGGCATGGTCCATGAGATGACATCCATCTCTAGTGGGACTATCACCTTTCATGGAACTAGAAACTTGAGTCCGTCCTATCCATATTCCCCTTCTCTTATCCAAAAAAAAAAAAAAGTCAAAAAAGTCAAAAAAAAATCCAAAAAAGTAAAGAGAAATCCTTTCATCCAATGGTGAAAACTTGGTAAACAGACACCTTGGATAAGTACCATGATGAAAACCTAGCAAATAGGCATCGTGTGTAGGTTGATCTTATATGTCACTTACACTCGTGGGCATGTTCTCTCATCCTACTGTATCATATTTTATCCTATCATATCCTATCTTACCATCTCCTATCTTATCATCCTTGGCCATCATACCCATATACTGATCATATTTAGTCCATTCATCCTCTCTTCCTCTTTTTGATATTGATAAAAATATGGGGCAAAATGTTGAAACATGCTTTGGATATCTTTTGATATACCTCATCCTTCCAAACAAGCCTATCATTATCCTAGTTTCATATGCTTTGTCATGAAGAATCCTAAGTATTATACCTAGAATGGTGCATGTTATTCCTATGTGACATAGTCTTTGGAGATCACATCCTTGCCCTCTTATGATGCATACATCCATTTCATTCATTATGACCTATCATTTTTTATCCATCCATATATCATGAGCCTTTTGTCCCTTATCCTATCACCCACCCTTTCATCCATCAATCTCATCTATCTCCTTGCACCTAGACTTGGTTTTCCCTTGTCATTGGTATCTAGCAAAAAGGCTACCCAAATTGTCATACATTGACATCTCAAAACATTTCAAAAATAGTCCTGAAAAAAATGCAAAAAAATTGAAAAAGGACATGAAAAAAAAAATCCAAAAAAATCGAAACATTTCAAAAATCCAAAAAAACATCAAATATTCCAAAAATCCAAAACCAAATATTCCCAAAATCTAAAAATGAAAACATTTAAAAAAAATCCAAAAAAAATCAAAATATCCCCAAAACATACAAAAAAAATGGAAAAGGGTCCTAAAAAAAGACAAAAAATCAAATATCCAACAAAAATCCAAGCAATAAAATCAAACCAAATCACTTCTCCCAATCAATTCTTCAAATCACTTCAACACATCAATTCAACTCTTTCAAATCAATATTCAAATTATCAATCCTCTAATCAAATTGCTCCAACTTAAATCATTCCAAGTAAATCATTCCTCAATTTAATTCATAAATCATCATCCAAATCTTCAAATCAATCATCTTCAATCATTCCAAGCAATAATCCAAATGCAAATCAATCCTTAATCCATAGCAACCAAGCTAATCAATCTTTCCAAATTATCCAATCACATCCAAGTTTGGTCTTGATCCTAATCTAGTTGTAAATCCAATCAATCAATTAATCAATCAGTCATCCTTGTATTGATCTAGGGATATATCGTTCCTCGCAATGACAACACTATCATCATCAACCAACCAATCAATCATCCTTGTGTTGATCTAGGGATATATAGTTCCCAACAATGACAACACTATCATCATCATCAATCAATCAATCGATCATTGGTTTACAGCTTGAAATGGGCAATACCTTTTTTGTTTTTGTATCATTTGTGCATGCTTGCTTGCTTGCTTGCTTGTGTGTTTTATCATTTCAATTTGCATTTGCATCAAATTCAAATAACTCCCAGATAATATTCATACCTTGTATCTAGACAAGGTTGTATTACGCAGGGGCACAAGACACATTGTCACCTTGGTCCTTATACCTTGGTGCATAATGTCTAGTGCTATATCAAACATATGATTTCTCACTTTATTGCAGCATAGCGTGTCATTCTTCTTTTCCATCTACTTCTCTTGTATCATTCATCTTATCCCTCCTTTATCATTTCATTCATTTTGAGAGCATATCCGTGTTTATGCAACCCACCTTCCTCTCGAAGGGGCATCATCATCATTATCATATCCTACATCATCATCCAAATTCTTCATATCTTTTCCATCATCATATTATTCTATCATCCCTTTCCTTCACTCAACTTACTCCTCACTTCCTCAAGTGGTTGGGGCATCATCTTAGTTTTCTCTATCCATACCTTAACTTCTTTGAAATGATGTTACTCGACATAAATCTCACCATCTCGAACATCATCTCAAAGAGGGGAAAAATGTAGACACCCAAAATTGTCCATGTCATAATATTACCTAGTCGATACATGACCTTGTAAGACATTTTGTAATATTTTATCCTAGGTCATTATATTATCCCGCTTATCCCATTTATTCCACTTAATCACCTTCTCAATTAATTAAATAAATCTCATTTATTTGATTAATTCCCCCTTCACATGTCTCAAAATAATTCAAATTAAATATTTGAATTAATCCCACTTATTGTCACATTGCAACACATGTCACATGACTACAACTCTTCACATGCACAAATAATTTAAATAATTTTATTATTTAAATTATGAGATTCCCACTCACATCTTATTTTTAGCCTGATTCATTGTGTGTCATAGGCATCTTTTCCTCCAAAATAAATAATAGAATCCCACTTATTTCCTCACATCCTAATTTCGGTCTCATGTCATAATCCACTTGATGTGTGTCATAGACACTAAAATAAACTTTTAATCCTAGCCATACATATCACAAATTTGACTTTTAATCTTGACCATTGAATCAAATCAGCCTTCTCCTATAAATCAAGCCTTTCATAGGTCATTTGAGAGAATCTTCTTCTAGCATCCTCACTTTGCCAAAATTTCTCTAAATCTTCTTATTTATCTATCTATTTTTCTTATATTAGCTTCATCTTATCATTATGCTGTGAAAATGAGCAATCAATATATCAAATCATTCAATCCTTTGAAATCTTGCATTCTCATGCAGGTGGAGAAGAGCAATGGAGATAAATCAAATCTAGCTTAGAGATCGATTTGCTTTGCTCTCTTGTTTTGATTTTCATGCTAGTTTGTGCTCTATTCTGCTTGTTAGGGTTTTTCATTATAATTTTTTTATGCATGTTGCTCTAATATTTTTACCTTGACTACAAGAACCATACACATGAAATTTGATTTTGATAGAAAAACAAATTTTTTTGTTGGTCTATTGGAGACAAATGAGGTTAACATAATTGATCACACTACATCAATGACATCAAGGCCACCTAATGCATAAAGAGAAATGGAGTTAATCGATGCATGGGTGAACAACCCAACCACAAATCTGACAACATTGATTTATAGGCCCACTGTTGGTGGATCTCCAATAATTGAATAGTTGCAACATGTTTTCTTGATATGGAATTTTCAACATTATTTATTGATGGTAGATGTGATTGGTTGGAACCATGACTAAGGAGAGTACATCTTCATGATTTTTTCAAGAACCTAAATCATTATAGAGATAATCACTTTGGTAAGAATCCAATATTTTGATATTACATGCTAAATATGATAATGAGGCATCGTGCACATAATTCATCAATAATATTTGTAAGAAGAAGTCTATAGGAAATTACCATCACCAAAAATGATCTTCATGAACACATGGAAACATGCCACACTCTCATTTAGTAGACAAATTGATATAATTTGGAACCACTTTGAGAAGTACACAATCATATTGGGAATAATGTCAATCAGAGCTAATAGACATACTTCATTAAATTAGCATGCCTACAATATTTTTCACCTTGAGTGCAACTAATTTTTATTGGCCAAATTCACATGCATTAATGCATGGTACGTCACCAAGTACTCCATGAGAAGCACAAATATGGTGAAAATAATATTTCATTGACTACTTTCATATTGTTGCATAATACATGCATTTACATCACTCATATTTTATAAAATAAATAATCCAAAAATGTACAAATGTTAAAGACTATTGGTGTAAATACGAGTGAAAACATAGGGGATCAACATGTTCATGTATTCATATGGATGCATGGAACACCAAATATGGACAATATTGATTGAACTAATGAAAAATGAATAAATATTGAAACTTATTTTTATTATATTGTTCATGCATAGAATCCTAGAAAAGATATCCATCAACGAAACATATAGGTAAGTTTACAATAATTTAAAATAATATGTACAATTTTCTAGAGCTATTTATATAAAATAATACAGCTAAATTATACCTTAAATTTTACATTCTAGGTATTCTATAATTTTACTCAACATCCATGTCTTAAAAACATGAGACAACTTGCATAAAAAAATTTTGGCATTGACTATGAGAAGATACTAAATACCATGGAGATACATTCGATGTGTAGAGATGAAAAATGGGGAAAATGGTTTACAGGTAAATATATCAATACATATTATTATTATTTCAATTAATGTACAATATTTATTATTGTAGTAAAGTACTAAATTTACATAATTTTGTTACTCAATTGAAAATAAGGTATAATGCTCCATGACCATTAAATTTGGAAGGATCAAAATTATATGAAGATATACAAAATGGTACAAAAAATTCACACTAGATTAAGAAATAATAACAAACTTAACTCACACAATTGGTACATACTCCAACTATGGAGGGAAATTTCGATTGGTAACTTCTTTTTCATAAAATGTTGTATAAATATATTGCAAAGTACATAACCAAAGCATAAAAGAGCTCTGAATCATACCACCAAATATTTATGCATAGAAAACCCAAATGATTTAGCCACACGAGATTATAAGAGGCTCCTCACATAAATAATAATAGAAAGGGATATTGGATCCCAAGAAGCAAGTCACATGATTTTATAAAAAAATTTAATAG